>CM067568.1:572500-1098801 GCA_034336665.1 Luscinia megarhynchos
ATCAATATAACTATTTGCCTGATTGTTTTAATAGATGAAATAGACAGAAGTTACATAGGAATATGGGGAAGGCTTCTGACATCATGTTTATTAAGGTATCTATGAATACATTCAGTGAGGGAAGTACAGGCAGTACTGGTGGTATACTGAGAACTGGAAGCCAGAATGTGAGCCCTAAGCCCCTCTGATTTAAGAGGTACAGCTGTCAAATCTGCCTTTTTTTTTTTTTTTTTTTTTTTTTTTTTTTTGTGGCTGTGGAATCTGTAAAATTTTGTAATGAATATTTTCTTGTAAAAGCAGCAGGTATGACCTAGTGCAAGTAATGGAGTCATCCATAAAACACAAGGACTTTGGCTGGAGTTTTGCTTTCATTGTGCTACTTCTCAATGTTACACATGGAGTAATTTTTCCCCTGCTCTTTTCCCTGTCTCCTCCAGCTGTACCAAGGTTCTGGGAGGGTGACCTGCCAGGACAGCTGTGGCCAGCAGGAACTAACAGAGCCAAGAACAAATTTGTTAGGGCAGAAAAATGGAGTTTCTCATCACTAATCCCATGTGAGGAGCTCCTCCTTTGCCCTGTCTCCCTCACGGACACAAGACTGCTGCAGAGCTCATCACACCCAGCTGGAGGCAAAACCACTCTTCATTTTTTAAGTTCTTTCTTTGGTTTTTTAAACAACTTTCCCATAATAATGAAAACTCCAAGTAGTTAGGTAGAAATGAAGTAGGAGAGAAATGAAAGAAAATGGAGGGGAAAGCGAGTAAAATAATAGCTATTGGCAGCCATTTTTAAAAACCTTTTGAATGCTTCACTGCATTTTTTAAGGGAAATTTGTCTTTTTTGTTTACTTTTGTTTACACATGCATGCAATTTTCTCACCACTGAGAGAATTCAATTAAAGCCTCATTTGAGTAAGTAATAATGTACACAATATACTGGCAGGTAAAGGTTGACATTGGCTAAAAAAAAATAGATAATTAGGAAAAAACCTGGTCTACAGGAATGTTAGTGCTTCAACCACAATTCACATGAAAAAATAGTTCCTCTGGCTGCTGAGTGAAAATAATTAACATTTTCTAGGAGCTGCCGGTGAAAAATAGTATATTTCTTGATGTATATGTCAAAATCCAGCATAGAACATGTGGTGTTCTTGTGGCTAATGAATTCTAAAGCAAAGCCAGGAGCTGGAAATACACAGAAACTCCCCACTGCAGGGATCTTTGGCACCATTGTGTGCCTCTGTGGCTGAGACAATGGGAACAATTTTATGCTAATCAGTGGAAATAAAATGCAACATTTTGGTGCAAGAGAAATTAGCTGACACCAGCACTTGAACTTTTCTAAGCAGACGTCTTGGTTTATAGGTTATCGAAGTGGGTAATAGTGTGAGGCACTTCAAATCTCATACAAGTTCTGGCAGCTGCTACATGTACAGGGACTTCTTCATTTTGCCTTTGTTTTGTTGGATTTTTTGGCAGCTAAAACATGCCAATTTTTTTTTCTTAATTTTTTTTCTGGCTTTGCTGCCTTAAGGGATACAAACTAAGTCTTGCCTACAACAACTTATTTCTTCTCATGGAAGGTTCTAGTACTTTCACATGCCTAGGTTAAATGTCCTGCTTAAGGATACTTAAAAGTGATTGATAACAGGTCCTCAGAAAACAAATACAAAATTGGAGGCAGTGGCAGAAAGAGGTCAAAGGCAAAGGGCCAGAGGGGTGAATATGGTCAAGGGGGTGATAGGCAGAGGAGGCTGCAGGAATGTATGTGAGGGCAAAATGTTCTAGTGGATTGGCTCTAAGCCTTTCCAGACAGTTCTTCTGCCAGGCTGGACATTGTTCTGGAATTTTATAAACCCCTGGCTAGCACATGGAAAAGTATATTAACTGAATGTTACACATCAGCAGGCTGTGCTGCACAAGCATTGAAGACACACACACATATGAATTTATATGGGCTGTTTCCTTGCAACCAAACCTCCCCTGCTTAAATAAATAGTGAAATAAGGAATTTAAGGTATTACTTGTTAGAATTTTTATATGCATATGTTTTTATTGGGATTTCTGAATTTGGAAGGAAAGATGAGCAGGAAGCACAGGGTTAGGACATTGGAATTGGAGCGTGAGCGAAGTCAGATGCTGCTGTTTCTTTGATTAAAGAGGTTACCCAACTTCCATGAAACCAGGATTCCCAGTGCATCTGCCTCTGTTGGAAATATGGTTTATCTAACAAAGCCTTTCCTGGATAATTTGCATTAGCTTGTGCTGGAGTGTTTACCACTAGTGTTGTTTCATGGCTCAAATAGTGTAGAAGTGCTTTAATTACGTGTAATAAACTATATCTGATTTTCCAAATGAATGCAGGCATCCAGCCACTGGTTTTGCATCTGGTACAAGAAAAAAAAATTCAGAATAGAATTTAAAAATTCAAGCATTTTATGGCAAAATACAGGCTGTCTGAGAACACCAGAGACAGTGAGAATGCAGTTTGCAATACTGGCACCCAGCAATATCAGTGGAACTGATTGAAAAAGAATCTTAAAATACATGGAGCATTTGTGTACAGTCCACTGGGTTCAAAGGGCTTTTTTCACAGAAACAGAAGTCACTCTTCTTTTTCTTGATTTATCAATAAAATGGGAAACACATAAACTGATAAGCGAAAGGAAAAAATGTTGGTATTACACTTAAAATAAATTTTAAAAAAATTATCAAAACCATATCTTCCAAAGTATTTTTTAATAATTGTTACATGCTAAAAACCAACTTTGTAGACACTAAAAAAACCAAAAGTCTTATACTAACCAGTAAATATTTAGATGAAAATTCTCATTTCATGTGTTCGATAAGCTCTGAGCAGAAGAAGATTTATATCTCTGTAGTGTAAGCCAGCCTGGATTTTGCAAGACCACAGTTCTGATTGTGAGACAATAAATAAATATTTAGGTATATCTAACAGTAACTTTGGAAATAGTGTTAAGAGGCATTTTTTCTCTGGCACTAGGGTGACCACTAGCAGACCCCATACAAAGCATGAGTTTTTAGAGATGACATCTTAAAGATGATAAATTAGTTTGTTGCAGCCTCTGGGATTATTGAAGACCATGTCACACTTCTCACCCCCTATCAGATAAATGAATGACATCCAAATATCCTCAAGTAAAATCTTTATTTTTTCATGCTTTGACTGACTTTTTCTGGATTTTATCCCGTATGTGTGTTGATCTATTTTTTTTTTAATAGAAGCCTTCTTTGTACATCAGATAGCCTCAGGTGCTGGTGTGATAGACTTACTATGTGCAGACTGTTTCTCTCAGTCCAACAGAGTTCAGTAGGATCAGAGGTGAAGGGTTGGAAGTATGCTCATGTTTGCATTTTCATATTGTGAAATTAATACTATTGAAAAGTTTCTTAAGTTTCCCATGCTGATTAAGGATCAAACATTCCGGATTAAATTTTCATTAAGCACTTTTTACATAACAGTGAGTTGTTACTGATATATGTGAAATGCCTTTGGTAGCTTGGATTTTTGAGTATGGAATTTTAGCATTATTTTCTTTCTTTAGGGAAATTGTTCATTTTTGTCCATTCACTTCACATGAGACAACACCAGAATAAGAATTCTAACTGTAAAAGCAGTCACATCCTCATTTTCCATTCTCCGCTAACTCACTGGAAGAAAAGAAAAATACACCCTTACTTACAGAAAAGTAGGAAAGAATCTACAAGTTCTTGAGGTACATTTGGAATAACACAGTGATGCAAAGAGGGAAGAATTTGGCCTTTATACAAGCTGAACTACGCAGCTTTTGTGCTTGCTGCTGCTCAGAAGTCAACAAAGAATGTGAAAGGTCTGATGTTTGACTTAGGGAATGGTGAATTCATTTGTCCCCATTCCTGTTTTAGGATGCAGCAAAATCTTTCTGGTCCAGAACTGTATGTAAACTGAGGTAAAACTACGTCTCCATTCTTAAGGTTTGAATTTTGCTCTACAGTCCACATTTTCTAGAGTCAAGTAGTGACAGGAACTGAGCAAGAAAAAGTATAAGAAAAGGGCAAGGTCGGGAAAAGAAAGCAATGGGGAAAAACATGAAGCTTCCACATTGCTTCAGTTTAAAAGTAAACTCGTCTCTCCCTGCTTTCGTACCCTTAAGTCTTCCTTTGCCATCCCAAGGCTTTGTGAGTTTATCTGGACCAGATCCGTCACACAAATAAAGACAGGTCTCGCATGTTAAAGAGGTGTCAAATAACTATTTGCTTCTCCTAACTGTCTGGTTACGGAAGGTCTGATGGGCCTCCTTCCCTCTGGAACAAAGGCTGTGGGTACACAAGCATGTGTGTGCAGGCCTTCTGCATCCTGCTTTGTCAGCACTTGGCCAACTAACACAGCTCCCGGGGACCTTAGCGTCCTTCAGGCAACAGCAAGAAAAGCTGTGAAATACACAGCTCATTTTTTTATTTACTTGCAAATACTGTAATGCAGGAGAAGTTAAGTGTACAGCAATAGAGATGAGATGCAAATTTTCTTGTGTTAGTTCATTACAGTATTACAACTTTGCTAAAAAAAAGGAAACTGCAGAAGACAAATGAATCTTGATCTCCTATTTATGGTTTGTTTTCATGTGCTACCAAGAAATAGCAAGAGCAAGAATTGACACTTAGGGAAGAATCTCTTTTGACAGAGATATCAAAATACATTGTGTTCAGTATCATTCTTTTGAGGGCTGCTTCAAGCCTTAGAATTGCCACTTTTGCAGTCAAATCCAAGTAACATCTGCTCTATGCAACCAGTCAATATTGTGGAAAAGTTCAAAGAATGAAGATCATTAGTAGTGTCAGCTTTACAACCAGAAGGTAATGGCATTGAAGTGAGCAAGTATAATACCCAACAATACCAGGCTCATTAACCAGTGATTTATCATGATGAAAGGACCTGTTTAACCTTTAGTCTTCACATGCTTTCTCTTTTCAACAAAAAGATCTATTATTTCTGGTTGTCAGGTGATAATTTGTGGGTTGTTAAAGGGATGTATTAAATTATACTTTAAAATATTATGCACAATTCCACAAATATTGCTTTTGCAATGGGATGAATTGATGCTAAAATTATTTTTATTTTCCCCACCTCTTATTCTTTTGTTCATCCATTTGGGAAGTGAAATGCTGGCATTATATATATTAAGGATACCACTATGTGACTTCTAGGCAAGTTAAATCAAATTTGATGGGTGCAGCAAGTGACAATGTTGTTTCACAGAAGTAACAAAATCCACACAAAATATTTTGAGGGTTGTATATATCCGTGCAGAAAGCTTGTTCTTACCTCTGGATAAAGAGGTGTGTGGAGCTGACTGTCCCATAAAAATAAGTTTATTTTAAACGTATATTGGGTTGTTTCATTAATTTTTTTTTTTTAAGAAAGAACTACTGATTTTAGACAGCTTTTGGCAGTTGCCATGTAACCTTTTCTACAGAAAAGCACGCAACACAACTTATTCTGAACCACAATATATGTGCCTTGCAAGCAATAAGCTTCTTGGAAAATGTTGTATCAAAATGTGGCAAACTGTATGGTGACTTCTGTGATGTAGAAAAACACCCTTCAAGAGTTGGAAAGTCCATGAGACCCACTTCAATCTAATTAGATGATTTGTGGTCTAATTCAGACTTGCATTTCAGGTCACTGGAAATATCATATTATCTCCTGTCTAGTTCCACGTTTTTTCTACCCATTTGGTTTTCTGTCTACTTTTGGTATACTGCAAGGACAAATTGATAACTGATTCAGTAATTCTCCAAATATTTTTGTACACAAATAGATTCTCACCTAAGCTGTACGATCAGACAAAACAGAATGATCATGGGCTTTTATGCCTACATTTTGAACATCATCCATCCAAAGGTATTGAAGTTTCATATAAAAATTTGAGAGAAATCAGCATTTAACAAGTTAGTAGCAACCAAATGAGAAGGCTTAACACAGTAGTTGAGACATCGTATACAATATTCAAAATGAACAATTAGGAAGGATTTTCTGATCTGTAATTGAGATTTCTCAGTTGGAAGGCAGCTTGGTAATTTGCAGGCAATGCAGTATTTGTGAGTTCTTCTGAAGTAGACATTTAATTGCAATACTTATGAAATGAGCAGAGATGTAAGATGTTTTCTTTCCCTCCAGTTTTAACACAGATTTTAATCAATTATTGAGAAAATGTCTAGGTACACCATTTTAAATAATGAAGACTGTATCTATCTGTAGGTACCTTCTTTCTCTGCTTACCTACAATACTAACATATTGAGTTCTGTTTTCTACTGTGTTTGTGGTGTAAATTTTTAGGCAGAATGTTTCATTCTTTGTGATGCTGATTCTCATGTTCTTGATGACCACTTCTAGGTCTGAATAAACATTTGAAGATGTGCCACTGTCTACCAATTTGACTGTAAAATAATCTTGGTTGTCAAGAAAATATTTGAAAATCTTGCTGCATTTGAGAAAAAGTTTGGACTGAAAGTAAGTCATAATGATCTCTTTTTTCCAATATTTTAATAGAAGTGTATTTGTTCATATTTCTGGAGTGCTAGTTTTGTTATTCTTGTCAATCTGGTAAAGATCAAATCTTTGTCTTCCTTCTGCAAGGTGACCACACAAAGCACCATGGTGAGAGGGTGAGGTGAGCCTCCCTTGCTTCTTGTATGTGAAGCTTCACTGTCTATTAAATAAATATTCAGTGAGATAGGAAATGAAAAATAAGACTTGAAAAAACTCACAATTAGGACGCTGGTCTGGGAGAAAAGACACTCCTGATACTGTCTTCAAATACATGTTCTCTTTATGCATGATGGAAATGCAGTAATACAAGAGACTGCAATCAAAAATCAGATAGCATCCATGTCATTGTCTGACCTGCTGCCTTTAGAGCTTTTTGTAGAAACACCTCAGAGACTTTCTTGAAAGTGAAGGATTGAGTGACCTACACACCAAGCCCCTGAAGGGCTGTGGACAAACATCAGTCAGGATTTCTCCGAACACATGCTTTCTCTTATTTGTATATTTTTTTAATACATGGTTCATTCTAAAGCATTTAAATATCTTCCCAAATGGTTTTTTTTGATATTCCTGTTGTTTGTGTTTGATTAGGAAGCTAAAAACCCCCATGAATCTGAACCGTATGCTTTATATAAATTGGACTGAAAAGTCTACCACATACATATTTGAGACGATCAAGCTCCTAACAGAAAACAGTGAATTTACTAGGATTATATCCCAGTACTTTCCCAAGAATCTTGTAAAAAATGTGGATCCTTCCCTCTCTAACCAGCAGTCCCTGATTTCTGCTGTTGCTGCAGCACTCAGCAGACTGGGTTAAATTCAAGCCTCTGAAATTTTACCACTGACTCCTATAGGAACGCGTTCTCAGCTTTTGTATCTACTGTCTGATGGGAAGGGGAAGGGCAGAAAGACAGATATCTCTGAAGGGAGGGAAAGACAACTTATATATATAATTTATCCTTTTTGCCTTTGCAGTTTGTTGGGGGTTGAGTGTTTTTTCTGTTACTGTGTCAATTTAAAGAACTTTTCCCGTTATCATGCCAATGGAGCTGGCCGGGTTACACCCAGGACCTTTGACGACTCTGGACAAAAGGGGTAGGTGGGAGCTGGGCTGGTGGAGGGGCTCTCGTGTTTCAGGAGGAGCTCGGAGGAGGGACCCCCCATCTCCAGCCACGCGGCCGAACGCAGGAGAGCCAGACCCTCTGCGATGGCCTGCCCTGCATCTGCTCCATTCCAGCCTCCTGCCTGTGCGGACACAGCTGATCACCCGGACACAACAGTGAGCGAGGAGCTGCCCGCTCCAGCCCGTTCCCACCCGAGACCGCTGCCACCCCTTCCTGCCTCCGCTCCCACCTGCTCCCTGCAGCTGCCGGGCTTTGCCCGTCTGGAGCACCGGGATGGAGCGCAGAGAGAGCGTGCCTGCAGCTAAAGAAAGGACTGGAACCGAGTTATCTGTTCTGTGTTGTTGGTAATTTTAACAACTGCTGTTGTTTCTGCTTGTACGGTTAGATATATTAGTAAAAGAGCTGTTATTCCTACCCCCTTATCTCTGTGTCAGAGTTCTTGATTCAAACAATTATAATACTTGGAAGGAGTGGAAATAAAGTCTTTATTTCAAAGAAAAACTTCTGCCTTTATCGGCAGACACCTGTCCTTGAAACCAGAACACAGTTATAAGATTTGAGCGATTGACTGCAATATTTTCAAAAAAGAGAAGTATCTCTGTCCCTCAGTTTGCAATTTCGCATGAAATAGAACTTTCAGTATATTTTAGCCCGTGGAAAAAGCCTGCAGAGCAAAATGTGAATATGCATAAGCTTATAATTTTTGTTCAAAAATGTGGAAAACACCCAAATCTTGTGTTTGGCTTTCCAAAAATTGTGAATTATGTGTTCGTGAATTCTCATAGGGAGAGGAAAAAGAAAAAAGAACAAATGAGAAGAATTTGATAGGTTCAGCTTTTGTTTGCAAATATTTGTAAGCACTCTACTGGTGACCCCATAACAGTTTCACAGCTGTAACAAATACCGGTGGTTCTTGGGTTCCATTTTGTGCATTCCTGTTCCATTTCCTATGGACCAAACATTTCAGGGTATATTATCTCAGAGATACCTCACATGTAAGTTCTGTCATACACCTGGATGGAAATACACACTCTCAAATCCTGTGAAGAAACACGGTGCTTGGGATCAGAAGCAGTGCAGTACCTGTAGCAGGACTGTTTGGAAACTGGAATGTATTTGAAGCATTGTCTGGACTTTTCTTTGCTGTTGTCTATCCAGTTAAATGGCCTTCTAATACTTTTGCAACAGTAAAAAATTAATAATCTATTCTTATTGAGGAAAAAAAGTGTTTAAGAGTTGATTTCATTTGGATTTCAGTCTTACTTGGTCTAACAAACTTAAGTAGTAGCATGAACAGGAGGAGAGGAAAGGGACTGGAAGACTAGTGACTTTTAAAGATATGCTGAGAGCTTAGATGCAGCGAAGAAATACAGAGCTGGCTCCCTCAGCAGCTTACACACATCCTGTAGTGTATATCCACACATTAAAATGCACTTGCACTCAGAACGGGCTTTCTCCACTCCCTCTACCCTGCTCCCCTCCCCGTTCTGAGCTGCCTAACAAAAGATTTTTGACAAAAGAAATTCTTCCTGATTTGTAAAACAGTTGTGTAAAACTTGGACTGTAAAGCCACAGTTGACTGCTTTAATGTGGAACAGTTGGGAGGGTGGGGAATCACTGGCAGGTTGGGACAGGACACAGAAATGGTGCCCTTATTCTGTCGAGGCTCTACTTAGTCACACCACCTGCTTCCCCTATTCTTTCCGAGGCAAACCAGTCATGACAGTATGAACAGACGGATGTTTAAACTCAATACTTTGGACACACTGCAACAGACGGAGTAAGGGGAGCTTAGAAAAGATAAATTAAGTGATCAATAAAGATAAGGGACTTGTTTAGCAGTAAATGGTGGGGACAGAGCAGGCAGAACAAGTGGTGAACGTGTGTTAAATAATGCAAGTGTGTCTGTGGGCACACACAGGCTCCCCAGTATAAGCTCCTTCCAGAGTCAGTGATGCTGTTTGGTACTTGGCTGGAAGGTGAGGAGGGGGAAGAGAAAGGGGGCTGTGTCCAGGGCTGAGTCAGTGACCTATTTGTACCTCTCACCTTTGTGATAGCCAGGAAAGAACAGTAAGGAGCAATGAAGTTCTGATAGAGAATCAGTAACTGTGCTTTGACAGCTGATTGATAGTTAAGTGATCCAAAAATGTGGACTTATTTTAATCAGCTATCACAGTCAGGAGCAATCTTTTGTTCTGTCTTTTTGCCTAGTATAGCAAAGGTTTTGATTTTGGGTTCAAACTTCTCACCCTTTCTCTTCAAGAAGATCTAAAAATCAAGTTACAATCACTTCCCATGACAATTGACCTGTTGACAAAAGACGCCACTGATATAAACAATTGTGCACAGCCCAAATGAGAGTTGGTTTCTAATATGAGCATGTCTCTGGTTCTTCTCTAATGACCAAAAAAGGAGACACTTTTCTCTGTGAAAGACTCAGGGTTGATGCAATTATGCTCACTACTGCCATGTAAGTGATGGTGTTTCTTATTGTTCTGCAACTGCTCTGTGGTAGCAGCATTCAAGGGAGCAACTACTTTGTGTTTAGCCAGGGGAAGCCCTGGAGCAAGCACAGGCACAGGGAAGGTGATACCATGTGTTGTAGGTTTATGACTTTGCCAAGATGCCTTGTTCTCGTGCTTAGGCCACAAGTATCACCCACTTATTCAGGAAATTGCACTTTAGTTACTACTGATCAGAATAGTCATTCAGTTAGGAGGGACCTACAACAATAACGTAGTCCAACATTTTAAGAATCAGCAAGCAAGGTGTTCACTGGACTGGATCTTTTTTGCATTCTCAGCTCTCACATTATGGTCCAAAACCCAAGAAATAAACCCCAGTTCATTAAGGTGATCAACCTTTTCTGCTCATTGTTGTCCCACTATGATTACAGACATTGTAATTCTGTTTAAATAGATAACTGCCAGATGACATTAAAATTGTTTTCCTATTACATAGGTCCCATGGCATATATAGGTGCCATAATTTTCATTATTTTATTTGTATACCTGTTATGTAATGCTAAAACAATAATGTTGTAGAATAAATAGTAAAATGCTGGGAGTTTTTCAGGTATCACTCACCAAAATGACCCAGGATGTATAAACTGAATTGTAGTGGTACAATGGGGCACAAAATTTATTTCCATGTTATAAAAACATATTAAAGTCCATTCCTTTTTACTGTCAGAATAAAATGCAGACCCCTACAAGACACTGTTAGGTAGGCAAAAGGGACAGGGAGATAAAGTCAATTCAAAGAATTTAATTGACCTTGGAGACTTGGTGATGGCTTGTAAGTGCAGTTGAGCTTCAGCTGTTCTCTCAAGTGTCATCCTGAAGTGACACTTAGATTTTTGTTTTGGAGCTGAAATGTTTCTCACTGAGTATCCTCCACAGCTGATCACAGGATGTGTGCAGCTGTGGGGACTTGGGCAACAGGAATCCATTTCCTGAGGGGAGAGGAGCCAGTACAGCTGCATGGAGACAACTGGCAGGGCCAGGTGGTTCCCATCATTGGGAAGATGGAGGTGTCCTCTACAAACCATCCCAGCATTTCAGGCCACAGCAAATCCCAGGTAGCAAGTGACAGGACAAAAGGAAAGGACAAGTTGCACCAGGGGATGTTCACTTTGGATATTTGGAAACATCTCTTTACGGAAAGAGTCGTCAAGCCCTGGAACACAGGCTGTCCAGGAAGTAGTGGCGTCACCATCTCTGAAAGTGTTCAAAAAATGAGTTGGACTTCGGGACATGGTTTCATGGCAGGCATAGCAGTGGTGGCTTAATGATTGGACTCAATGATCTTAGAGGGCTTTTCCAACCTAAATGATTCTGTGTCCTAGTTTGAAGGACAGGTGTCTGCCAATAAAGGCAGAAGCTCCTCTTTGAAATATAGAATTTAAGTCCTCTCCCTCCTGAGTATTATAATTTTTGAATCAGGAACTCTGAGGCAGAGATAAGGGGGTAGGAATAACAGCTCTTTACTAATATATCTAACCGGACAAACAGAAACAACAGCAGCTATGAAAATTACCAACAAAACAGAACAAATAAGTCAGTTCCAGACCTTTCTTTCAGCCGCAGGTACACTCTGCCTGCTCTCGGTCCCGGGGGTGAAGACAGGGCAGAGCCCGACAGCTGTGGAGGTGGCAGACGGGAGTGGAGGAGGGGGAGGCGGGAGCCGCGCTGTGTCTCAGGTGGGAGCAGGATGGAGGGGCAGCTCCCCGCTCACCATTTGAGTCCTGGTGGTCAGCTGTGGTCTCAGACGTGGTAGTCTGAAGCGGGGCAGATGCAGAACAACGTCCCATAGCAGAGAGAGCCTAGCTCCCCGGGGTTCCAATCGCGTGGGCTGGAGACGGCAGTCCTCCTCCTCTGAGCTCGCCGGTGAGAGAGAGCAGCCCCCAGAAGCCAGTCCCCCACTTACCCCTTTGTCTAGAGTCCTGAAAAGAGCCTGGTCGTAATCTGGCAGACTCCCTTAGCATAGTAATGGGAAAAATTCTTTAAACTGGGACAGTAAGAGAACAAAACCCAACCCCCAACGTTCTGTGATTCACAAATACCCCCACAAGCCTGTGGTAGTACAGGTTTCCCCCAGCTGGGAAGTTTCCTGTGCTCCAGGTAGGGCTATTGCAGCCTTTCTCTAATGGCCACCTCACGTGACACAGGTTCCAATGAGACCTTGCTGCCTAAAGGCTCCCATTAGGAGGATCCCTTTATTTTTTATGTACACTGCTTTTACTGATCGTAAGAATTCCAACATAAAGATGGAAAATGAAGAGAACCTGGATAATGAGCTTTCTGCCTATTTTAGATGTGAGCCACAGGCTCTTTAGGAATACCTGGTTATATGCAATATGGAAAGCTGGATAAATGTTTGGAATTACTCCAACTGTGAGAGTCAGTGTTTCTGGACCAATGTCCAGATATAGTTTTTTCATTTCCCCCTAAATGAGAGGGTGGAGCTTTCTTTCAAGGCATTTCTTGGCTGCCCAGAATCCTAGGGCTCAGCTGTGCTTTGGAGAATAGCCTAGGCTGGATTTTGTAATAGTATTTCCCCTCTTGTATTTTAATGGTTTTTTGTGGGGTTGGTAGTAGAGGGAGAAGGTGTGAAACAGAGTAGGCCTGAGGAAAATAACAGCTTCTTGCAGTGTTATTAACCCCCCATACCATGTCACAGTATTGTTGGATGCTGACTAGTAGGTGGTGATGCTGACAAGAAACACAATAAATTACCAAAGATGGCAGAAATTAAAATTATTAGCAAATATCTTAGTGCAAATGTTTCCACTTTAAAAGGTGTGTTCAGTCCTCATATACAAATGCTTAAAGTGAGCAGAAAACAACCCACTGCCTTCATTCTGTAATTCATTCTCTCATTATTTAAGCAACAGAATAGACAAAGAGATGACAGCTCAGTGAGAATCAGGCCTTTTCCCCATTTATGAATCGCACCTTGTTAAGCTTGAGCAAGCAATTAAGATTTTTTTGGTTTCCAGCGGTAATGTTGAGATGCCTGCATGTGTGCTAAATAAAAGTGACAGGAGAAGGTTCTGTGCAGGCAGTACATTGACAGCACTGGGATGAACATGGGTTGGCTGAACACTATAGTTTTACTAGCATCTGATCCTGGTGGATACAGCAGGATTTCAGCAGCAGGCAACTGATGTCTGCTTTGTGCAGAAATAACTTAGTCTAACCACATACCCACAAACTCCATAAAACAGATCCCTGCTTTGGTAATTACCTTGATACATTCTCTGCTTAATGGTTTTTATCTGTGGGATTATCAGTCATGATGAGCCTGGCAATAAAACTGTTTATTTTTATGAGATATTTTATAAATACAACTCCAAGAACAGCATGACACATTAGTGTTGGTACATCAGCTAAATGTGCATGCAGCACCTTAGGATGATTTGAACAAAAACTGGAGCATTATTGTGTGCTGTGGAATTTACCACAGTGCAGCCAGAGCATGATTCATTTGGCAGCCTTCTCCTACAGCTTAGTAGTCATTTTAGAAAACTGTTGGTCTTTCTCCTTAGAGAGTCAGCTTGATAGTAAGATGCATCCCATGAGTAGAGTGTGTGATCAGCAGCAACAACAACAATAATCTATTCCAAAGACATTGTGAATTCTTAACTAAACAATGTTAAATTGAAGAGGTGCTGAACTCATTTCACTTTGGAACACAAAAATACCTTTGTTTTCCCCCAAGTAATTTAATTAATTTAAGTGGTTTATTTTCTCATATTCCATGACATGTGTTCTCTGGATTTCAGTTTTTATTTTCTGGAAAGGCACATCCATAGCAGGGCCTGAGTTATTGCCTCCAGTGAGAGGACTACAAGACCCCTCTGTCATCTACAAAAAATGTTCTGTTCCTTAGTTTGTTTCTGAAATTGTCAAGCACTTTTGTATTTATCTCTCTCTATCTTTCACAGCCTGCTGATTTATTTCTTCTTTCCACTACCTCAGAGACAACAGCCCAGCTTGGAAGGGACCTTAAAAGATCCTGTGTTCCAACCAGAGGAAAGGGAACCTAGTGGTACCTGATTTTTCATGTTCTGTAGTATAATCAATTGCAGCTTAAGAGGTTACGCTACACCACTAAGAGATAATACTGCGTGGGATTTGGTAGGAAACACTTGCTAAAAACACAGGTGGTCATTTCATGCTCTCTCTTTTTTGTCTAATCCAATGCAATATATTAACAACCTAATGTTCTGACTGGCTTGTTTACAACATCACTTCTCTTGCATGAAACTATTTAGAGAGTAATTTGCAGTAAGTGGTGAAAACATACCTGTGCTCTTTCATGAAGAACTAAGATGGTTATTTTTATGTACAACCTCAAAGGAATTCTATGATTTCCTAAATTATTTCCTACTTCAATATAGGAACATCAGTCTGGAAGACCTGAACCACAGAATCTGGCGGTCAAAGGAAATCTTGTTTTGTTGCTCTTCTCATTTTGAAGCATGCACATGATGGGTCTGACCCTCCAGCATTGCACTCATACCCCAACTGACTCACAAAGTAATTACTTTTTCAGTGTTCACTCTTTCCTGGCAGCAAATCCATTTGTTTGGCCTATGTTATAAACCCCAACATGAAAATAATCTGAATTAAAAGCATCCTTTTCTTGGGGGAAATGAGAGGTAGCTTGGGAACTTCTGCTGCCTCCTTCCTTTGTGAAGCTGGGACTTGAGATGATTTCATCAGCTAAGGCTCAGACAGAGCACATACGGAGCTGTTGAAACACATACAGCTCACTTCAGAACAGCCTCATTCCTCTCAGTAACTTGTCCTGGTTGAACCTGAGAATCTGGAAATGATAGACAAACCTGTGCTGTCCTTCCAGCAATGGGTTAACAACCATCCACTGAGGGTCTGATTTCTCATAGCCATGAGCTTAAGCCAGGTGTTCTAAGTAGCATGACCCTTCAAACCAAACTCATGTTGTCAGAGCTGCTACAGAGGGCTCAGCTCCTGCAGGAAGGAGGGAAAGAATAGAGGAAATTAAGGGCTTTGTCACCAGGAGAAGAAAGTGGTTGTTCGCACAAGCTACCGGTACCTTGTGTAGCTCCCTGAAATGCCCACAAGGACAATCATAGTCTGAACTCTCTGCTTGTGGCAGGGATGAGTGGCTGCCATGATGAGAAGTAGATAAAGACATGGGGAATTGCTTGTTTCTTAAAACAGGGAGGGGATGGGGCACTCTAGACACCTTCTGGGGTACCTATATGTGGACATTTCTTGAGTAATTTTTTTTTTAGTGGGGGAAAAACGGGACCACAATTTTTGTAGTTTTTTTATTGACCTCTTGGCTGCTATCAACACTAAATGAGAAATGGACAGAGCAGGAGTCCTTGTTTAGGAAGGAATATTGTAAATGATGTGGTTGTCACCCACTGGTAGCAGTGGAGGTCAATGAGAGCAGAAGCTCAACTCCTTGGACTCCTTTAATCTTCAGCTTCAGCACCATCTCACACCATCCAGCTCAGGAGTGCTTGAATCCAAGGTTTCAGCTTGGCACTGGGAACAGAAGGCTCTGCAGTTTCTGTGTTATGCTGTCACCCAAAGGTTATAGAGTCAATGCACCCCCAGTTTATGTCACCTTCCAGAGAACCCCTCCTGTGCAGTCAGGCATGTGATTTGTGCCTGTCCTTGTCTTCTGATGACCTGAAGGAAAGAAGCTGCGAAGCTGCTTTGGATGTGTATGTTCTCATGCCCTTGAGCTGCCTCCCCTGGTCAGCTCACAAGCCTGGATAATACAGGGATGGATGGAATTGAGGAGGAAATGTTGGTCTGTCTAGAATTTAAACAGTCTCCTTTACATCCATTTAAAAATACAGAAGGGTCTTCTTGCTTTATGAAATTCAGGCAACGAATGATCACACAATCATTTCAATAGACACTGATTTACATTAAATGAGTAATACAGATTAAATCACTACCTAATAAATAGGTTCTGTGTCATTATAGTTCCATGCTGATAAAACTATTCCAATGAGGAAATCCTGGAGTAACACAAGGACAGATCACACATTATCTTTAATGCTGTATTACTACTGTGCATTTGTTTGTGCATAAATACCAGAATATTTTCAGTTTTCACACAACTCTAACTAAAGAACTTTTTAGTTTCTCTTATTCCAAATAACAGCTGCCATTGTTTAGGATAAAAACATAAAATAAAAAGGTGGTACAAAACAAACTATCAAATTTCAGGGAAGTGTAATTAACAGAATAATGATGTTTAGTTTTGGGGATGAAAATACTTTGTAAAAAGAGAAAGGATTTGTTGCCTGTGGGTTATTGTTTTCATTATTTTGAATAGCCACATCTTCCCTGTACCCCAGAGCTTCATTCACATAGCAATTTTTCATAATTTTAGCTATCCTGAATGAAAGAAAGCATCCTCCAAATCATTCTGGAAACAACGTGGCAATGTTACATGTCTGAATTGTTCTCCCTATCTAAATAATGTCTGTTAATAATATTTATTGCATGTAACTTGTGCCTTAACACCCTACCAAGCCTATCACTGGCACCAGGCTTCCCAGAACTATTTAGTGTATTTTGTTCCTGTTGCGGCTGAAGGTGCATTATTGGCACTGTGGGAGAGACAGGCTTGCAGATTTTTTTTACAGCATTGGTCACACAAAGTGATTACTCCAGCTGTACAAATAATGTAGGAAATGGATTTTTTTTGCATTAGAATTATGCAAGCCCAGCAAATAATCCCAACAATTGCTTCTTAAGTCAGTGAAATTTCAAGCCATTCAGTTTACTTGTAAGGAGCTCACAGCTTCTTTGATGATGGGGTTTGTTAAGCCCAAATGTGGAGAACTAATAAAATAATAAAAAGGCTCCAGAGGTGTTTATAGATTTCAATTATCTCTTACTTTCTCTCCCAGGACTGGGCTAGGCAGGATTGTGCTGCCCTCAAGTAGCACTTGAGTCTAGGCTGTATTTTATGCTGGCTGTCTCTGAGGTTTCTTCTTTGTGGCTGAATTGCCTTAGTGTGGGCAGTGTACAGAGGTGCTAAGGGCTTGCCTAGACAAAGCACCAGGCTTCACAAAAGCAAGGGAGCAAAAGGAAGCAAAATTGAATCTCTAGCACCCAGCTCCTGGGCAAACAGACAAAACTAATGGATCCACTCTTGCTCCTCCCATCCAATTACTGTGATCCAGTAGAGAGAATATGGCAACATCGGTTCACACAAACTCTAATACTCTTAATCCCTTCCATACATATAAACCTCACATTCAGCACCGTAACTTCATTATTGAGCCACCCAGGCAGCCAGAGCGTCGGAATGGACCCACCGGCTGCAAAAACCTTCCTCCTTCAGGTTTTTATCAGCTAATGAGGGATATGCAAATGACAAGCTTATGGGATTATGCCTTGTCTGACAGCAATGCTCCTCACAGCCATGCAGTACTAATATAGGTGTTGGTAAACTGGTTATTAGGCCCTGCCTAATTTAGGCCCATTCACACTAAGATCTGCTGGCAGCCCTGCCATTTGTACTGGTGTTTGTGGCCCACTAGGACATCTATTAGGGCTGTGGTGGGTCCAGACAAGCCCTTGCTGCTCGATATGAAGTTAACAAATCCGTTTGGTTTGGTCTTTAGCCACAGACAACAACCAAGAACTGACCCAGGAGGAGTTCCCCCTCCATCCCAGCTGCCTGAGAAATTGCCACAGGAGGGCAAGGGGGAAGTTTAATTGACTGTTACTTAACATTTATATGAATTTCTCACATGCTTTTGAATTAAATGTAAAGCACAGAAAATATGATTAACCTATATTTTCCCTTGGTCACAACCAGCCAACTTTCTCTTCTGTAAAAGAACATGCAGTGAGAACAAAACACATTGTGTCTCTAGATGAGCCATTTCTCTAGGGTTTTGGCCATTTCAGTGG
This sequence comes from Luscinia megarhynchos, assembly GCA_034336665.1. Classification (NCBI taxonomy): domain Eukaryota; kingdom Metazoa; phylum Chordata; class Aves; order Passeriformes; family Muscicapidae; genus Luscinia; species Luscinia megarhynchos. The sequence continues at coordinate 590,614 of CM067568.1, forward strand.
TCTAGTGTATCTTTCTGCTGTTTAATTCTTCTTATTCAGTGATATTTCTTTGAAAAGTTCCTTCACTGTGCAAACAATTCTGCATTGCAGAGTGTTTACTCACCAGGTCAGTGGAGAAAAGTGGAATGACATCAGCAAAGTATTCACAGACCAGAGAACAAAATGTGCACACTTTGTTAGCTGATACCCCTGCTACATGTTTGTTTAAAACCTCCCAAAATATACTGTTCACATAAACAGCAAATATTCCATACCCATAAACAAGAGTGCCAAGCCTATAGCAATTTTCATTATTTTTCAAAAGGACTTTGGTGGAAACTAAGACAGGGCTAGCAAATAATTTTGAAGATCTCCACTTTATGAACAATGAGATACAGAAGAATAGCTGCTTCAGCCTAGAAGGGACATAGAACATAGCAGAAATCTGCAAGAACATCATCTCTCAAGTGCCAAAATTGATTAGAAGATGCCCAATGAATTACAGATTTTATCTCTTCCAGTCAGCAGAGGAAAGTTGTATTTTAAAGTAAATCTCTGCCTAAGACCCATTTGAGGATTTTGCCAAAAAAGATGTGATGTTGCGGGGGGCTTCTTTTCATTACAATAGTAATACCTCCAACTGCACTATTCTTCATTTAAATACTATTTAAAATTGAAAGACCTCATTAAAATATTGAGTTGTTCTAGTAAAAGCCAGAAATTCAGGGGTACATGTAGCTTTTAATGAGTTCAAAGGTTTGATTTCATTTTTAAATTGATTAAGTTGGAATTGTCATCTTCTACACTGAGAGTTTCAAACAAAGGTCTAAAGGGCAAAGTATTCAAAAGTGAGTCCACGAATGTCAATAAACAAAGCCTCTTAGGTTTAATGCCCATGTATCCATTGTTCTGTGTTTGCTCTGACTGACCCTAACTAAATGTGTATCTTTAGATCAAAGTTCTGTGCTGAACTTTTCTCATGCCTTTCACTTTCAGATGTTTGAAAACCAAATAGGGGTCCAAAATTTGAAAATTCAGATTAATAATCAACCTCTTGAATCTAAGGGTTCTAGATAAATGAGGCTGGCTCCCCAGCTCACACATCACCTGTATTAAAGTTGCCTTGTTCTCCTGGTTTGCAAACTATAACCTGAGGTGCTCTGTGGACACTGCCCTGTCCACCTTTTGCTAGGGATAACCTGTTGCTGTGTGTAACAAGTTTGCCTGTGACACACTGGATCTTGTATGAGCTAAAAAGTACTGATAAATGGATGGGAAAAAGCTAGACATAATGGAATGGCTTAAGTGGAGCAAGTATTCCTAGTTTATTTTTCATTCTGTCACCCTGCTCTTTGCCTGCCTCTAAAATAACCTGGAGGATATGATCAGGAGAATGTGGATTGTATTCATAGGGCCCAGCAGTGTCCTGCTGATGGAATGTTGTTGTTCTATTTGTAGATAACAAAAGGATAATTTCTATTCATCCTTATGCTTTGTCATAAGGATAAGCATGTTGTTTCTTCAGACACTGAGAAGGCAAGGTAAGGTCCAAGTCTGGACCTATTCAAAATACCAGAATCCAGAACCCCTACATGTTCACAATTAACATAAATCCTCAGAAGGATTAAGAAATTCTTTAGAACAATGGAAGGAAAAAAAAAATCTTTTAATATTTCAGTTATCTGCAGCACCTCCTAATGCTGATAGCTATGTTTTAGTTGAGACCTGAGTAAAAAGACATGGTAGGAAAAAAGCCTACTTGCACTCGGAGAGACCATATCAGAAATAATGTTAAAGCATTAAAGAAACATTTGATTGGTTAACAGCACTGGTAAGTAGTTGCCTTAAGTGGGAGCAAAATAATGGTTTCTAGGACTACAGTTACACAATAAATTTTCTGTGTGTTTCTTTTTTATCTCTCGCTTTTCTTTTTTTCTGTAACACACGGATAATTACTTCTGGCACCTTGAGGAGAGTGCATGCTGCATCTGAGAAAAAGGTTGCACCTGCATTGGTCAAGAAAGTATAACAATACAATGTTCAAAATGCAATGCATGTGTGAAAAAGTGTCTGTCCTCTAGTGGAGAGAAACCCATGGGATGGATACGTGCTGAGGGATGAAACAGTGGCAGTAAAAATTAAATGAAAGTTTAATTAAATTAAGAATCTACTCATGCTGGTTTCCACTGGCTGACAGAAGCAGCTGCCAGGTGATGTGCTGTTAGCACTTAGGCAGCTGCCAGTCTTGCATCCCAGAAGGCTAAATCTCAGAGGCTGGGAGAGAAAGAAGTATCTGCCTTCACTTCTGTTGAGGAAAAATCAACCACTAGCACCAGTTTAATTTCTTAAGTACTGTTCATTTGTCTCTTGAAAATGAATCCTTCAAATGCTAAGCATCCTTGACTTCCACATAGGTTGTAATCAAAGGATCATGTTACTGCAACTTCAAGCATTCCACTTAAACCTGCTTTATTGCATATGCTCTTTGAAAACTACTTCTTTTGCACTAAAATGGAAGCGGCACAATGATATTGCCAGGGCTCATAACAGTTTTAGTTTGAAGAGCATCCTCTTCTAGATTTCAGGAAAACACATTTTTCAGCCTGATGTTTTAATATTTTTGCCAATAGAAGTTGGGAGTTAGATGAATCGTACACCTGTTTTGAGCAACTCACTGTAAAACATCTATTTTCCATATATGCAGACTAAATCATTAACACAAACTGCCCTTGTAAACAGGACACAGAACATTTTATGCATCAGACTTGCTGAGAGTTTCAGCTTGAGTTTCAGGTGCTGGGATATATATCTACATGCAAGTAATTTTAAAATTACTTCATGGAAGCAAACAAATTCATAGAAAAATGAATCCATTTTTGCCCTCTTTTACTTTGAAGATAGTCTTTCACCATACTAAATAGAATACATTATTCCCAGCCTACCAGAACCATCTTTAAGAATGTTGTGGGACCATCAGCAAAGAATTCTACACTGCTTAAAGAAATCCTGTGTTTTGCTCACTAGCACAGTAAAATATTTCAGATGAGGAGAGATGCCTAATCAAGACAACTTTGGAGATCCAGATTATGAATTTAGCCTGAGCAACTGAGTTTTGTCCTAAAATGTGGCTCATGGTGTGGCTCATAAGCAGATGACAGAGGGACTCTGGAACAGTGTCCCTGCTCTGTGACCTTCTACATTTTCATCCACCCCACTGTGCCTTGGCTTCTCTCAATGTTGTGGCTTCTTTTTTAAGCAAGTTTCTATATCTGGGTGCAACAGTTATATTCTTTATATTTGTTCTATATGGTAATTTTCTATTACATAAAATTTTTATGGTATCTGTCTGGAACATAGAGTTCTTTCCAGTGGCATGCATAAGGCAGGTCTGTACCAAGCTTTTCACTTTTTCCAGTGGATGATTTCTGGTCTCTTGGGATAAATCTATTATCAGAAACATAAGTTGTGAAAACCAGCTTATTTACCCCATCCCAGGGAAAGTAAATACAGCCTCTTTCTTAGGCACTTCTGAATCCTAAATTGTTTGCAACTTTTTCTGGAAAGAAGTCTCAGTTCCCTTACTGCTAAATGGGATCACAAAATGGGAAAAAATGCACCATGAAAAGTAAGTTTGTTAAAATTCTTGTTTAACGAGTTATTTGCAAATGCAAAAAGATGTGAGAAAATTATGTCCAAAAGTTCCCTTCAGAAAATCCTGAGGTCAAACACCCTTAATGCTACTCCTTGTGCATCTTTACAATGAGAATTTTAAGTGGATTCCTCCTGCATGGCAGTATACAAGGCTAAAGGTTAATAACTGACCAATTCCTTGGACAAGGTGTTATTCACAATCAGGTACTTAAGACATTTGCTTGAGGACTTAGCCATTATGGCTGTTTGGAATCAGTGCATTTTCCAGCAAAGAAAGTATTTAGGAGAACAAAAAGAGTGTGGAGACAGGGAATTCCAGAAAGCCTGTCACCATATAAACTAAAATCCACCATTAGAAGCCGAGTTTTCCTAAGAAAAGTCTGACAACATCCAAATAGTTTGTGTGGAAATCGTGGTCACCAGAAAGAGATGGGAGCATTCTCCACAAATACTTGAGCTTGGCTCTATTTAATCTCTGTTTTCAATGCACACACGAGTTTTCTCTTCTCATGTTGTTTTCCTTTGATGTAGTTATGCCCTCAAGATCTATCTGACTCCTTTTTTTCAAGAGCTTGTAAAGTAAATGGTAATTTTACAGTCAGGTCTGAATCAAAGGGAGAAGATATTGGAGGTTTCTGATATTGCAATGTTCAGAGCAATATCTCACTAGGGATTGGAGTTTACTTGGTGGAAACCTGAAATAATAAAAAAACTCAAAGCCATACTGTTTAAAATGCAGGTGGCCAGAGATATTTTAATTGTTAAAGCAATGATGGCTTAAGGAAAGCTGTTGGATCTCCTTTTGATCTGTTGCAGGATTTCTTCTCTAATTTTTGGATTTTTTTGGGTTTTGAGAGGTTGACTGTTATGGACAACACATCTGTTTCCTTTGTTGGATACGAAAAAATCCACAGTGGTTTTGAATGGGGTTTCGAGAAGAGAAGAAAAGAAGGCACTTACACAGCCTGAAAGAACTAGTGCAGCTCTCAGGACTAAAACTTGAATCGTGCATAAAAGTGAATATACTTTTAGAAGTAAGTTTACAAAAATGTTACTATTGGATTCCACAGCTGTCATGAGGGGGAAGATATTAATTACACCTTGTACTAAAACACTGGTTTGATTTAGGACATTAAACAGCTGCTGTGCTAGTGTTGCAATGTGGCTTTTCCACAGCAGATCTATGCTAGAGCCTCATGGTGTGTAAAACAGCTTTCATCCACAAGGCAATTGTAAGGTTTAAATCAAAGACATCATGTTTGTAAGGAAGAATAGGAAGTGTTATACTTAGATATATTTTGGAGAAAGCAATACTGGATAGCAATGCAACACATATATTTTGAAGAGCCGAATTTAGAAATGGGTTCTTCAGTGTGCTTGCATTCATATTCAGAAGAATTCTGAAACCCCAATCAAAACAGCTGCTTCTCTAAAAAGACTATAAGAAGACTTCAGCTTCAAGCATGATTCAAAGACTAAGCAAAAAATGATAGCCTTGCATAGTTTTCAAAATTTTTTTTTTTTTTTAAAATCTCAGACTCTTCTCATTGTGGAAATAAATTTCTCAATGCACATTCCAATGAGATTCTTTTAATCTGTTTATCTCTTCTGACTGCAGATATGAAAAAAAGTTATTAGAATATTAGTCTTATATATGACATTTAGGAACTGATATTGTCTCACTGGATATTAGTCAGTAGCCTTTGGTTCTATCCAATCTTAAAATGCATTTTGAAAAGAATAATACTAAATACTAGAGTGATTGGTTAAAGGAATGTATTCATGGGAGCACATGAAATTATGTTTAGCTTCATTTTCTTACAAATACTTTGCAGAACAGGATATTCAAACAACAACAATGACAACAAAGAAGAAAGGAAAAAGCAGTAGTCTAATCTATCCAAAGTCATAGATGGATAGATCTATCTCAAGATAGATAGTGCTAAGGCCAGGAACAATAGTTGGATTTTACAATCTGTAACTGAACTCCTTGTCTAAACAGTTATTAATGGTGCTGAATAAGATGCGTGTGGCCAGTCTAACCAAACTCAGCAGAACAAGTAGGGGGGATGCATACGGAGAAAAGATAAAAAGAACCTTCATCTAAAAGTATAAAAGTTTTTAACCTATGAAATAGGACCCAGGTCCAGTTCCCCAAACTTGCATGACACTTTAGACTATCATGTAAAAGCTTCTTATTTATTGTTATAAATCTGAATTTGGTTGAGATTTATCTTGCTTTTCTACAGAATGATTTCTAAAGAACAACTATCTGTAGGATAAGGAATTAGAAACAGAGATTTTTAACCTCTTTGTATTACTTGAGTTATGAAGATAATTTGGTGGGAATTGAGCTGGTAGTAAATCCTGGCAAGATGAGGTTAATCAGAATTTCTTAGAAAATATAGCTAAGATTGTAAAAGACCTGTTTTTCATCTATTGTAGTGGATGAATGCTCCTGGGTTGATGGTTTTGCTGTTGACTCCAAAGAGCTTACATGTGGGAATAATTTTTACTCAAGTGCTACTATTCCAGCCTAACAGAGGTTTTAACTAAAGCACATGAATTACAGCAATTGTGATGACTTTTTAGAGGAGAAGAGCTCACTCCATGAGAAGGCAGGATTGGACCACTTTTTTTTGTCACGGAACATATTTCTTTCTCCAGTGGACAGCAAATTTTGGGGCAGGAGAAGGGGATGGTGAAATGGTGGATTTGCAAAGCGAGTGATACCTCCCACTGCCAGCTGCAGAGAAGAGGGAGGTAACACATTCAGCCCCTAAATGTGTTAGATTATATGGGTGTGAATCATCTAAACACTTATTCCATTGATGGAATGGATGCCTTCTCAGATGAAGCCCTTCTTGCTTTCGTGTATTTATTGACAGGGATAAGTAAGGCAGAAACAACTTCCTGTGTGGAGAAGACTAACAAAAACCAAGAATGATGTCTCTGTTTTAATCTGAGAGAGACTTGGATATCACTTTCTTCAAGAGGAATCTCTGGAGTTTTGATTGTGTGAATATCCAAGAGTCAAGATTTCTCTCTCCTTCAGATTATCCATGCAGCCATATGTTTCAAGAGTGAATAGGAGGACATGTCTGTACTATCCCAGCTCTGTTAGGGGCAGTTTTGTCCTCACCTCATTGACATGTCTCTTGTTCTAAGGCACAGAAAGTGGTCTTTCTCTTACTCTGTCACTTCAATTTGAACAGCACACAAGAAGCAGACCCACATTCACTTTGCAGGGATGGTTTACGCATTCTTGTACCTGTAGAGGTAACACACCCAGCCTAAATATCAAAACCAGGCAGATAGAAAATTTTATTTGACCTACAGGTGTTTCCATGACCTTTTCTTAACTCCCACTGATGATTTAAAGGGCTTAAATACCTTAAAAATTTGAGTAAGAGACAAGATCCTACTCCTTTGGCCATTGGCTTTGAAAGACTTGTCAGAAGAAATGGGAGACATCGTTTGTGGAGCTAGGGCCAAATCCTGAAATGGCTGGGCCAGATGCCACACAACCTGTGCAAGTTCTGCCTCTGCAGTCTAGTGATGACCTACTCCATCAGTCTGGGCTTCCCTCTGAGCCCTCTCCAGCCCTCCACATTTCATCTTTGCCCTGAGAAGGAAGTATTTCCAATTGTGCTTATTATCAATGCCATAATAAAACATTTATTTAAAACTATCCTTATGAGAAAACGTCTTAATTTTTTAATTAAAGTTAATAAAGCAAAGTCAGTTTTCACCAGTTGAGTCTGGCAGGTATTTTGCCTACTTTTTCTATTGTTCTTACGCATTATGAGAGGTATTAAATCAAGTCAGGGATTTTTTTTCCTCGTTCAGCTCCCTGTTCTCTGGCACAGCTACTAAAATTATGTATTCTTTACTGCTTTCTAAGAAGATTACTAAGCCAGCTGACCCAAACAGTAGTGGCACCAATTAGACATCATTCAAAATTAATAACCACTATGATGATAACAAATCAAAAGATTGATTCTTCTGATGGGAGAATCATTTTAATTAATTTAATCCTTGTTGAAAGATCAGCTGTGCACAGCCCTCCTCACCAGTGGGGCCCATTTGTCCCTGTCTGTCCCTGTCACCCAAAGCCAGTGAATATGATCAGTAGCCAGCACTTAGGGAGCAATAAGAAACAGATTGTACTGTCAGGCTTCATTAAAGATCATCATTAGTATTCCAATTTGGAAACAGTCAATCTATCCTAACCTTTTACCAATTCTTTTCAGCTGCTTTTGTGAAGTTTGGTTCAGCTGCTAAACGTAAAAACATTGCACAGGCTTTTTAAAAACAACAAGTTGGGTCTGGCTGATGCCTGTCAGGCAGCAGCTTAGGGAAAAAGCTCAGGGGAAATACGGGTTATGCAACCAGGCTCTAAATGATATAATGTGCAGCTGCTTATGACCAGAGTATTTATGCATAATGAAACTTTCTTAAACTTGAAGCTTAACAATGATGAATGGAAATGAAATGGATATGGCACTTTCTTTCATCCCACTGCTGAGGGGTTTTGTGGTCCCGAGGGTGTTTTTGCCAAGCTGGCTGGCCAGGCTCTCAGCTCCACTCCTCTCAGCATAGGCTGCTGGGGGGGCATTTGGAGCATGTTGATGAGGGAGATGGAATTTCAGGCTTTTTTGCAGTTCACTTTATCTTTTCTACCGAGGTCAGATTCCTTTGTTTGTTCTTCATTCTGCTGGCTTGAAATAATTATGGAGAAATGGATTATGGGATTTGGAAGCATATTTCTGTACAGTCATCCCTTTATCTTAGCCATATCCTATGGCTGCACAGGAGATGTAGCTGGAATCTTAGTTTTCAAAAAGTTTGTCTGCCATGCAACGATCTCATTATTTTAATATCCTTGACATACATGATTTGCTAACCTTCCCAGCTGTCCAACCATCTTCCTGAAGATATTTCAGGAATCATCTGCTTGAAATACCAAAAAAAAATGTACAATCCTGTAATTTTGAATAATCTCCTTCTAAGAGTGCTTTTTTTTTAAAAAAAAGGGCAAATTTGGATTTTTTTGCTGTGTTCTTACATATCAGAAGGAGTTTCACAGAGATTGCAAATGAAATCAAAATTAGGCCAGTAAAATAGAGAGAAACATTAGATTTAACATTTCTTCTCACTTCTCTGTCTCCAAATTTGATTACAAATTAAAAATGTTATTATTACTGTTACAGAATGACCAAAAAAATCCCAACCAAAAGTACAAAGTACTTTTTCTTTTCAGCTGCTTTTGTGTAGTTTCGTTCAGCTGCTCTCTGTAAAAGCTGAAATACTTTCCTATAGTTTAGTACTACTCTAACTTCTGAATGCTTTATACAATTCAATACAATTCAATAACCCTCTTGGAATTACTGGCTTTGCAATAACTGGCTGCTCATTGTATACACATGAAGATTTCTGCTATTTAAATCCATGAATAAGTGGAGTTTTCTATAACAAAAATAATAATAAATTATTTTATTTATAATAACAAATGTAGATACTTCACAAGGATGGTCCAGCCCAAAACCTAGTTTTCAAATGTTTTCCGAAACTAAGCCAGTATAGTGGAAACATTTTTTTTCACCACAGAAGAATAGAAAATCCCTTAGTAGAGAATTGCAGCTGAAACCAATGCTAATGAAGATTCACTGTGAACTTGATAACATATTCTTTAGTTTTATGCTTGCTTTCTGAGAAAAAAAGACAAAAATTCAGACGTCATTATTTTTCTCTGAGAAAATAGAAAACCTAATTTGCTAAAAATATGATACTGCTGTAGCTGAATTTCAAATGGTTTGGTGAATGCTTTTTGCTGTGTATAAGCTCTTGTATAATTTTTCACTTTGACAAGATGATTTTAATCCAAGTTCAAAGCCAATTATAGGTTTTATAGGTTAGAACTTATTTATTGCAATGTTATTGCCTATGTAAGTGGCTAAAGAGAAAATATTAATTAGCAACATATATTGCAGTGGTGAATAACACGAATATTGATAGGAATGTAGATTAAAATTTCTAGCATCACACTAAAGAATGTCAGTCTTTCAAACCACTTATATTCTGGATGTCCTTTTGTTCTGAAATTTATTTATAATTTTTCAGAAACTGCTTTGTTTATTTTGGCAGTTTTGCCCATGAAAAGCCTGTTACAAAAGGAAAGGCAGAGGGAGCTGTTCCATATTTTTATATCAGTGCCACTGAGTTTCAAAGTATTGGCTTGCTAAATGTTTTTTAGCTGTTTCTTAAAGTATCTCTTTTTTAAGTCAATCTTCTCAATTTCACCCATCTTTTCTTTTTTTTTTCCCTGAGGCTGCTGATTTTGCTGGAATTTTTTTTTCCTTTACCATTTGATTTTTAGCCATTTTTTCCTTTTTTTTAATGTCACATACACCTTTATTGGAAAATAATCCTTGCAGAAAAAGGTATATACAGAGTGTTATTACCTCAGTATTTGCAACTTGATTTTTTAAAAAATGGATTTAGCAGTTTTTGGAAACACTTTTTGAGAAAGGGACCCCAGTGAAAGGCTCTCAGAGTGCTGCATCTCCCTTGAACACGGTGGAAGTTGGTCTCAGGTTATGGCCTCGGGTTTACACCAGTCCAAATCAAAGATGCTGCTCATAAGAGCAGTCCCCTACCTGCCTCCCTCCCTCCCTGCCCTGAGCAGCATCATCCCACCTCTCCTCTTTACTAGGATGTTGAAACAGCACTGGCACCAACCTGGCTGATCCATTCTTTGCAGATTTAGTTTTCAGAAAAATTAGGTTTTCATTCATATGGGAATGTGTTAGTGCAGTAGGAATATGAAACCACAAACAGGTTTTAGAAACAGGGTACTTTCTGTCTTGTCAGAAGCAATTACTATTACAATTATAATTATAATTATAATTATAATTATAATTATAATTATAATTATTATTAGTTATATTTTACTGGTAAGTCTTGTACTATTTTTTTATCTCCCTAAAATGTTAACTAGAAATGTTCATAAAATAACAGCATAAACTAATGGTTGCAGAGATAGTCAATGATTTCTACAATTTCTGTATAGCTCCAAGGAACAAAATCACCTACCAAAAGGATCAAAGAGAAAAGACTAGGAAATGCCCCAAAGGGATGATGCACAGAATTGATATTTCCCAACTAAGAAGTATTCCAGCACCAAATCTTCTCTGCCAATGTGGCAGCAGCAGATTCTGTGGGATCTTGTGTGCTGTGCAGGGAATGTGGTCCTGCTAGTAAGATATCACCCATCTCATGTGGCTGCATGTTCTCAATGGTTCTTAGCCTGGTGGTTCGTGATGGCATCCACACTTGAAGGTCTGCACAAGGTAAGGGCCTGGTTGCTAACAACAGACTTCTGTTCAAAAGAGCTGACTTTGTTTCAATGTGTTGTGGGGGAGGAAAAGTGTGTAAAAAATCAAATTATTGCACAAAACAGGGCACTCTTTACTGCACCAACTACTCATTTACTTCAGTGATTAATTTGTTTTGGTGGTAAGAGTCATTTACTTGGCAAAATGACTTTGCATTAGGGAATCTGGTTGGGAGAACCACTGTGAAATGATTACAGTGAAAGAAACAGAATGTGGCCGTGGAAATCCATTTCCCAGAGGAAATTCAATGAAGAGGCTGTGACCCATCAGAAGGAATCTGACCAAATCTGCCAGAGTTAGCAGGTAAATTTTTTTAGATTTCCTTTACCTATTTCACATGTTTTCAAACCATACAGCTACTGTTTATACTGCAAGTACAATTTTTGAGCTATTCTTAGAAGAGTAGCTGACTTGACATTTTTGATACCTTTGAGTCCAGCATCTTGTGGCACGTGTGGTACAGATAAATGCAACAGTGACTTCATTTATTTTATTCTAATCTTAAAGACCATCTCAAAGTTTCCCTTTTTGTCTCCCTTTTTTTTCCCCTCCTTCTTCTCCCCTTCTTTCCCTTCCCCTCCTTTCTTCCTTTCTTCCCACCTTCTCCCCTCCTTTCCCCGCTTCTTTTCCTTCACACCCCCCAGCCCCGCCTCGCATCCTTTCTTCGGCAATACAGATTTGCTGCTCCTGTAAATGGGGAAGCGAATTAATTTTTAAACGTCGAGCTACAGGTGGGTTGCCGATTGCCAAGTGTAGTAGTGAAGGAAAGATTAGAAACTCCTTTAACTGGAACTGGATGCTTTACGTGGACTTGGGCTGAGCTTTGCTTAAGCAGATTTTCCTGCTTCAGAGATGTCTGAATCCAAACTGGAACTGCACTGCCCTCCTGCGTTCACAGCGGAAAAAGGAAAAGTTTTGTGAAACATCCCTGGGACAGAGGAAGCGCCTCGTTTAACGCCATGAGTGAGAAACAAAAGGAACACAATTATTCCTGTGCCCGTCTACTTAGAAGAGCGCAGAACCTAACTTAATTTGGCTAATCAGAGCAGATTCTTCTCTCAGGTTCACCCAGAATGTACAGAAAAAGTGGATAGTCCAAACCATTTGGAGGCATTACTTGCCTAAACATTGTGGAAGTTTTGCAGGATGCTCTGCTTTTACAGCCAGCCAGTTCAGGCTGCAGTGAAGTTTTGTGTAAAATCTTCAGCAGTTCTGAAGACCATCTTGTAGCTGTTCAGATTCCAAAGGCATCACCAACAACATATCCAGCACTAAAAAGCTCCTAACACAGATGGAGGTTGCTCAATTATTTCCTATCATCTCCCCACATGCTGGGTTAGTCAATTCATAAATTTCTGGAAAGAAGAGCTCATGACACAGGATGTACAACACAAACATGTGCATGCAGCCATGAGCTGCTGGAACTGGCAACCACAGCTTACAGTGTTGAGCCAAGGCACTTCAGCAGCACAGCTACCCGGGACAGCCCAGGGCCTGGCACATGAACTGCTGTGTGGCACAGTGTGACCCCAAGTCATGGCTGGATGGGCTGGCTGAAATGGTTTGTGTCAGAAGAGACTTTCAGGACATCAGCTAGGCCAACCCCTCTGCCACAGGCAGGGACCCTTTTCACCACACCAGGTTGCTCCAAGTCCCATCCAACCTGGTCTTGAATGTTTCAGCGATGTTTCTGGGCAACCTGTTCCAGCGTATTACTACCTTGTAAAAAGTATTCTCCTTATATCTCTTTCTCTTTAAAACCATTCCACTTCCTCTCCCTTGTCCTGTTTGCAGCAGAGTGGGCTTGCAGGCTCCTGGAGAGGTGATTCCTGGCCCCCAGATCCACACCAGCATGGCAGCTCCATCCAACAGCTATACTAGAAATAAAATGGTTCCTGAGCATTAGAAAAACAGCCTCTAGAGCAATCTTTAATGAAAGCTTAGGAATATGAAGAACAGCTCATCTTAAAATGAGTTAGTGTGCCTAAAAGGAACTAGAGTGGCCTGCAAGAGTAATTAGGTAGAATGGGAAAATATACGTAAATATATAGAATGTTACACTGGCACAGGTTGCCCAGAGAAGCTGTGGCTGCCCCATCCCTGGAAGTGTCCAAGGCCAGGCTGTCTAGGGCTTTGAGCAATCTGGTCTAGAGAAAGGTGTCCATGGCAGGGGGGATTGGAGCAAGATGAGTGTTAAGACCCATTCTAACCCAAAGCATTCTGTGTTTCTGTGAAAGATTTTGCTTGTTACAGAGTGCTTTATACAAATCAGGTGTTATACAAATCCGAGGTTCCCTGAAGGGTTGTGTACTTTCTCATTTAAGGACCTTGAACCACATATTGGGTAAAGCCTTCCTCCCTATATTATGCCGCTATATTTTGGTAATGTCTCTTCAAAATGAGTTAGTTCTTCGAGGGAAAGTAGTGACACCTACACTGAATAGAACAGAAATAAAGCATGCAGGCAAGGACAGCAGGAAAACAGACCAAACATAAGTTTATCCACTGTGGCTGATAAGAGATAATCAGGACAGCTCCTGGGGAGGACAGATTTGGGAAAACATAGCAAAGCATTAGTTCAGTAGGGTTGCACCAGGTTTACAGATAACATAAAAGTGGCAATTGACTTTTTTTGAAGTTTTTGAAGACAGACTCTTCCATGTTTTTGCAGTCTCAGATTTTTTCTGGGGAACAAAAGTGAAAATAATATTAATAGAAGAATCATTTATTGTCAGACATTTCTGAACATGGAAGCTGGAAGTCAAAATAAACCACTGAGACTCAATCTTAATTTTATTGAACTACTGCACATCCAGATGAATTTGCTTTGAAATTGGCTGTTGGCTCAAATTCTACCCTGGACCTGATCTATATTTCTAGTCTCCAGCTACTCTAACAGTTATTCAGTTCTGGGACTTTGAAGTTCAGGAGACAGAATTTCAGCATGCAAATGTGGTCATAAAAGAAACCAAGTTATTACCCCCCAACCCGTGCCTGATCAATTAATAGCAAAACTGCATAACTGTGTCTCCAGCAAGCTCTGAGTGTTGCCACAGAAATTAACCAGTGGTTTGGAAAACTTGAGCAAAGCAGGAAATCTCCTTGCTGCTCATGTAACTTGGACAACAGCTGCTTGAGCATCTGCCTCAGCTTTCAGCTGTAGGATTTGGCTGCCAGCTCCAGTAAACAAGTTGGGTGATGTCAGTTTTGTAAAAATGCATGAGCATCACTAAAGCTTAGTCTGCAGAGGCAGGTGACTCATAGCACTAAGTGAAACTTCAGAGGAATTACTCTAAATTGTAACCATTCATAATGATTCACAGAGATTATTCCTGTGGGGAAGAATTCTGGAACAACAACTCTCTCAATGCAACAGCAGAAAATATTATGTTTACAGGGTTTCTTTGGAGCAGATCAATAAACAGAAGCAAGAGATGCTGAAATTCTTACATCTACAGCACAATAAGGTTTCTTATTTAAAAGGACCTTATAACAAAGATGGGAACAGTAGTGGGGCCTGCAGTGATAGGACAAAGCGTGATGGTTTTAAATTAAAGGGCAGATTGAGACTAGGTAAAAGGAAGAAATGTTTTGAGGTGGGGGTGGTGAGCACTGGAACAGGCTACCCGGAGAGGCTGTAGATGTCCCATCCCTGGAAACATCTAGGCCAGGTTGAAGGAGGCCCTGAGCAACCCGGTCTAGTTGATGATGTTCCTGCTCATTACAGATGGATTTGACTAGATGATCTTTGGAGATACATTCTAACTCAAATCATTCTATGATTCTAAAATCAAGGGGTTTATAATCCAGGTCCGATTTAGTCTGGTGCCATGGATTTGCACCACACTTGTGGTTTGAAGCAGTCTAAACAAGCAGTTCAGACCCTCAGATCAGCTGCAGAGCAAATCTGCTATGCACATGGAGTACAGACTCCTGCTTATTGTCTTCTGAAAAGAATCCAGTGTGATCCACCAAAAGGGGTCTGCAGATCCAAATGACAAGTCAGAAATGAGATCACTTCAAACCTTTAGTGCTGTTCCAACACAAAACAAAATGCTTTGATAGATGAAGCCACTGCAGTCAGACATACAGTTGAGGTTGTAACCTTGCACTACTACAGATTAGACAGAAAAAGTGTATCTTCTGCTTTCCTGAATAACTTCATTAATTTCCCCGTTTTTACTATAAAAAGCAGTACATTAAAAGCAAATCATTAAAGAACCTTCAAGACAAGTACTCTGAGCAAGACCTGAAAAGCCTTCTGTCCATGGTAAATAAAAGAGTGTGGAGTTTCACACTGACCTGGATAGACTCCTCTCCATACCCGAGCTGGCTTGCAGAGACTGCTGCAGTCTGGACATACCCAGAGCCCACAGAGCATGAGCTCTTCCCGATTTGCAATCCTTACCACCTCTTTATGATGATGGTGTGTTTGTCACTGTGTTGTCAAAGAAAATGTTTCAGGATTCATTCCCTATGTGTTTTCAGATGTTGAAATAATCTTTACAGAATACCTAGGTGGAGATTAGGCATTTCCCCCTGTTATTACACAAAAATAAATCTATAAACAAGAAGTACACTTTTTTTCTGCTTCAAACAGTGCAGGCTATTGCATAGTACATCTGCAGATATAATTAAAATTTCAAAATAAAAATAACTACATGATAGTTGCTGTGCAGAACAGCCAGCCTGACACAAAATATGTGTTGCTTTATCCTAGAATTCAAGAGCAGCAGACTAGTTAAGATCTTCAATCAACAATCATTTTCTAAAGTTACCATCACTGGCCTTAGAAATAGAGGATTTGGAGAGGAATTGTAACCACAGTACTTACTTGAGAGACTGCTGGTTTAAATATTGTTTCCTGTTAATTCTTATTGTGAAAAATACAAAATTGAAAAACATTCTTCAACATTTGTGGCTTTTTTTTACCACTGGCAAATGCAACAGGGTCATGCATATTAGCCAAAGAGAGAGTGACAAACAGTTGCTGCTTTAATTAGGTGGCAGAAAGTTACATGTTCCATTTAAAATGTCTGAGATTAACAGGTCAACCTCTTTTGTTGGGTTTTTTGTCATTACGTTCCACTGTTTTGATGAGTGTTTTTGATAGGATAGATATTTGTCGTGACAGATAAAGTTGCTGAAAGAAGAGTTTGAGAAGGGCCTGTAAAAGACCTGAGCTTATATGGAAGAATAATTTGAAACAGTTACTGAACAGCCAAATATAGAGCTATTTTAACCGTATTCTCCAAGAAGATATGCTCAAAGTAATTGTGCTGAATTTTGGAAGTCACTGATTTGAAATGTTGCCTCTGAGACTTTACATCTACAGTCTGTTTCAGAACTAGGACCCTGTTCTCAAGGCTGATGACATAGGAAATCTGTATTGTTTCAACAGACTTCCTAGAGGATTTTATCAGCTGAAATAACTTCTCCCCTTCTACTTAAAACACAGTTAGGGGATGTTAAGTCCCTGCACAAAGAGCATAAAATGTGTGTTAGTTCATTTTTACTTTTAGTTAACTCCTTTAGTGTCAACAAAAACTTTTCCTAGAGTTAACTGTACTGCACTGAAGAGTCAAGATCACCCATTCAAAGACTTGTTTCAGGCAGGGTGTGTGCAACATTGCTGAGGCATCAGCTTGCCCAAGCCGATTTGAGCCCTTCCTTCCTTGTTGCTGCAGAGGGAGCACATCTACATGAACAATTCAGCAGGGATAAGAAGAATAAAACCTAAACTAAAACCCAGACTTGGCAAGCCAGCTCACCGACTCAGCATTGTGTCCCTGGGTGCTTCAGAGGTTCAGTGTGTGCCTTTCAACACTGCCTGTCTGTCTTAACCTTGAATCACCTAAGTAAAATGCCATTGTATTAGCAGCTCTCGTAACCAACGTCTGCAGGGTAAAGGCAGGCAGGCAGTGAGTGAGGGTGAGTAAACCCAAGAGGAACTGTTTGTAATGCTCTTTCCCATGTGTCTCACAGAGGACCACAGGAACCACCATGTAAACACAGGTATCATCCCAGCCTATGTCTGTGGCTTGGAGGTGAACTCAACATGGATCAACAGTGCAGCAGCTGCTTTATTAGCATTTTATCTATTGTAAATCAAAGAAGCTTACTTCTTTCACTACTTAGTGCCCCAGCCCACAGACTAAGCAAAAATTTACCATATTGCTGTAAAAAGAAAAGGGAAGGCTCAGGAGCTCTTATATTCTTAAGTTTCAAACTGATGGATTGAAAGTGGAGGAGCCAGTAAATGTGCCAAGGGTTTGGTGACATAGGTTTGCTCATGTTTAAACTGTGAAACTTCGGCATTTGCAAATGTCTACTTAAAGGCAATATTAAAGACAACAGACCTCTTTCGCTTTTGTGGCTTTGCTTACCAGCTACAATGTGCCATATCAGAGTGTGAGGGTTGGGAGGAGAGATCTGAAATTTAGCAGCTTAAAAAAAATAAATTAAAAAAACAACAAAAAAACCAACCCAAACGTTTTTAATCAGCTTGAGAGCTCAGTGGATTTGTGAAATCGTTTGGGATTAAAGGCTATTGATTGCTAATAAAACAATATTTAGCTTTGTCTGATGAACAGCAATGGAAAAAGGTGTGGGCACCTTGTCAAACAAGACCCATTGAGGACGGATGATGGGTTAAGTGTGGGGGTCTGAGTGGCAGCGTGGGTGCCCAGTCTTCAAGGACAACTTGTCAGTTGTTAGTAAGGCTGGTGAAAGGAAGGACGCCAGCGCCTGATGGCTGGGGTAGTATTGATGCAAGTTAGCTGACTAATCAGATTGAAAAAGTCCCATGGTATTTATGTCACTTTAATTTTCATCAAACAATTGGAGACGACAGCACTCTATTAAGAAGAGGTTGATCCAGAACTAAAGCTAAATAAATTAGGGTCTCAGTTTAATCAAATTATCCCTCTGCTGGCCTTGGATTAACCGAGGGAGACAGCGTCAGTCTAGGCACTTTTCATTGGATGGTTTTTGTTTTTTTTTAGAAACTGGTACAAAGAATGGAAGATTTAACACACAGCAACTACTCATAATATCGCAAATAAGCACCTTCTAAAGAAGCAGGAATTAATATTTATCATGAAAATTTGCAGTTTTACTGAAGGATATTCCCATTTTTATGTTAGGAGGGTTTTCTTTCAGTGAAATGAATTGAAAATCAGGCTAAAATTTGCCAACAAAAATCTAGACTGAGAGAACCTGAAACAAGCTGGCACAGAAATAGAAACACCAGCCTAATGTTACCTAATGATTTCTTGTTAGACTAATAATATTTTAGTTTACCTGCTCTAAAAATGCTTTGATTGCACATTTACATTTTGCTACTATTTACTTACATTTTTTGTGCAGGGTAAGAAATTATTTTTCCTCCTTCCTACATTCTTTGCACCTCTGGGTGTAAAAATCTTTCAGGTATTCAGATTGTCTCTGAGAAAATAATTTTTCCAAGCTGCCTTATATATTCTTCTGCAAAGTTTTCACTATAAGTTTAAAGCAAGAGATAGTAACTGTCTTTTCAATAGCAATAACATGAAAAAAAATCCTGTGTTTATAACTCCTCTACAAAGATTTAACTGAACTGTTGCAATAAATTTTTCAAGATCTTGAACTCTTCAAATATTCCAAATCTTTGTATTGTCAAAATCATTGTAAAAGCAGCTCCGGTTTTCTAGACATATAAATGAAAGTAAAATAGTACATCCTTTGCTGGAAGCAATGAACTGAATTAATCCCAGCTAGCCACTTTTTTTTTAAATGCAATGTGATGAATAAACCCCTCCTTCCATCTTTGTTGCAAAAGTAAAAAAAATTTGCAAGAAAAGCAGGGTAAATGGATGTCGTATTGTGCCTGAGTCTGCTTTCTGATTGCTTCTTTCTCTGACTTATAACTTGCTCTTGTTGCACATGATTAACAGTGTTGTTCCTCATTCTTCTGAGGCAATCACAACTTAGGGAAAGTAAAGCTGAACAAATAAATACTTGTATTTTTGTTACCTCTGTCAAAATGGAGGTAATGGGATCAGCTGTGATCTAGCACACACTCAGATAAATAATTTTCACTGCATGTGTAATAGCCCTGAGAAGTATGACTGGCTTCTGTTGGTCCCTATTCTCTCACAATCTACAATTTCATAGTCTTCCTCTGCTTGCATTTCATTTCTGTTCTTATTCATGCACCAAATACCCAGTTACATAGCTATGCACACATATCCTAATGCTCCTTTCATTTATGATTTCTAAATTTCAAGCTCAAACAATTTGATCCTTTCTTTTTTCGCACACACTTCAAGATTCCACTCTTTGGTCAGTTCTGGTGGATGTAATCTTGCAGATGCTCATCCCCGCACAAAACTCATCTACTCATTTCCTTCCAAAGCTTGTGTTGTTGGGGGTTGAGTGTTTTTCTATTACTGTGTCAATTTAAAGAACTTTTCCCGTTATCATGCCAATGGAGCTGGCCGGGTTACACCCAGGACCTTTGACAACTCTGGACAAAAGGGGTAGGTGGGAGCTGGGCTGGTGGAGGGGCTCTCGTGTTTCAGGAGGAGCTCGGAGGAGGGACCCCCCCCATCTCCAGCCACGCGGCCGAACGCAGGAGAGCCAGACCCTCTGCGATCACCTGCCCTGTATCTGCTCCATTCCAGCCTCCTGCCTGTGCGGACACAGCTGATCACCCAGACACAAACGGTGAGCGAGGAGCTGCCCTATCCAGCCGCTCCCACCTGAGACCGGCGTGGCCGCTGCCGCCCCTTCCCGCCTCCGCTCCCGCCGAGAGAGAGAGTGCCTGCAGCTAAAGAAAGGACTGGGACCGAGTTATCTGTTCTGTGTTGTTGGTAGTTTTAACAACTGCTGTTGTTTCTGCTTGTACGGTTAGATATATTAGTAAAGGAGCTGTTATTCCTACCCCCTTATCTCTGCCTCAGAGTCTTTGATTCAAACAATTATAATACTTGGGGGAGTGGAATTAAAGTCTCTATTTCAAAGGAAAACTTCTGCCTTTATCGGCAGATACCTGTCCTGCAAACCAGTACAGTTTGCTAAATGCCTGACATCCACTCTTGTGACACTAAACATCTTGCAGGTACTATAAAAAAAAAAGCTAAGTGGCAAATAGTTGCTTTTGGGATTTTGTTTTTAATGCACAGCCCTCACAGTTGCACTAGTCTGGTCTGAAGGCTGATCAGAATGCCACCTGTCTTCGCTTGTTTTCTTACTGTGGATGAATAAAGATCATATATTTTTATGGCAAAGATGTGGTCTAAGCTAAATGCTTTTTTTTACTTCAAACAGAGATAGGACTTTTTTTGTAGTTTGTCCACGCAATCATTTACTTACATTTAAGTTCAGGTATTTTTTTCCCTGTAGAAAACAGACATTTTCCTGGCAGAAACACAGGTATTATGAGACAGAAAAGTTTGAGATGCTTACAGCCGCTTTCTCTGTGAACACTGGTTTATCCTCAAGGTGCTTATTAATTCTTTCATCTGCATTTACCCTTTGGACAGAAACAGTCAATGTAACTTTGAAGCCCAGAGGTTTTCTAAGTATCTATTTTTTTTTAACATTACGTGTTTGGAGAGATCTCAGTTGGATTCCAGTGACCTGCAGCATCTGAAACCATCCCATTTTCCTCAAGCTGCTCCACAATGCACATTTTATGGAGGCACATTTGTAGAGGTATAAATGTGTGTGTGTAACATACTGAGTCCCATGCTTTGTAACATAATCCTAATCCTAGTTCCAGGGTGAATTTTTGTTAAAAACTAAACAACAACAACAACAACAAACCCAAGTGCCCCAAGTAAATAACACCCCTTCCCTGCCACCCACCCACTCCCCAAAAAAAAACCAAAACCAAAAACCCAACAACCCAAAACCTGCCTCTGCCCAGATGAGTTTTGTTTTACAGCCTATACTTTCCTGCGCCAGCCCTTTCCAGACCCACTTCAGCTCCAGGTCTCAGTTTACCTTCTCTCTCAAGCTTAAGTCTAACCCTGCTTCAAGGGTGAGCCCTACAAAGGGTCTGCTGGGCTTTGTCCAGATAAAAAATACCTCAGCCAGTTATCTTCGTATAGTAAAGGCAATATGGCTATCATTTTATGAAACTTTTAAACTGACTGAACATTTAAATTCAGAATAGCAATTCTGTTTTCAATACTACTAAATTCTCCTTATGATAAGAATAAAAAATACCTTTTGACTACAGTTCATTTCCTCTGCATACAAACTGACACTCACATTTTCTGATTTATACATAATTTAAATCTTTCCAAGCTTTTATTATTTTAACAGAGTATAAAATTCATCCTTTGGCTGTGAGGGCAATTATGGGGTAAAAAGCTCACTGTCATTACTGATATTTTTACTTGCAGGGATACCATTCTGCAAAAGGTGATGTTTCTTCATCTCCTGTTGCACCTAAGGCTTCTGGAGTTGTCCTTTTCATTGTTGTGTGATGTACGGAAGTGACAGCTTTGTGAGAACCTGTTCATCTCTACACATTTTAAAGGCTCAATGAAAAAGCCACTATCTCTTTTTAGACTGCTGGCAACAGAGCATTTCCATGAATCAATAAAAATGCAACAAACTGGGGTGAGAGGACTGAATATAAGTGTATTTGCTTTTAAGAGTGTCATTCTTGGCACGTGTATGTAGCAGGCTAGCTTTAGTATCCAAGGAGTGTAAAGTAAAATTTCAGACAGTTTGGACTTTCTAGATAGAAAATGCTTTTGAAAAATTGTCTTCAGTTTTGAGTTGCATAGTTGTGCACTGTTATCTTCTCTGTTGGTGACCTTGAGTGGTTAAAATTTAAAAAATACAACTCTGACGACACAACTAAGAAGTAATTTGGTTTGTTAATCTGAATTTCTTAAAAATCTGCTCTCTCTTTTTTTCTAATATATTTTACAAAGGGCAAAGTCATAACCATTTCATAATAGTTTGTTAAAATACTTTTTTTCCCCCTTACAATTTCTATTAACATATTTGTTTGCTATTGAATTATGACAAGCATGGGGGCCACAAAAAAGTGACGCAGGTAGAGAATAAAGTTACACATGCTTGGAAATCTAGATGAAACAAAGCCCACAAGTGATATGTCGATACCATATTTTGTGTGTGAACACCGTCCAACAGTCTCCCCAGTGTTGTGTTTCCAGAACCAGAAAAAAGTTTGAAATGCAGTAAGAAACCCCAACAAATATTTGAAGTTTCTTCCTCTTGGCCCAGATTATGAAACAGTAATCCATTACATTGTAAATCTTCCTGTACCATGCAAATCCCTTTACAAGGATTAGGAGATTGTAACAAAAATGATCATATTTCAAGAGGTACCAGTGTAAATTATACATTCTGTTGCAGATTTCATACAGTCCTCACCCAACACATTACATACAGTGACCCAAATGAACAAGTGCTTTACATTTATTGAGAATCTTAATTCACACAACAATAAAAATAAGGCTCGGTTACAAGGCTGTGCAGCACATTCAGCCTGTGCTTTCTGAGGGAACTCAACAATAGATGAGAGTGTGCAATGGAGCAAAGACTCTGCAATCAGTAACCCCTTCCTTGTCCCTTGGGGGTGGGAGGGGGGAGAGGAGAATTTCAGTAAAACACGAAGCTCCTGTTTCTGCTTTTGCTGCTATCAGCCTAGGTGGTGCTGACAGAGCAGTGCCTGTTAAATCTCTTTCTGCTCCTAACTGCTTGAACAAGAGTACAGGGAAACGGTGTTTTATCATTCTGCATCACTTCTGTTTCTTTTGGCGGATTGGATCCTACTTAGCAGGCATAAGGTAGAAGCATCTGACTTGGCTAGATTTCCTCTGTACACTAAGGGAATGCAGCGCTTTACCAGCATTTTGCACTAATTGTAATTCATTGAGTAGAACTGAATTGCTATTTAGGGAAAAAAATTCCATGAGAACCACACCACTAAGTAGTGTTTGCAAAATTGGTGCAAAGACTAGAATTTTTAAAGACTCTAGAATTTTTAAAAAGTACAGGACAAAATTTGTGAAGGAGTCTGACTTAGCAGCTCTTAGGCCCTTTCTCAAATCTGTCATTCTGGTCTTATCTAAAACCAGTTGCCAAATTTAGGTTTTTCATGTCTGTCTGGATTTGCCTATAAACTAATCTGTTTAATTAGTACCATACTTAAAAGTCTTTGTTAGCTTTGAGAGGTAGGAGGGTGCAAGGGAAAATTAAGGTATATGGGACAGATATACAAATATAGCTGAGAGATCAGGGATTGTAATCCAGACTAGTAAAATCAAACTTTCATGTTTCCTTCCTGAATTCTGCATCCCACTCCTTTTTTTTTTTGTTACCAATCAATTAAAATCTCTTTTTTATATACTCAGCAAACACTACTGCATTTGCACTCTAAAAATGACATGACAATAAGACTCTTGGTTACACTGCTCTATAAATGACCAAAAACTGCAAACATGATGATAATGCTGACCGTTGCTCTGCTGAGCAATGATTTTAATGTATTAACAAACACTTGGTACCTTCCCTCACATTGAGAGCTAAATATCGAGTGCTGTTGCAGACTCGGCCTTTGTAAAATAAATACTGTAGAATCATAGAATTCTGAATTGGAAGGGATCTATCAGGATAATTGAGTCCAACTTCTGGTCCTGAGAAGATCACCCCAAGAGTGACACTATATGTCTGAGAGCACTGTCCAAATGCTTCTTGAGCTCTGCTAGCCTTGGTGCTGTGACCACTGCCCTGAGGAGCCTGTACCAGTGCCTAACTATGTTACAAGTGAGGAACCTTTTCCTGATATCCAACCTAAACCTCCTCCAACTCAGTTTCATGCTGCTTCCTTGAGTCTTGTCCCCTCATGAGGAAGTTTTAATTGCAATGAGGTCTCCCCTCAGTTTCCTCTAGGCTGAACAAACCAAGTCATCTCAGCTTTTCCTCACCTCACCTTTTCCTCACATGGCTTCCCCTCCAGACCCTTCACCAGTCTCATGGCCTTCCTTTGGACACTCTCTAACAGCTTCATGTCTTTCTCATATCGTGGCACCCAAAACTACCCCAGCACTTGAAGTAAAGCCGTGCCAGCTCAGACCAGAGGAGCACAATCCCCTCCCTTGCCCAGCAGGTGATGCTGTGCCTTATGCACCCCAGGACAGGGCTGGCTGATTCACATTCAGCTTTCAATCTACCAGGACCCCCAGGTACCTTCCTGCAGTGCTGCTCTCCAGCCTCTCATTCCCCAGTCTATATACACAACCAGGCCTGCCCTGTCCCCAGTGCAGAATCTGGTGCTTTGCTTTGTTAAACTCCACACAGTTGGTGATTTCCCACTTCTCTGATTTCTCAGGACTTTCTGCAGAGCCTCTCTGCCCTCAAGGGAATTGACAGCTCCTCCCAGTTTAGCGTGGTCAGCAAACTTACTTAATGAACATGTAATGTAGATTAGCTTCTTACAGAAAACAAGATGGAAAGGGAGGAAACTACCACTATGTCTGACCTGGTGAGTAGTGTGGCACAAGTGTAGCAAAACATGTGGTGCTGAAAATCCAGTACCTGGTACCTTCGAGATTTTCACTTTGGGCTAGCAGCTGTAGTTTGTTCCTGTGATGGCAGCTCTGGAGCAACCCAGTAGCTTCATTTGGAAAAGGAATCGATTTGATGTGGTGTGACCATGCTGAACACCAAAGCATAGTAATTGGGAGAGTTTGGCAAATCAGCTTTTCAAGAGTATGTTCAATCTCCTGAACCAAAGTGTCAACGCAGAGGCCTGCAAACTTCGCTAACTTTTTAACCTACTCACAGATTACCAATTTAATCCAAAAGTACAAGAAGCCATTTAAAAATGTCTGATGCCTAGGGAGGCACAGCTGACTGACAGCAGCAATGAGATATGGGAAATTTCCAAAGTATGTCATGATAGGGAACAAACACTGCACAAATACACCTGGCTCAGAGCAGTTTTAGCAGGATGCAGGGCATACTTCTGCTCCTGCCATCATATAAGGTGGTCAGGTTCCAGATGAAATAGTAATTTCATTATTTTTGGAAATATTTGTGTAGTACAGATATGAACTTAGACACGTTGAGGGTACACATTGTAAAAATTGCAGCTTCAACATTTCCCCCACCACATCCTGCTTAGGAGAACCCTGGGAACCAGCATTATTTGCTTCTAAAGAGATGTGTGTTTCTGTCTGGCACAAAACACAGCGAAAAATGAAGGAGCTTCAGTAACCCAACTAGAATATCAGGCACTAACTATGTTCTTCAAGTGGTAAGCTTCAATCTTTTGTTTTCTACATAGTTTTTAACCACTTTTTAGCTTCTGCATCTGAATGAGGTCTCAGTTATAAAGGACATTAGGAAGAATTTCTACACAGGGTGATCAAACATGGGAATGGATTGTCCAGGGAGGTGGTGGAGCCACTCTCCCTAGATGTGTTTAAGGAAAGACTAAATGTGACACTTAGCACCATGGTCCTGTTGCAAAATGTGGAATATGTAAAATTTCCTTAAGAAAGAACGTTTTATAGCGTTTGACCTTGGCATACTTTCAAGCCTAATCAACAGCATGGGAGATCTAATCTAATCTAATTGGTAAAACAGAGAGCCACTAACAAGCTCTAAGGGATCTCCAGGTGTTAGAAAAACAAATTTCTTGTTGGTAGAACTATCTTGTTAAGATTTAGGGCTGGACATGCTTCAATTATCTCATACCTAGCGGGAGGTTAACAAAACTTGGGAAGAAGGACATACCCCTGATAGTTGACACAAAAAATGCAGGATTTATGTTTGATAAGGACATTTGGTAGAACCTCGAAGAAAAGGAAGAAACTAACACAACCCAGCAATTCTGCTGCAATCAGTTCCAGCTGGGTGAAAGGTAAGTGCAGAAGGGGAAGATCACGGCCAGGGACTCATAGCACCAACCCAAGAAACCACCAACTCAAATAAAGACTGAGCACACGGCCTAATTAACATGAGGAGGAAGACACTGCTTAACCAATAGAAGATAGAATAATTAATAAGAAAACTATGTAGCTTGTAGCCAATGGACACTAATTCTTTTGCTAAAATGTACAAACAGTGTATAATGTATAAATAAAAGTTCTGATAGTTTGTGTGCTTTATTTGTGGAATACCACTAAGCACCCAGTCTTGTGCAACTCTGAAATAAATAATCGCCATCTTTCGAGTGTGCATTATTGGCTTGTTGCACACGGGGTAATGAATCCGAGTTTTGTGGACAGTCTGGTTCACAAGTGGTGTTTGGTCACAGGTCGGACTCGATGACCTCAGAGGTTTTTCCAACCTCATTGCTTCTGTAACTCTACGGTTCTGTCTATCGCTAAACTTTATTTAAAAGCTGACATTCAAAAGCGTGCACTGTTCCCTTTAACCCTCCCATCGCAGCCGCGCCGTTTGCGAGACACAAAAAGCCAGGAGCCTGCTAAGCGCGGACGGCGAGATTTCTGATACGCGCGGAAACACAGAACACCCTCCCGTCCGGGGAATGGCCGAGGGACGGTCCCGGTGTCCAGCTACCTCTCCGTCCCTCAGTGTCTCCGTCCCGCTGTCCCGCCCTCCCTCAAGATGGCGCCGGCCGCCCCTCAGCCCGGGAGCGGCCGCGGCCGGAGGCTGCGGCAGGGGGCGCGCGCGGCCCCGCTCCGTCCCCGCTCCGTCCCCGCCGCCGGAAGCGGCGCGCGCGGGGCGGTGGCGGCGGGACATGGATCGTGAGGAGGAGGTGATCGGGCCGTCCGACGGTGAGGGCGCCTGGGGCGACGAGGAGGAGGAGGAGGAAGAAGAAGAAGAAGAAGAGGAGGAGGAGGAGGAAGAAGAGGATGGTGCTGCCGCGGCCCAGCAGACCCGCTGCCTCTTCTGCGACAGGTGAGGGGCCGCGGGACTCCGTGAGGAGCGCACTGCGCTGGGTGCGCTGCGCTGCGAGCGCCCGGGCTCGGCCTGCGGGAGGGAGATCGTGAATTCCTACTTTTTAGCCTCGCTCTGTAGCTTGTTGATCGCGTACACGGCCTCTGTGGCGCCAAAGGTATGTTGAGTTCGGACTGAAGGAGGGAGTAACGTGGTAATGTCCTTCCCTCGTGCTGAAGCAGCGTGGACGCTCTTCTCTCTCTCTCTCTTTTTTTTTTTTTTTTTTTTTTAATCTTTTCGCCATCGCAGTATCGAGATGAGAGTTTTTATTTCTATGCAGCAGATCAAGCTGCCCCACACACCTTGTGTTGGTGTGGTTTTTAGATCTCAGGTTTAACGCAGGCTTTGCTCTCAGGAGTTTGGAAGTTAACAGGATCTGTGGTTTTGCCAAACAAAATTTTTGTGTTCATTTGCTTTTGTTTCAAAATGTTTGACAAAAAAGGTAAAAGCTTCTTTGTAAGGCATGTAAGCCAGTGCCTGGTCATCCTTTCTCAAAGGCAGGAAATGTGTTCTGAATTGCCCAGTAAATCAGAACAGCACATAGCCCTCAGAAGTTAGAACATAATGTGTCAATATTGCATATATAACATAATAGTTTGTTATTTGCAGGTTGTTTAGTTCTCCTCAAGCTGTGTTCTCCCACTGCAAAACAGAGCATCAGTTTGATGTTAGTGATGTGATCCAGAAACACGGTAAGGTTTTTTCATGACTTGTCATTTGCTTTTGTGTATGAGTATCGCATTTAAAATAAATTGCAAATATTAAGTTGTTTCTAACTGATCTTCCAGTTCACAGCTGAAGCTGCCAAGATTGAATAAGATGAGATATTGTAGAAAAATGATTATACATTTTCTTTATACTGGCTGCTTCCTGCATGATTTTTCTACTGGTAAAGCTCTCAACCAGTGACAAAAGTGAACTTGATCTCCTCTGGCTTGTGCTGATTCCTCACTGCCTACTTGATCGACCTGAGCCAGACACTACGTGATCGATCTGATCTGCTGGGAGCTCTTGCCTGACTAGTGATGCTCCTGTTTGGCTCAGTATTTAGCAGAGCCCTGTTGTTTATGTCCTTCAGGTGATCACAGGAAGGCTACCCTTCCGTGTCTGTTAAAATTCTTTTTAGTCGAGTTTAAGGCTGGCTGTCACTTGAAGCTGTCTTTATATATTGTAAGATCTTATCTGATCTGTTTTCTGTCTAAAATCCCAGAAAAAGTATTTTGGGTTTATTTTTGCTGTTCCTGGGGAGAGAACACAGTTGAACTACTATTACTTTTGCCAAGGTGGCAATTTTGCCAAATCAGTATTGGTAGGTGTTCTTGGCCAGTAGCATCAGTTTACATTCTTTTAAGCAGAAAGCTAAGAATATGAACAGGGGAGCACAACAGCCTAAAATGTCAGCAAGGGAGTTGGTAGGAGATAGGAGTGGCTGTTCTGTGGTACTTGCTTGCCAAATGAATGAAATCCCTGTTTGTAGTTCCCATTTTGGATGTGTTCTGTTCTTAATTTTTGGCAAATATATTTTGCCCTGAGAGGATTTCCTGGATTAGTCCTAAGGAGAAGAAAATTATAGATGGCAAACTTAAGATAGGAATACTGCTCTGGATAGTGATGTACACCCAAGGGGAAGTTTGAAAGAATTACCAATTGAACAGATAATTAGTATTCATGTAACTGTAAAATGTGGTCTTTTCTGTAGTGTGAATGCTCTCCGTTTTTTTTTCTTCCTCTCAGGACTCGATTTTTATGGCTATATTAAACTAATAAACTTTGTCAGATTAAAGGTAGGTGTGCCACGTACTGCTTCTGTGTTCTGACTCTGGAGAATAGTGCTATGCCTTCAGTTTGGCCATTTCTAATAATTGCGTAAGATTTTGTATTGTTGTTTTAGAAATAGATCACTGGAATTAAAGTAGCTGTTGATCAGTTTATCTAGATATGAGGCTGTTTTAGTTTTAAATATATTTAATTAGTGTGATGGCTTGTTTTCAAAAGAGATTGTTGAGATTTGCACAAAGCTTCCATGCTATGTAGTATCTATTTTATTAGGTTTTTTCTTGCTTCAGAAATGGGCTCACTTCTCAAGAACTGAAGTTTCTCAGTCCTTGCATGTGTGTTGATGTAAAAGCCTTTCTGAGGGTGTGAGCTGGCCAAACCCCTACTTAGTAAGGACAATACTTAATCCCTTAAATTACAGAATTTAAAATTCTCCTAAAATAATACCTTACTCAGGAAAGCTAATGGGAACCTCCAGTTTTAAGATAGACCTTCATATATTTTGTGTGTCTTGTGACTTTGTTCCTTCATTATTTGCTAAAAGTTTAGGTTAAAACTCAGTACCATCATTCCTTACTAAATATTTTTTACTTCAGTCCTCAAGTCTTAAATCCTCTAGTAGTTATTCAATGCATAACTATGTAGAGTAAATACAGAAAAGCAAAAACTGAAGTCCAAAATTGACTTCTCTTTTCCTGACTAAGTATTAACTGGGTGCAAACAGGAGGCAATACAGTGTTTCTGACTTTTGTCCCTACAGCACTGTTCATGTAAGAGCACCTGACAGGATTAGTATCTTGGATTTATTGATTAGCCAAATACCTGAGTGAACCTAGTTCCTGAGAGCAGTGCAATCCTGCAAGTATCCTTAAATATCTATCAATGTGCTGTGCATTACTGCTTGCACTGAATTCCTTGATCCTGGAGCTGCCTTGGGCTTTCCCAGCCTTTGCTACAAAGCTCCTGCAATAATATCCTGAATATTTTACTGTGTGAAAGAACACGTCTTTGCCTTGTTTTCTTGAATGGAATTGAAGGGCTGGTGTTTTCAAAGAAACTTAGCATCTTCTCCTGTCTAGAAACCAACTGGAGCATATTTGAGTTCTCTTAGCAGCCCACTGCCTTGGGAAGGAGAGGAATATTTGAAACCAGAACTGGAAGATGATCTCCTGCTTCAGTTTGGTAAGTAACTGCTTCAGTATGGCTCCTCCTTTGTGGGGTAAATATATTATCAGGGTTCATGACATGTGAAGCATTGTTACTGTTACTCAATTTATTTTTCTGAGAAAGTCCATGTACTAATTATATCTAATTCAATTATATCTGAACCAAATGCCTCTTCTAGAAATAATCAAACACTGGTATTTAAGGAAGCCTGAATTCTGGATTTATTTGCCTTTAATTTAGAGCTTGCTTTTAGCATATTTGACTTTTCTGCCTGGTCTTGTATTCTTTAGTTAGCCCTGTCAAATTCAGTGGCTTTTGTATAACAGCCAGCTTGTACAAAACATCCAAAGACAGAAGTAGTATGAAATGTTTGTGATCTGCTGTGAAGCCATACATGACTGGTAGGTATCCTTTTTCCTCTCTGTTTCATCAGACATTGAAGATCTTTGTGAACCTATAAAAGTTTTGCCTTCTAATGGTTTAAGCGATACTGTGGTGCTCCTTGAACAATTAAAACATGCGGAACACAGAGCCAGAGCCGCAGAAGCAGCCTTGGCTAGAGCACAAGATGATCTTCAGAAAATGAAGTAAGTGTCTGAACTGAAGTTTTGGGGTGTTTTTATTTGATGTGTTTTAGATGAGATGTTCATGTTCAAAGACCAACAGAAATTGAAAGAAGTAGTAGAACATAACTATGGAATAAACCTTGGGAGTGGGACTGTAGGTTTGACTTGTCTGTTGTAGATGGTTAGTAAATGTCTTGTAGATGGTTTGTGAAAAATACGCAAAAACCTGCACAGATTGAAAGAGCAAAGTATGCTTAGGAAAGCTAAGCAAGCATTTCATTCAGAAACAGATGTTTTCCTTCAGACTACTCTTTGCTTTTGAGACACCTTTCTGTTAGTCCTTTAGACAGGAATTTAAACACTGAGGATGCACACACTGGAGAAGAGAGAGAGACTGACAAATTAAATACAGGAGTCCTGATATGTTCAGAGTTGACTTCAAACAGTAGTTGTTAGTAGAGTTCAGTTACAGTTTGGGGAGACTCTCAGTGAGATTAGTAAATCAACTTTTTTCAGCTGCTTCTGTTTTTGGTATCAGATGAGGGTAGTAAGAATATTCAGTTCATCACAGTCAGGACATCCCCATAGCTACTTCTAAATCTTGAAGTCTGCAAAATATGGATTGATGATGCTCATGGATAACATGGAAGTATAAACTTCATTTAAATCCTGTACAAACATATCATTTCAAGATCACACTGATTGGGCACTGAGGAACTGAAATTATATTTAAGAAACTTGGAAAAATAATTCATGTTGTTTTGTGAGAAGTTAATCAGCAAAAACCCTTGTGTTGTAAAATACCTTTAAGGGTTTGTGGTACATTTTGGCAGTACATATTTGGTGCTGCAGGTAACTAAGTTCTCCAACATATATTTATGTATTCAAATCCTCTCAGCTGTGAACAGTTATTTATGTCCAAAATGATCAATTTTGTCTTCAGGTGAGTTTGAATTTTTTAAATTGTACTCCATAGCATGCAGTGCTTTTCAGGTGTCTCTGTGTACATTATGTATAATTTATCATAAACAGAACAAAAGAAATTTGCCATTGTGCTTCAAAAGCTTGGAGGTATTTTGCCTTCTTTGTGTTCAGTTCATTTTCATTTAAAACAAAAAGAAACCTTCTCAGGTCATGAGTAGCAATTTCTTTTGAGCTCTAAACTTCAGTGAGGCTTATAGATTTTTTTAAGTTAGTATATCAAGTTTTCTGCTGTTGTAAGAGGCAGCCTTTAATTGTTCTTTCTCAATGCAGCCTCTTTAATTCAGCAGGGATCGGCTGGCAGCAAAAGAAGCCAGATGTAGATCTGATGAAGCAGCATGGTTTTAAATTATGGACACATGAGCCAGTTGCATTGTAGTAGTCTAAATGCCATAACTCACTGGTTTGTGCTGGAGGTTATTCCACAGAATATCATCTGCTCTCTTTCAGGTGAAATAAAGACAGTAACATTTCTATAAATCAGATCACCTCTAGCATTAGATGTTAACTTAGAGATTTAAGAGCACAGCTTGTCTATGCTGAGTTTTTTAATCTGTAACCTCTTTAGAGGTGATGGCTTTTGGTTTATCTTTTTTCTTGATTAAAAAGACAGCAGGGCAGCTCTGTCTTTGGAGTTTCTTTGGTGCTTGTATTGCATGCATACATTAGAGGAACTATTGGCTTAAATAATTCTAAATTTAATAATTTAAATCTCACACAGTGCTAATTATACTTAATTGTATGTCATATAATCCATTTTGTGAAAGATTAAAATTATATCATGTAGATATTTATTATAAAAGTAAAGAAAATGCAGAGTACTATGGTAAAGAGCAATATTAAAAATAAGATCCAGACAGTTTCTGTGTAAGCAAATATAGGAAGTTTCTGAAACTTACAAAATTTAAATACAAAATCCTTTACCATGTTCTCTTCCCCATCCAAATTAGCTGATCAGGGAAGTATTTGAGATGTCTATTGAGAGTGAAAATAGTATTTTTGTTTTGTTGTTTTATAAAGAGGGTATTGGTAGTGAATTGTTACCTGCTAGTTTCTGTATGTGAAGTTCTCATTTAAGAAAGCGGTTAAAGGTGAGTGTCAGTGACTTAGGAGTAGTCTATGCAGCTTTTGTTGCTGTTGGACTGTAGACTTTGGAGGAATATTGTCTGGCTAAAGTGTGTTTGCTTTTTCATTTCACTGTGGATGTAGTATGATCAGCTTGTTCATGTCTAATACTATTTTCATTATAAACCTCTTGATTTGTGTATTTTGTCATCAAACCTGCTTTGAGGAATGAGCATTTCTGGGGATGGCAGAATGGTTTGGGCTGGAAGGGACCTTAAGGTTCATCCAGTTCCAACCCCCCCTGCCATGGGCAGGAACACCTCCCAGTATCCCAGTTGCTCACGGCTACATCCAGCCTAGCCTTGGACACCTCCAGGAGTGGGACATCCACAGCTTCTCTGGGTAACCTGTGTCAGGCCTCTCTGCCCTCACAGTAAAAACATGCTTCCTAATAATCAGTCTAAACCTACTGTCTTTGAGTTTAAAAGCCATTTGTTCTTGTCCAAAGTCCCTCTCCATATTTCTTGTAGCCTTTTTAGGTATTGAGGAGTACAGTGGGGTCACCGTGGAGACTTCTTTTCTCCAAGCTGAGCAATTCCAGCTCTCTTAGCCTTTCTTTACATGTTGTAGGAATGCAAGACTAGGGAGGAGGGAAAATAAGCAGCATGAAATTAAAGTAATAAATTGAATTTTAAGCTCTGTTTTCTTTTCACCCAAATGCCTCAGTTTTAAAATGCTTTCTTCTCCCTTCCAGTAGTCTCCCAATATTGTTGTGGGCTGCAGTTCTTGTGCTCTTTGTATTGAGTCTGTACCTGCATTACACAGCCTGAAACACCTTGACACTGCAGTACTGACTTTTATACCAGCAAGTGCAAAATAGATAATTCTACCGTAAAAATAGAAGCTATCTCTCAATATTTCACGGCTGATAGTTGCATGCTGCAAGCAGAAAGCAGGGCTTGCAAGAGGGTGCAGGAGGGAGTGCGGCCGTGCAGCACCCTCGAGGAGCCTGCAGAGGGAGGATGTGCACACCTAAAGCTGCTCCCATTGTTGCCCAGCCCCTGGGCAGCCTGACTTCCTTCCTTCTCCCAAGCCTTTTCTCCCCCCCTGCCCAGCCTCCTTTTCATGGTCCCATAAACACGTCTCAGGGGTATATTTCAAATTGATTACAGGCAATTTGCTCAGGATTTTGTGATGAACACGGATGTCAGGAGCAGCTCATCATCCAGCACCGTTGCAGACGTTCAGGAGGATGAGGATGGCGTATACTTCAGCTCCTATGGGCATTATGGGATACATGAAGAGATGCTAAAGGTTAGAAAGTCGCCACTGCATCTTAGTAGGACTAAAGAGGAGAGATGGAACAAAGTGGGCTGTGTGCCTATAAATATACTGCAGAGCAGCTGCATTTTTAACCCTTTCTGTCCAGAAAAGGTTTTTTCGTGGTAGTTGGGCTGAGAGAGTGTTCTTCAGTTTGATTTCCTTTGTATAAATTCTGTTTGAGGAGAGCATTAGGAACATAAAATCATTTACAGTTATGTTTGATATTACTATATCTGTACCACAGCCCTACCTTGCCAAAATCAGCTTTTCCCTGCTTGTTTAAAACATGAAGGATAAAACACAGCACAGGCAGTGACTATTTTTCTTCAGTTTTACATTTTCCTCATAATTGAAATTTGTTTGGCAAGACCATTTCTCAAATATTGTGGTTTTCTCTTGCACTGGGTAAACAGAAATTGTTACTTATGCACTGTTCAGTGTATTGATAATATGCTATTGAACAGCTGGAGCAGTAGGCTCCTTTCATATGCTAAAGATAAAAAAACTGGATGCTTAAAAATTCTCAAAGGCAAACCTATGTATGCCCTTTTAAATTTAAAATAAGAATAAACAAGCACAAAGCCCAACAACTTAAAATTAACTTGTAAATTAAAATGTTTTAGTTCTTTCTTTCAGAGAAAATGTCATAGTTTTGTGAGTTATAAGTGGTTTTATCATTTTAAGGCATAAATAAATAAAATTTCTGTCTAAAGTCGAGGCAGAATACAGACCCGTGAAGTGACTTTGTGCCTGCAGCTTGCATATAAAGCTTTCAGCTTTGTAAATAATTTAGTGGCTCAAATGCAGAAATACACATGAATCTGTATTAAGAGTAGTATGACTGTGAGCTTATTATTAAAGGGAGGAGATTTTACAGAAGCACAGAGATGGTGGAAGAAGTAGAAGAATGTTTTCTGAAATGTGTAATCTGTAGAAATACAACTGAAATGTAACTTGAAGGTAAATTAAAATGATAGATGTTTGGTTTGGCATCTGTATAAAGCTGTCATTTGAGATAATGTAGGTTCTAGTTCTTTTGGCTAATAAAGTTTACTATAAATCTGCATCTCTGCACAAGGAGACTGGTACAAAATTGTATTTTACTGATTTAAGGGTATGTTTGTCAGAATGCTTTTAAGAAGACTTTTGACTTTCCAGAACATAGGAAAACTATAATTTTTATTGCGTGCGCATTTAAATTTTTCCTTTATGCTAGGCATTCACTTTCATATTTTTTTACTGTTTACCTTATTTACATAAATATTGTAGCTTACTACATGAACATTTCTAAGAAAGCAGTCTTGCTATCTGAATGGTAAGCCCTTTTCTGAAACTGTGGAGTCGTGAAACCCTTTTTTTTCCTTATGCTGGGTAGTGGTAAGACAACGTTTCAGTTTGGGATTTTTTTCTGCAAATACTTCAGTGGTGGAGCAAGAATATTGTTATTCATACTTGCCAAGTGACTGGTGTTTCCCTTGCTCTACCTTTTTGCTTGAGAATTTCTTGGCTGTCATCTTAATTTATTTTTTTTTACCTTTTTGGTTAAACCAAGAAAGCATTACATGGCAATATCGAGTGGGAGAATGGGATTGGTGAATAGAGACCCGAAGTGCTTGGCCATGGCTACACCTGCATTGAGCTGGGGCAGTGCTGAAGCAATGTGAGGGCAGGATGCAAGGCTGAAAGCTTTTCAGCTGGCTGCTTTCTCAATTGATTATTTATTTTTAAACTTTTTTGGTCCTTCTGGAAAATCCTATTATATACTGCAGTAGAGGTGAAGTAATAAAAATAGTTGCTCTGAATATAACATTGTAGCAAACCAGTGTAGTTTTAAAGGGTCATGGTTTCTATTATTACTGTTAATTATGCAGGACCTTAAAGCAGAATTTCCTAAACTGCTTCTTTGGATTGTGTGTGTGATAGTAGTTTTACATCTAAAGCTGGATTTTAGGATTCTCAAGCCTCAAAATAAATTTTTGTCTCCAGAATTTTTATCATAAAAATCTCCTCAGTCACTGTTCTTGATCTTGTTCTTTTATTAGAGTAGACTTTGTTTTTTCTCACTGTACAAAATTTCTGTTTCTCTGTTGTTTCTAGAAATTCTTAACTTTCTGTAGTAGAAAAAATCCCTTAGATTTAATAAAAGTGCTGGGATTTTGTACTTCAGCATTATTTGCATTAGACTAAAAATTGCTGAATTTTTTTTTTTTTTATTTGTCTATAACACTTGAACTGCAACAGCAACTCCAAAACCTGTACTGGGCTGTCAATTTGTGTACCTGCTGGTGCATGTTAAGAGAATCAATGTTTTAATAGATTACCTTGCTGACAAACCAAGCTATCCTGTGGGCTTTTATATACTGAGATACTATATATGTTTTGTTCTGGGCTTGAAAATATTCCAGCTTCTCTGGCCCTGTTGTATTTCAATCAAACTTATTTACTGTTATTGGACTTTCATCAAATGGGCTGTAAAGCTTTAACTACTAGCTTGTCATCAGGATTGCAAATTTGCAGCTTTTTCAGAAATAAAACCAAATTAATTTGATGCATAACTTTTTTTTTTTTTAACAGAAATCTCCGTGTCAAAGGGTGTCAGAGAACAAAACTAGACAGAACATTCTATGAGCTTGTAGTTCAGATTTCCACCATTGTATAGGAGGTTTTTATTTAAGTTGGTATAATATTGTCACTGTATTACTGCTGTTCCTGGTTAGTGATAAACATGTATTAAGAACTTTGAAACATTCAAAAGAAAAGACAGAATCAGGAAACCACAAAATGGTTCCCATTTGAGGCAACTGGCTTCATTTGCCGCAGTAAATTCTGCAATATTATTATACAGAAGTGTCATGATTGTAGGGCCCATATAAGTACAGTATGTGCAAAGCATCTTTAGGCCAAGTTGAAAAGCAAGTTGTTCAGCATTTTTGAATTTTATGCTGTACCTAAGTAGAAAAAGTGAACCCTCTTTGTTCTTTGGCTGATAGGATAAAGTCCGTACGGAGAGCTATCGTGACTTCATCTATCAAAACCCACATATCTTCAAGGACAAGGTGGGTAAAACTGCTCAGAGGATACATCAATTTCTGTGGTTTATTTTGTCTCAAATGGTAGAAAGCCTGTAGGTTAGCTGCTCGGTAGCTCTGGGAATGGAGAATCACAGTGCCAGGATTTGATTTGATTTAATGTGCTCTGGCTTTATTAGGTGGTGGAGAGCTGTTGAGCTGCTGGAGGGTGCAGCATGCTGATAAGAGCAGTGGTGATCTCTATTGTCATTGCGCTGTGTGCCATGGCAGGGGGCTCGTTAATTATCTTGGCGGGGTGAAGTTGAGCCTCTCTTGTCGAGGATATTAGGTGGAATCTCTCTGAGGGCTCTTTACCAGGATTAAGTGAATTTCTATGTATGCCTGATACAGTAAAAATGTCCTGGAAGCTCTGTAATTAGAGCTGGAAAAGAATTCGTGTGGAACTGATTTTTTTGAATTAGTGCTGTTTAGTGTCTCCAGACTGGGTGGTTGTTATTAAAGGGCTTGGAATTGTGAGCTAGTACTTCATTTGCAGTGAGGAGGGATTTCACTTATAGGATCTTGCAGTGGTTATAACCCCTGTATAGTAATAGTCCTCTTGTCTTTTTTATTTCTGGTGGCTGTTTCTGATGAATTTGTTGTGTTTTCAGCTTATAGAGCCATAGGATGGTTTGGATTGGAAGGTGCCTGCAGAATCATCCAGTTCCAACCCTTCTGCCGTGGGCAGGGACACCTTGCAGTAGACCAGGTTGCTCAGAAACCCATCCAGCCTGGCCTTTAATGTTTTTTTTCAGGGATAGGTCATTCACACCTTCTTTAAGCAACCTGTGCTGGGGCCTCACCACCCTCACAGGGAAGAATTTTTTCATAGTATCCTATCTAAGCCTACTTTCTTTCATTTAAAGCCATTCGCTTTGTTCTGTCACTCCAGGACCTTGTAATGAGTCTCTCTTCATCTTTCTTCTAGGCTTTTTTCAGGTACTAGAAGGCGACAATTAGGTCACCCCAAAGCCTTCTCATTTCCAGGATGAACAATCCCAATCCTCTGAGCCTTTCATTGTAGAAGAGGTGAAAGAGATACAGTTCTGTCCTGGCAGAAAGTACTTTAGTATTTGGTAATGACTATTCTTTGTATGTCTTACCTCAGTTTTCAATTGGCAACTACAGCAGAAAAAAAATAAGAAATAGTTTTCTTCCCTTTTTTGCCTCAGTTCATGTCACAAGTCTGTTTCTGCTAAACATTTCTAAACTCTTTGGTTATAGTGAGAGAATTAGTGTTGTAGAATTATGCTGCCAGCTACTTAAATGATTCTGGTGACTTTGTAGGTCGGCAGCTCATCTAACAAAGCAGAAAGATCAATAAAGGAAAGAAAACTTTCCCAAGAGAAATTTAGTTTCACAGATGCCCCTAAAATTGATAACTGCAGGTTTTCACACGGTAAGACTGATCTGAAGTTAAACAAAATGTGAGGCCTTCTAGAACAGTAATTTTTCATGATTGATGATGTTTCTCCTGTGCTGTATGGACAGGCTGGGAGCATTCAAAACAAAACGTGATGTAACTGTTAAGAGTCAATGTTGTTTCAGCCCTAGGATGCACATACTCAGGAAACAGCTTAGGCGATGTGTGTGCTTACTCTGTTGTAAAAGCATTCAGCTTCTCAAAAGAAATACTGAAGTATCGCAACATCTGTAAACTGATTTCTGAACATGGTTTTTACAGCAGTTTTTTGGTCAAGCTTACCTCAAATTCCTGGTGTATCCAAACCCATCATGGCGTGATGAGGTTGAGGTTGAACTGAAAGACAGAATCTCGATTGCTTTGAGTTCCCAATATCCCCCATCCATGTTACCAGTGCTCTGTTTAACTTGTGTGTCTTGGCTAAATGATCTAACTTTCTCTTGGTACACTGTCATGGAGAATAAACGCAGTTTTTTGCAGAAATCTGGCTTTGAAATGATATTTCTTACAGACTTCTATTGAAGGAGCTATATAGGATAAACTGCTTACCTTAGTGTATCGTATAATGCTCTCAGAACCATACTAATAAGTGAAAATTCCAAAGGCTGTTTTCTCTTAAAATTTAATTATAATTCAAAAAAAATAAAGGAGAAAAAGTCTGATACTGTTTTTCCTAGAACTCCCTTATTCCTTATATATGGTATTCCTGATATTATGTTATTCCTCCCTGGAAAATACATACTGATGCTTTTTAGTGTTTTCTGAGTGGACAATTATGAGGTAGTTTGGGAGGAGCTTCAAAGAGCTGAATTTTTATATTTACTTTTGATGCAAGTTTGCATCATAACCTTTAGCATACTAAAGAGGTGTGATTGCATGAGATATGATAAAAGAGTATTGAAGTTTGTTTATTATGCATATTTTATTCAGAACCAGCCAATTTGTTTATTTTGTCTCAGCTTTCAAAATAAATTGTTAAAACTTGAATGAATCCTGCTTTGCTTCCTTTGTTTTCAACCTGTCAAATGTATTTGAGATGAGAATGGGACACTTCAGATACCTGGCAGGAGTAATGAAGGTGGCTGTACTCAGTTAAAGGAAGTGTGGTCCATTTTACGATATGAGTATTTTTGGGTGGAAAAATAATTTAGTAAAGCACTGTTGCTGTGCTTAGTTTTTGCTGTAAGACTGAAGTCTGAGGCAAGCATCAGTGCCATATTCAAGGAATAAAATGAGCTTTTAAACCACTGTGCTACTAAGAGTTCATTGATGAAATGTATTTAATGTCCAAAGTTGCTGGCCTTTTTCTGAGTTTAAATTAACTTTTTCTATCACTGAAAGTAGGATACCACTTTTTCCTAGACTGCAGAGGAGGATATGAAGCTATAGTGTGTTGTGGTGTAGTGAAATCACCCTGCTCCAGCTCACAACTGCACCAGGTCTTTGGTGAGAGGCCATATGTGATCACTGCAAGAATGTGTGGGCTGTAGACCCTTGTCCTTAGGCTAATTGATGATCACTCTGCTTGTCTTTCCCCTCCTCACATGTATTCAAGCTTGTATATTTTCTCTCCAGTGCCTCTTTTCCATCCCGTCCACTGCCTAAGGCTAGATGAGTTCCATCTGGGTTTCTAAGTGACCAGGGCAGCTGTCCAAAGTGGTGTCTGTTTTGATTTTTTTCCAATTTGTGATGATTGCTCTCTTTCATGCAACTGTACATCAAGATGATTCTTTCACAGTGGTTTATTTTTGGCTGTGACTTCCAGCTGTCATGGCTCAGTGATTTTTTTTAACTACCATAGGTGAAATGTTACAATAGGTGATGTTGGAGGGTGTGAGATTTCAGCAG
This sequence comes from Luscinia megarhynchos, assembly GCA_034336665.1. Classification (NCBI taxonomy): domain Eukaryota; kingdom Metazoa; phylum Chordata; class Aves; order Passeriformes; family Muscicapidae; genus Luscinia; species Luscinia megarhynchos. Next base: position 630,794 of record CM067568.1, read on the forward strand.
CTGCAAGAATATTGATTTTTATTTTCTATTCCTGTCTCCAGCAGACTCAGTTCAGGGACTTCTGTAGCTATAACATGCTCTCACCTAACTTCTGAGTTGTAGAATTGACTTCTTTTGAAACATAGCTGCAAAAGAGTTGCAGGTGAAACAAGTAACTCTAACTTCCCTTCCCTCTACACAAGCTGCTGTGAAAGGTCCTTCTACCGTTTTTTAGTCTATTTCCAGATTGTAAGTGGCTCTGCTGAGACAGGTGGCAGTCAATTCTTCAATCACTGCTTCCCAGACCACCAGAGCAGCAGCTCCCTTACACTGTACTGCTAAGGATGAACAGCTGGTTTTATTCATGCTAGCTTCAGGATCGTTGTTCTGCATCTGTCATCGAAATGTATAGAATTGTATACAAGGAAGGCAGGCCTGAGGTACACAGCATTCCAGTATTTGCTTTGCTGCTCTTTGTCAGGTGAAATGCAAGGTTTTATTGTGCCAAAGCAAGAGTGATCAGTAGCTGATAAGCTGGAAAGTGTATCAGGACCAGGATGCGTTATTGCCTTGAAATATTTTGTAAAATGAGGTTATAATTCTCAAATATGGGATCAATTAGTGAGGGATTTGATACCTTCTTTGGAAAAATGTTTAATGTAATGAAAGCTGTAAGGGCAGGTTTTACAGCACTCTGTGCTGTGAGGAGAAGAGACAGTGAAGTCCGTTTTCCTTTCTAATAAATTCTTGCTATGACTGGTAGTTCTGACTCCCTGTTCTTTTTAAATTAACTGTATTGTAAATTTTACTTACTCTCATGTTTACGTCTTATGTATGGGAAAGTAAGTTCTGTCTTTACAATTCTGATGATGTTCATGCTTAAATGCTGTACATGATATGAATGGCTCTACATAGTGTTTAGAAAACTTATTTTGATTTTCAGACTTCAGAATATTTTTGGGTTTGGTGCTTAGAGTTTTTTAACACCATTAGTAAACATTAGATATGAGTCTAACAATAAGATCTGGATGATCTGGCCAATGGAATAAAATATACCCTCAGAATCTCTAGAGATGTCTTTTAGCCCCAGTAATTATGTAAAAACATCATGCCTGCAACTCAGCTTAATAATCTAGGTAGCACATTTATTAGGTTTTTAGCTGTTAGGAGTTTCCAGCAGTTAGAAGAAATACACTGTTATGATAGCAAGGCCTGAAAAAGGCTACTTGGTAAAATCACTCTGAAGCTTAAAACTGCTGGCAGCTCAACTCTACTTAGTCATAAATTAAGTACTCTTTTTCTTAGTTGCTTCACACTTTTAAACTTTTCAGTCTTCCTGTAGTAGCTGATCTGTGATAAAAACCCAGGCATTTTCATGGATCTTATTATGCTGAGCATACTTTTTCAATCTGTAGTGGTGAAATTCACTCTTTCATGAAAACTCTAGGGATTACATCTTAACTGGATTTTTTTTCACTCTCTTTTGATTATAAATAATGCTAGACAGAAAATATTTCCAGATGTTGAAAGTGTGCCAGTGACCATTTTAAAATTTGAGCCATACCTGTTTTGAGGCGTTGTAGCCATATCTAGCAGAGTATTCCTAAATAAAGTTACTGAATAGACTTCTTACTAAATTTTGATTAAAAACTGCAGCTAGAATATGTTTTCTCAGTACCAATGCTAAGTTCAATTATTAGGGATTCAGTGATTAAAGTTTCTCAGGCTATAATTTCCTTTTTCTCCTCTTCATGTAACATTTTAGGTGTTTCCCACTTAATTACTTGCTGTTGTTTCCCATGTGCAGCTGGAATTAGGGGTCTTTGTTGTCTGCCTGGAAAAAGATGGTAGAGTGGGGAGTTATAACTGCAGTTTGACTTGGATATCTCTGCCTGTAACAGTAAGACTTTGTCTTTTGTTGGAATGTGGTATCTCACTGATGTAGAATGAAGTGTAGAAAAATCATAGCAAAATCAAGTTTAAAAATAAGATTGTTTTGCTTTCATTTATTCCTTTCAGGTAGTTTTGGATGTTGGCTGTGGAACTGGAATACTCTCCATGTTTGCTGCCAAAGCAGGTGCCAAGAAGGTGATTGGAGTTGACCAATCTGAAATCATCTATGAGGCCGTGGACATCATTAGGTGGGAGAAGTTGTGGTTGTTAGTTTTCTGTTTCTTTATAGGAATTTAAAATAATTTCTATAATTTTTCTGTTTTACAGTAGATAAAAGCCCTACCCTGTCAACTGCTCTCCCCTAATTCAGCATTGTTTTTTGAGAGTGCATCCTGTCCAGTTAGGTCACTTAAGGCATTCAGTAGTATCACAACTAGAACTGAATGCTGAGGGTACCTGGCTACCAGTTAGAATTTGTACTCATCCTCTCAATTCTTGAACCTCATGGTCTAGACCCATCTCCTTGTTCGTTTATCCTCTCCACATGTCACTAATTTGCCTGTGGAGGATATTTAGGCTGGCTGAGCATATCTAAAAATCAAGCAATGACATCCGAACATTTACAGAGGATTTCCTAGGATGAAGTAGGAGAAGTGTAAGTGTCGATGTGCACTGTTGAGAGCTGAAGCCTGTAGGTTTTTTCATTTAGGTTGATTTTGTAAGAGCAACTGTGAAAATAAAATCCAGGTAGATACTGAAGAATTTGGGGGTAACAGTTTTTTTTGTGCAAGCTCAAGTGGCACAGAAGTAATGTTGTGCAGAATTTGTTAGGTACCACTCACACATTGGTGCAGCACTACATACTTGGATGCTGTAAAATTACTCAAATTAGTGTCTACGTGGGAAAAGCACCATGTTAAACCTTAAGTGCATGTTTGACTAAGAGGCTTTTTTGGCACAAGAACTCATTCCTTAAATAAAACTTTTCCCTTGAGTCCCTGACATCTTGAGAATGGTTGCAAATGTGAAATAGTGTTTTGTATCTAATATACTAGATTACAGATTTAGGGCTGTTATAACTTTCAACCAGTGCACAAAGTCTTTTGTGTGTTTTTGCTTAGGAGAGAGTAGAAGTAACAGTAAATATGTATTATCTTTGGGGAGGAGAAAGGAAGACCTCTAAGAAAAAAATTAATCAAAACTCTTAAACTCTTAAGAGTGATGAATTGCCACATGAACAAAACAGCAAGTCATCATTAAGGCTGCACATTTATAGGTACTTCTTCTATAAAAGGTTCAATTCAGATTAAAGTCTCCAATTCACATCAAAACAATTTATATTTGTCTGGTTAAAACTACTTTTCCTAAAGGCATAAAGCTGACAATGTTGCAGTGGTGTAACAAATATTTATTGGAACACTAAACAACTCTAGCTTAAGAAATGACTGTTGGGGCAGGCTTCTACCTGTGATTCAAGTGTGTGCTCAAAGCTTTTGTCTTTCCCAGGATTCAGGTTAATTTCTGTCGTGCTAATTTACTGGAAATAATGCAACCTGTGTGTCTAAGAGAACCAGAATATATAGCCTGAGTAACCTTAAAAATAAACTTACTTCGAACTAAATGATTACCTTTTCTTTTTCTTGCTGTGAATAGTTCCTGTAAGATTTCTAGCACAGTGAATGACTTGATTTTTGTCACTCAGCACTCTTAAGCTAGAATAGAAAGTTGAAGTAGACTTCCTAAATCTCAGTTTTTCCTGTAATGTGTAAACTACATTGGTTGGTTTGGATTTTTTTTAAACATTATAATTGAAAACGAGTAGGTAGTGAATTAATCCTTTTCCTCTCTGTTGTTTTAAATCATGTCCTCGGATGTGGTCATTTAGAAAGTTATCTTTAGGTCTATTTTAGTCCTTCTTAAATTATTGTTGTGGGTGGGAGGTCTTTAACATTCTTCACTTTGAACTTCTGGTTTTACTTCTATTTAGAGTATTAAATATGATATTAGTAATGAACTGCTGTCTTCTAATAGAAGACTGTCTTGTGTAGAGGATTTAATTGATCTTTGCAAAAGCCCACATGTTCAAGGAGGCCTTTGACCCTTTCCTTTCCCTCCCTTCATATTCATCATTCTTCCATTGTCTTTTAGATTGAATTTTTAATGTCATTACTGGTCTGCATTGAAAGCCAGACAGAATGTAAGAGTAAGATGTCAGGAGAGGGAGGGAAGGGGCAGAGATAAGAACTGCGGTGGGAAGATAAATTTCTGTGGTGAGAATGCTTTTCTGCCCTCTCTAAGAATAGCTATGGTAATAAAGATACGGGCAAGAAAGGCTAATATGGTTTGCCAAGAAGAAAAACAGTGTATTTTAAGCATTTACACACTTAATAATTTCACTATGATGCAGTTCTTGTTTCAAAAAGCTGTAGTCTTGTCCCAGTCCCTCCCTCCTTGCGCAGAATGGTTGTACCATGACGTGAATGTGAGGTAATACCTGATCACTGCAGGTACTGAACATTGCAGATGATTTTGCCCAAATCACAGTGGGGAGGGTGCCTTTACTGTGGAATAACTGTAGTACTGATTTAGAGGGAAGCTTTGTTCTCAGTCACTTTGCAGCTGGTTTGCTTAAATAAAAAACCGAGTCGTGCAAAACAGCTTTGTAAGGAAGTTAATTTCCATTGCTGTCCTGGTGTGGTGAGTAGGCTCTGATTGCTGTGGAGGTCAGAGGAGGAGAAATGAAAGCAAGCAACTTTTAAATAAAGAGGACCAGCAGTTCTAAATTGTCTTCTCTGCTTTCCTGGTTTCTGGAACTTGCACATTTGCATGCATGGCACGTTGGAGGTATATAGATCTACTGCCTGCCATCTTCTCCTGGCACTAAATCTGCTGCAATTTTTAGCTACTTGGAAATGTTCCCTCTGAAGTATAACTGAGGAATAGTACATTCTAGTGCTTCTTGATTAGTTAAGCCAAAAAGTTTGTGGGGGGATGAAAGTGAAACATAGATGTCAGTATAATTCTTTTGACAACATAAATTTGAAATAGAAACTAATTTGTTTATGTTTGACTTGCAGATTAAATAAACTTGAAAAGATTATTACATTAGTCAAAGGAAGAATCGAGGAAGTTCATCTGCCTTTGGAGAAAGTGGATGTAATTATATCTGAGTGGATGGTAAGGTGCATGGCTATTCTTTTCAAGTTATTTTCAGAAGAAAATGTGTTTTATTTCACTTGGAAAGTTTTCTATAAGTGATGCTAGTTTGTTGTTATTTTTAACCAAAGCATCTATCATGGTTACAACAGTGTCTTTGACAATGTCAGACATGGGATGGCGTGTTGATTATATGGTACGAGGACACAATTCCTGATCACTCTTGTTCAAGCTCTTTCAATTCAAGCTTTTCTAAGTACAGTTGAACTGCTTTGGGTGCGTCAAGTTTCTGTTACGTAGTTGGTTTAGAAATCTATAAAGCACTTAGTCATACTGTTGTGGCTGCTCAGGTGAAAGTAATGGAGAAATATTGTATTAGTCATCTAGCCAGCTCATTCTGGTGGCTGAAATACCTTCAGTCTGCAAATTCAGCTAAGGACTTTGCCGACTGTGCAGGAAAGGTGCTTAGAAGGGGAGGTGCCGCCTTTGGAAATCTTCAAATACTGGGAGAAAACAACATTGCTTGTCATTGCTGGGTTTTAGCATAACAGTAAAAACACTAATTTAAAAGTACAAAGTAAGTGTGATGGACAGCAGTGTCTAAATGAGCCATCTCTCAGAGTCCATTGGATTTCAGCTGTTGGCCTGTTAACTTTTTCATGTGGTGACCAATAACTGTTACACACCTCTCCTTGCTACCTGCCATTAATCTTAATTAAGAAATCTATGTTACAAAGCCCAGTGCAAGCCTGAGTTTCATAGTGACATAGGAATGCTATATCAAAAATGTTCTAGGAAACATCTCTTTGAACTGTTTTTTTTGTGAACTTCTGCTATTCAGTATCCTCATATCACTCAAAAAGCACTTCAAAACACAGGTTTTCTTCATGCTACTTCCAGCTGTTGGGACTTAAAAATTCCTTTCTGCCTGAAATTTAAGATCAGTAGTAAAACTTATATTCGATGTTAGTTGTTTCTTTGAGGGGTTTGTTTTGTTTTTTAACAAACTGTGGCTGTTCTGCCATAAACAATGGCCTTTGATGGGAGGTCACTCACTCATTGTGGATCCATATGTATCTACCTGGTTTTCAGGGAAAGATTAAAATAAATTGGTTTGCTTTTTTTTTAATACATATTTGTTTACTATTACATGTGTCAGTGAAGTAGAAATCTGCAGGTTTTCCTCCACTTCTGTAATGTATGTTATTTGAAGCATGATCTTAATTTAGTGTTGAGGTCACTAGTTTCAAGGACACTTTAAGACATTGGCTTAAACCAGTGATTTAAAAATAACACATTGTGGTTGGTGTTTTCTGATAGTATGGTGGCTTCACTGGAAGTGTAATTATAGTTTTTTCAGAGGAACTTCTGATCAGCTGCTTAATGTATGCACCAAGATTAATGTTCGCAAAATCACATTTCTCCTTCTGGAACCCAAGAATTGGTTTTAAAAGGAACTTGGGCAGGTGAGCTGAAGTCAAGCTGTGAACCAGTGCCTCTAAGACGACCCAAAGGTTTTCAAAACTCAGCTCTTGTAAGAAATGAAGTATTGAACGTTGGATATTTTTCTTTTGTGTGCTAATTTACCTTTTCATGTCATAATTACATAGCCATGTGGACTTCACTTAATTAGGTATTTTAAATATTTAGGAATGTTAGGATTTTTATAGGTTGCTGCATGACAGAGATAAAGAGGACAATGCCGTGCAGTAAGATTGATAGCTGGACAGTGTGCACACTGTTCCAACACTGTCCAGAAAGCAGCATTATGTTGCCTAATGCAGATGAAGATAACTCTTTGTCTGGCTTTCTTGTGTGAATTTGCTTTTTAATTTCCTTCTCTACATGAAGCAGTGTGAAATCAATTCTTAATATGTGAATGTAAGTGCTTGGAAATGTTGAAGCATGAGAGCAAAAAGAATTCAGTATATGTCAGATTTTGCCTCTGTATGCAGAGGATCTGTAAGGACTGGCAGGAAAATTCACTTACTTTCTTTGTAACAAAAATATGAAAAATTTCAATTCTGTTTAGAAAACAAGCTGCTTTTATATTAGTAAATGTCAAACCCTTTTGTGGAGCTTTTCTTTAGAGCTGTGTCTGAAACATCAGAAAATTAAAAACAAATATGAGGCAAGAGAGAGGAAAAATACTGCATTCTCCCAGGATTGTTTTTAGATTAGGCTTTTTGAAAAAGCTGTCACATAGAGCAGTGTCTTACAAAAGGTACTGCGTTGCATTATGAGCATCTCAGTGTGATGGTTTCTGATGATCATTTACTTAATTGCAGAAGTGACCTATGACTGCCACAAACTGCTTGCTCTACTTCCTTCTCTTTCATTTGTAAATTTATTCCCTTAAATTATGGATAAAAGGGAGAAGCATCTTAAATATTACACACTGGGCAGGCTTGTGTGAGTGCATGTGTGTCTGTGTAGAAATTCGTATTTCAAATGCATATTTGCCACCTTCCAAAATAATACTTTCCCAATTTAAATTGCTCTGGGTATCTTTTTTTCATGTTCCAAGTTTACAGGCTGAATGAAGAGCAGCCATATCTTCAGTGGTTTTATTTAAGCCTCTGAAATCAATTAACAGTGAACTTGTTTGTAACATACTAAATTCAGTTTGTGACATCTGAAGTTTGTGTTTGACAATGTCAGCATCATACCAGGACATTTCTATGATTGTGTTCAATTCAACCCAGTGTTTAAAACACAGAGGAAGGCAGGAGGAGGTGTGAAGAGCTGTGAGATGTTCCCTTGGTGTCCAAAAGGCAGGTTGCTGAAGATTGAGGGATTCTTGGACTTCGATAGGCCCAAATAAAGCTGTTCAGACTTTCGCTCCGAAGACAGTTGGACATTGTTTTTAGAAAAACTTCAGTGAAGTCTGCAACCTGACACAAGGGACTTCTTGTGTGCTATGGGCCAGGAGCACAAGGGAGAGCAGGTCGGCTGAAGGGCCACTTTACCCAGTGAACCACATTGCCTTAAGAAAGAGTACAAGACTGGCCAAGTAATAGTCTGTGCTAATAACCAAACAGATTCTCCAAGGAGAAAGTCTGTCAGTTCTTGGAGAAAGGTTTTTTTGGATGTAAGAATGGGTGAATTTTATATAAAATACCATTTCTGACCTTGTTTTTGTGGAAGCTTCCCTGTCCAGGACTGTTTGATGGTTTGTATCAGGTCTGCAAGCTTCTGATGCATCATCCTACTTACCTGCCTAGAGCTCTGATGTGTGAGGCCTTTAAAAACCTTAATTTGTGTAACTAAAAATTCGTATACTACTACCAGTCTCTGATATTTTGTTACTTACCTGCTTGAATCATAAATCACCTACAGATAAATCCCTTACTTCTTATTCAGAGTGTAGACTTACTTGCATTCCTGGACAGGAAAATATGACATACAAAAGTGACTGAATTACTGCTCACGTATTTTAAGTAGGGTAATTGTGAACTTCATAGCCTGCTTATTGAAAAGTTGAGTGCAGACGGAAACAAAATGTATGTAATGCTTTTCTGGAATGTTCTTGCACAGCTGCATCTGTGTGCAGGTGTTTCTTGCCATCAGTTTTTCTTTTGCTTCCTTTCTCTAGATAAAAATATAAAACTAAAGGTTTATTCACTTGAGAATATCTTCATTTCTTGTTTGTAAAGGGGCTTTGCTGTGAGAGACAATTGCCTGAGATGGTTGTCTCAAATACAATGTTAGTGTACATGTTCTCATAAATTGGGGTTTTTATGCAGTAGTTTATGGTGCTGAATATGCAGTACGGTTATACAAGATAAAACTGGAGAAGAGATGGACTCTCAGATTAAAATACACTGCGGGTACAACCCAGTACTTGTCTTTTAATCACGTCTTTGGTCAGATATATAATATTTTCTTTTCTCCTTTTTCTTTTCTTACTTTTGTATTTCTTTCTCTTTTTTAAAAAATAATTTTGAAATTACATGAGGATGGGCTGTGAACAGAGGCATTCAGGATCTAGGGAAAAGAAAAGGAAGTGAGCATGTCTGAAACACTGGAAACCATCTTCTCTCTCCTTCCTCCTTTCCCCTCTTTCTGTGAGATATACACAGTTATTTCCTTGCATTATTTTCTTTTGTCAACACCAGTAATTGGGAACACCTTTCTGCTCTTCACATCTTCCTGTTTGGTGTTCTCACTTTTATTTGTTTAGGAAACAACAGGGTATGCATAATGACAAAGTCAAGCTGTGATTCTGAAATTTTTGAGCATGCTCTGTCAGTAATGAATTATTTCCTCTTTTTTTTTCTCGTTTTTTAAAAATTAAATTGTACATGAGAGATCAGCATGAAGGCAGACTTAGCATGTGGGAGATGGTGCTGCAGCAGAGCCTGCTGAAGTGTTTATGTGTAGCTGCTGCTTGTCATTTAAGTGTGCTGCAGGTTTGGAGGGAATTTTGTCAAATAAAATGTAATTTTTCATTACAGAGGCCACACTCTGTATTTGTTAATGTGTATTTGTGTATTTGTTAATGCCAGATTAAATTCTGTGTTAGAGATCAGAATCCATTGTCCAATCTGTGTTGCATACCTTCTGTAACTTGCTTTATTTTGCAGGCCAGTGGAAATCTTATAGTTAGAAACTTCTGTTTAAGAAAATGCTGCACTTTTTTTATACCACTGGAGATTAGAAAAAGATAAAGTTGACTCTCTGGGCCAGTGATTTGATAGCTGTTTTTTGTCTCATTAAATATTCAGTATTGGGCCTTACTGAATCTGGAGAACCAGACCAGGTTCTGTAATGTTATAGAAAATAATAAAATGCATCTTTGATAGATAGTGGAGGGGAAACACAATGCTTATTCAAGTAGCTGAACAATTCTTCCAAATTCTATCTTTACACTTTTTTCTGCTGTATCAAAAATTCTGCTAATTCTTGCTGTTCTAAACATGCTAATCCACTTTTTGATGCTTTTAAAGAGTTTAAACTCTTTCTCCACAAAGATTATAATGTGAATACTGAAACACTAAAGCTAAAAGAACTTGAATACTTACATTTTGATCAGTTGGTAAAATACTTTTATGTAGCTTTGAATTAAAGTGGAAATGAATATGAGAAGGCTGTAGTCTATTGGAATAATAGGGAAAAAATTAACAATGCAGGATATTAAGGCATCAAAGATTGATGAGCCTTTTATAATTCTGTTAGGAACACAATACAGATAAAAAGGATATATAAGAAATGTATCTGGATTCAGGGGCCTCAGTGGGTGTCTCCTTGGGCATACATGAGACAGGGCAGGTGTGTGCTTGCACAGAGTTACTCACAGTGCTGTGTATTTCTATTCCTGTCTGGATTTGTTTATATGAGGCTTTGTTGTTAGCTGGAGAACATTTCGTTTCACCTTTGCAGATATAAAAAAGTAGGGAACTTCATGTTCCTTTTGAGAAGGAAATGGCCAGTTTTTTAGTAAAAAACACATAATGGGACAGCATAAAATTGAAGGTGTTCTGTGCATTCGGGTTGTCTTTAATAGAGAATGTCACCTTTTATGTGTCTTAGTTTAGCCACTATCAAGATTGTACTAATAATATGCAGCTCACAGATTGGTATAATAGATTCTTTGCACTGATTAATTTTGAGGATGTCACTACATGCTTAAGAAAAAACAAACCCTTGACCATTTTTTGAGAAAAATGTCAGGTGTAATTCTCTTTCCCGAAGGCTCCCCTACAGGTGGGGCAGCAGGCTGTGAAATTGCATTCTAACTTACACTACAGATGTGCCCAGCATGCTGAGCAAAATGTTTTGGTGTAAGTACTAAATTGCTTGATTCAGTACCGTTGATGATTTATGTAACTTACAGGAATGCTGTAATGAATTGGTGGGGAGAGGGAGCTGGGAGTCGGGGGGGAACCAGCAGTGCAGGAGTGGAATGGTCCGGGAAAGGATGATGAGAATTTTTCTGTATTTCTCCTGGGAGACTGTTTTCCAGCTATACTTCTTGCCCAGGTTGGCAGGCATAGTTAGTGGGCAGAAAGAGGAAGTGAAGAGCTGATCTATGAAGATGTCACTTTGTGAATTACTGACTCTTGCTACTGACTAGTCTCCAGTATGTCCTAGAGGTTACCTTTAAAATACTGTGAAAACAACTCATTTTCAGTTAAAGGCATCTAAAAATACTCTTTGTGAGGTAAACGTATTCTATTTTTAAGCCATAATGGTATAAAAAAGGAAGTTGTGGTTCCATGCTGTGCTTTTGGCTTGCTGTGGGCATCAAATGATCCCTGCCTGACGCAACTGGAGCTCCAGGCCTTTTCAGCTCTTCAGCAAACCCTATTGCTGACTATAGTTGCTCACAAGGTTGCTTCCTTCTGGCGCTTATTCTAAGGATGTACAGAAGTTGGGCAGTAAAGCAGAGTAGGCAAGATTGGGAAGAAAAGTTTTCAGTGAAGAAGAAGAAACCAGAAGAAGCAGATTGAGAAGATGACATGGCCATTATTTTCACACAGTGTTCTCTTTGAATACAAATATGTCATGCTTCAAGTTTCTGGGATTTTCAGTTTGTTTTTATTTTTGTTCTGAAAGCTGCAGAAAATGGCATTTATAATCAATTCTGAACTTTAAGCATTGTTTTAAGATCACTGAGTCCAACCCAGCACTTCAAAGTCCAGCACTAAAGCATGTCCCCAGGTGTCACTTTCACCTGACTCTTAAATCCCTCCAGAGCTGCCCTGGGCAGGCCTGTTCCAGTGCTTGATAACCATTTCAGTGAAGAAATATTTCCAAACATCCAATCTGAAACTTCCCTGGTGCAGTTTCCTAGCTTTCCTTTGTTAAATTACTGCGGATTGGGCTTGTAGGATTGCAGGTCCTGAAGTCTGGACTTCAGTCGTCCATTTTATTCTTGTCAACTAAATCAATCCACACGGCTAAGCTGTGTTTTAAGCAAAAAGAAAATTAGGTTGCTAAATGAAAATTCAAAATCTTTGTTGGTGTTTGTCTTAATTGATTTGGTGTTGTGAGGATGTAGATGAAATATGTTACAGTGTTGAGTAACGATGCTCAAACTTGGAGGACAGGAAAGGTATAAAATAAGTATATCCACTGGAAAACAAAGGGCTGTATATCATAAATGTGCAGTTTGTTTAGAAGTAGTTGAGAAAGTGGGTGTTCTTATAAAATGCTGATTTTATTTTATAATGCTATTTGAGTTTTCTAATATCTTAAGTATTTAAATCAGGAATGTTTTCCTTGTTCCCTGAAGTTTCTCATTGAAGTTTACAATAAGTTATTCTAAACACCAATAGCAGTATGATTAACCTGCCATAAAATTAATTCCAACCCAAAAAAGCCCTAAGCAAATCTAGTTGTAACCATTTTTATCTTGGAAATTTTACAAGTCCAGGTGATGCTAAATGATGTAGAACACCTAGAAAACTGATGTCTTTGGTACATGATTTATTTCCACCTCTCTTAGTGAGCACTGTTCAGAGTGATACAGGGCACCACCAGGTTGCAAATATGAAGCAACAAAGATGTGTTCCATTTGGCATTTCTCTGACAATAGTTTCAGTGTTACTTGAAGATCTGAAGGGGAAAGGATGTTTTTTTTATAGTTTATTTTTATTTTCCTTAGAACTTCACAGTTATTAAAAAATCAATACATGCAACTTTTCTCTTGCTTTGAATTAGATGTCATTTGATGCTGGGTAATTGTTGGTGTAGATGGCATATTTATTTTTGCTTGCAGTTTGGGAAATTAAAGATGATACTTTATATAAAAAATTTTGAAGTGACAGTGCTGTTGTTGAGAAACTCTGGGTGTGTGGGCTTATAATGCTCTTAAACTGTGTTGATAAGGCCTATCTGTAGAATGACTAAGTGTAAGAAATACAATTATTTCTAAATTCTTTCCCTTTTCTATAAACAGGGTTATTTCCTTCTCTTTGAGTCAATGCTGGATTCTGTCATCTATGCAAAGGACAAGTACCTGACAGAGGGAGGCTCAGGTTGGTGCTCAATTCTTTTAATAAATTTAGCTCTGGGGGGAAGGTGAATGAACTCAGAGATTTAGAATAAGCTATGCATGGATGAGAAAGTTGCCAGTCCCAGTGAAAAATGTTTCCATTAGTAGGAGCTTCAAGGCATTAATTTACTATATGGGCTATAGAAGAACATTAGATGGGGTACCAAGGTCTCAAGTTAATAGTGTTTTGAAGAATGGAGGGGCCTATTTATTCTTAAATACAGACTAAATTTTTCCTCCCTAATTCTTCCCACACATGTAGGCGTTTGTTTTCCTCTCCTGAAATCCAAGTTTCTGCATAACAATGAACGAGGAAAATACGTTTTATCCTGTAAGATGTTACCATATCTTACTATTTGAGTAAGCTACTGTGGATTAGGGAAAATGTGGATAGGGTGTTTTCCTGAGGGAGGGAAGTTGTATGGGAAGGACATCATTTCAAGCACATTAAATAATTAATGGAATTAGCACTGTTTCAGTTTAGCATATTTATCCTGGTGGTAATATGCTCTTTATTTTTATGTCTAGAGGATAGGGCTGTGACAAAACAAAAGTGTTTGCTTTGAAATAGAGTTCTTTTACCCATTTAAATAGCTTAGATAGTGTCATCTTAAGCAGTGTTTAAATACCTGTAAATACTTATTCCTCATGTGATGCAGTTTTGTGCACGAGTTCTGCACATGCTTAATTCCTTTGTCAGTGTGGTATTTCATATTGACCTTTCCAATTGTAGTCATCAGTCTGGGGTTTTTTTCTCCTTTTGTGCTAACCATGCACATAGTTTCACTACGCTGATCTAATGATTGGATTAATGACTGTGTCACAGTGCTTGCTGCAGTGCTTCCCTGTGGTTGCAGTGAGCTTTTATGTACTACAGAGTGCAGCAGGAAAATGGGGTTTTTGCAGTTGCTCACAAATCTGAATATGCAAGCAAGAGAGGTCTTAGAATATTTAGTAGCCACTTGAGCAACATGACAGAGTAAGAGATTTCTTGTTTTCAGTAATGTAGTATGGTCCAGCCACATCAGGAACGCAGGTGTGTACTCTGTGTAGATGTATGCTGATAATTTTACACTGCAATACAATTAAATCCAGGGACATTCCCTAAAATCATAGGGAATCATTTTATATTTAGCTATTACTTCCAGAGCCTTCTGAAAAGGGCCAAAAATTTCTGACCTCTGTTTAAACTGTATTGTTGGTAGGTTTACTCTTAGTTTGTAACTCCCAGAAATTCCTTTGAGAGATGGGGTATCCTGATTCTGCAGTACACTCATCGTTTGGGGTCTGACAATGGTCTTTCTTTGATTCTTGACAAAGCACACAGTGCTATACAGGCACCAGTGGGATTTCCAGTTCTGTCAACAGTTTTATTAAGGTGCTTGCAGTTACTGCTCCTCTGCCAGCTTGTCCAAGCTGTGGCCTGGGTCCATGAGAAGGGTGCTCGCAGCACAGACTCATCTGCAGTTCAGCTGAATTGTGCATCCAAATCCAGATGAGCCAGAACTAAGAGTTCACTCTGAGGTGAAGCCTTACCAGAGAAACTCCTAAATCTGCTTAATTTTATCTAAAGCCACTTGGTACTATTGAGCTCAAGATCATTATTACGGAGAAGGTTCGAAAGCTGAAAAAATCAATAGCAGCAGCTGCAATTTGACCAGATCTTTCAGTGATTGAGCCGGGAATAGAATCCAAATTTCCAGATATGTGTTCAGTCAGTCATATCGTCATTACTTCAGTTCAGCCTATTAACATACTGGAGTGGATTGTGCCAAACTGTTCAGGGTAATGCATACAGTATAGAATAGCTTTATTTGGGAACATAACATTTTTGCAGCCCAAGGCCCATCTGTTTCTTCTTTAGAGCTGTTGCTCAAGTATAGATTTTCTTCACAGACTTGAGTCCAGTTTGCATTGTCGCACGGTGACAAAGGTAAGGAAGGTGTCATCCAAAATATAATACTTTCAAAAGATAATGCTCCTTTACATCAAAATGGTGATGGTATTCACGTGGAGTTATTTCTGTGTATCTGGAGGATTTCTGTCTTCCCCTTCAGCATCCTGAAGTTTGTGAAGCATTGCTGAGGGCTGAAGGATTTCCTGTCATATCCTTCCTACCACGTGAGTTGTTCTGGTGATGGATAGATCATGGGCACCGAGTCGAGAAGGACACAGATGGTCAAAGCCATGAATCAGGGAAAGCTCTGAGGACTGTGTGCCTTTGTTCAATCAGCATTTTGCTCATTTCACCTGTGAGAAGGAATAATTACTGAATTACAGGCTTAATGGGAAAAAAAGTGACAAGTCTGTCAGGATTGCCAGGAAAGTGTTGCAGAAAGAGCGAAGGATTTCCAGGGAAATCAAGGGTAATGGGGAAATGGCAAATGCAATTTTATGCAGATGCTTTTAAATATGTACAAAACTCCACAGTGTTAAGACTATTTAGGTTGATATTCAGACAGCATTGCTTATATTTTCAGTCAAATCTTAGTACAGTGTATAGGACATGGGTGGGTCTATAAATTAATGAATCGCTGTAGTCTTCTGCCTGAGCCCTGTTGATGGAACACTGATTTCTTTTTGTGAAGTCTGAATAGACATTGTCCACTTTTGCTGCTATTAAATAATAAAAATGCAGATTAAATTGGAGCATTGAGTTTACATTTTCTCTTGTTCTTAAGCATATTGTATAATCGATCGTGAGTTCAACTGCTGATT
Source organism: Luscinia megarhynchos (assembly GCA_034336665.1). NCBI lineage: Eukaryota > Metazoa > Chordata > Aves > Passeriformes > Muscicapidae > Luscinia > Luscinia megarhynchos. The sequence goes on from CM067568.1 coordinate 646,539, forward strand.
TAAGAATTTGCTGTAAACAAAGATTTAATAAAAACTGGTTATGATCCAGTTCAAATATTTTATACTTGATAGCATAAAAGTGATTAGTGATAAGCGATAAAATAAGTGATTAAATTTGTCTTTGGTTTACAGAATGTCCCAGAAATTTGGACTAGTCAGAAGAAGGAAGTTTATTAAGTAGTTGATCACGTTTTCTTGTGGGTTTAGTTTTCATTTCCAGTGGCACTACAACACTCCTGTGTGTAGCTGGGGACTGCCAGTCTTTTCATCTCTCTTCTCACCATACCACTGCATCCTATGAAACCCTAAAAAATAATCCCTCAAAGGCTCTTGCCCCTTGCTTTTGTTATCTGTATCACACTGTCTTTTAATTTTTGGAACATCAGTGGTTGCTGTTGAAGATGTGGATGCTGTGAAGTAAAGCCAAGTATTGTACATGCACACTGTTAAACAGCAGTGGGAAAGCTTGGAGAAACAGACTTCACTCAGTGATGGCTCCAGCAACTACCTGCAGATACTCCCACCACCAGATGGTGGTGTTTTGTGCTTGTGTGACAGCTGTCAGGTGTGCTGGAACCAAGTGATTTGTTTTGGAAAGGACAATTTAACTGTCTTCCTGTTTGGATTCTCATCAAACTGTCTTTGTACTGCTGAGTTAATTGTAGGCTGTTCCTGGAGACAGCTTCTGCTCTGATTTCCTCAGCTGCAAAGTAAGGGCGATGATAGTTTACCAATGGCACTCCAATTTAAACTTGTTGATATTTATTTATTCTGCTTTAAACAGTCAGCAAGTGAGAAGAATGTCAGTGTGCTTACTTTAATGCCTTTATAGAACAAAAAAACTTCTTAGTGAAGGTTATTCTTTACAACCACTATTTTTAAGAATATTTCGTTTGGCCTAGAACTGTTCTCACTATATGAAAGGTCTAATTTCAATTTGCTGCCTCTATCTTCTATCTCTATTCTGCAAGGTAGAAAATACTGCTTTTCTGACCTACCATGCTATAACAATGATTTATTCATTTTGATAAACTATAATTTTAAGCAGAGTGGAAGACAAAATTAATTCACCAGATTTTGGGCAGGAAGAGAGAAACTTGGCTTCAGTTGTATCAACACTGTCTATTTCATGTATTAATATAAAATAAAATAAAATAGAATAAAGTGTTTTAGTTGGCATTTTGCTTTGAAATCAGGTCAAGAATTCAATGTATATAGCTTTAAAGCTCTGAAGAACAAAACATGGGACTTTCTTTTTGAAAAGAAACCTAGCTAAATATAAATTGAGCTTCTTTTACTAATTGTTAGGATTATAGACAGCCATGTACATATCAGCTGTTCTTTGTGGGTTTTCCAGTCAGTTAAGATTGCCAAGAGATTGACTGATTTGTTGGCAGCTGTTAAAAAGGCAAATGTCAGCCTTGCACTACTGTTTGTAAAAGCTGTAAATAGTTACTTGTTCTGAAGATGTTCTTGGGAGAAGGAAAAGTGCAAATGTGAAAATAGTGTAAAATGATAGCTTTATCCTGAAAGTGGGAGGGAGGGTATCCATGAGGTTCTCTTCTGTCTGTTGGGCCACTTCCTACTCTTCAGATGCAGACAGAAAAGTGGTTATTTCCAGAACCCAGAAATAATTTTTTAGGTTATAAAGTAGGAATTAGCCAGAGCTGATAGCAAACAGGAATAAAACTCTTGAGTAAGAATATATGTTTTTTTCTGAAAATAAGGCCTTTTCACAGAGGCTTCTTGTTACTGAAAAGTCCTCACCTGAATTTCTGTTTGGGTGTCTGCAGTTATAAAATATGTTTTAGGTTAGTCTTTGTATAGAAGCCAGAATAGACTGTTCCAAATTATTTTCTTCAGACATCAAGTTTCCAATCATTTCCTAGTAGTGGGATTTAACTACAAAGATATATTGTTATGAATAGGATATACCAGATTAATGTGTGAAAATTAATTTTTTATGTCTAGTGTCTTCTGTGGGAAGAATGGGACTCTAGAAAGTAAAGTAGCAGAAAGTGTGTTGTCCAAAGCTAAAAAAAGTTCTTTTTTAAATTCTTTTGAGATGTTAGTCACTTTTAGACGAAAGAGTAAAAAAGTCCTCTGTGTGTGTAAAATAAAATTTCACTACTCTGTTTTTATTGTTACAGTTTATCCTGACTTGTGCACCATCAGTCTGGTAGCTGTTGGGGATATGAATAAACACATGGACAAGCTGCTTTTCTGGGAAGATGTGTACGGCTTTGACATGTCTTGTGTGAAGAAAGCTGTCATTCCAGAGGCTATTGTGGAGGTGCTGGATCCAAACACACTGATATCTACAGCCAGTGTCATTAAGGTACCATATTACTCAGTGCTTAGGAGCCACATGAGAAGTTTCCTTAGTTTATGGGGGAGGGGCAAAAATTCACATGGCACACACGAACTTTGGCATCTTTGAAATTATGAAAGTGTAGTAAGGTTCTTGCTGTTATGACTGGAAGGCTTGTATTAATTGCTTTTTTTACCAACTTTGAGCTTTTAGTAAGGTAATTTCCCCATATTTAGACTGTTCTGTTCTATGATTTCTTCTATCTAAAGCCAAATTTACTTTGGCAGTGCTCTATAGGTAATAGTGCATGCATGTCCCTTTATAATCCATTCTGTCTTGACCAGTCACTGTCCAGCTCAGATGTAGGGGCTTATCAGATTTTGTCATTGTACAGCATGTAGCATAACTGTTGTGCTGAATGGCTTTATACTCATTTGTTCTTGTTTAGCCATCATGGTTTTTAAAATAACTTAAAATCAATGAATGTGCTTGTTGGCTGGAGTTACAGTACAAAGTAGTAAAATTAATGAGTTGGGGAACAGTGGCATTATAGGTAAATTGTTTTAATCAATAGCTATCCCACAGAACAAATGGATAATTTTTTGTAGGGAAAGTTTAAAAATGTTCCCATTTATCATTATGATTATTACAGAAGGTACTTTGGTGTGTTTGCTCTCTTCAGGTGCTAGTTGTTCCATATAGTTCAGAATGTAACTTTCCAGGAAGTAAAACATTCCCTAAAGAAAGACAAGGCATCATGAAAAGTTATAGAAGGCTTTGGGTTAAAGATCATCCAGTTCCAACTCTCTGCTCTGGGCAGGGACATCTTTCACTATCTCAGATTGCTCAGGCTTCCCTCCAATCCGGCCTTGAATAATTCCAAGAGTGGGGCAGCCACAGCTTCCCTGGGCAGCTTGTGACAGGGTTTCACCACCCTGTAGTCAAGAATTTCTTCCTCATATCAAATCTAAATCCTAATACCAATCTAAAAGACCTTCTGTCTTTTAGTTTGAATCCATTTCCCCTTGCCGCTTCATGCTCTTTGAAAAAGTCTCTCTCCATTTTTCTTGTTCATCTTTCTTGTTCAGGTACTGGAGGCCACCGTTAGGTCACCCCAAAGCCTTCTCTTTTCCAGGCTAACCAGTCCCAATTTTCTCAGCTTTCATCACAGGAGAGGTGCTGCATTACCTTGGTGGCCTCCTCTGGACTCACTCCAACAGCTCCATGTCCCTCTTTAGCTGAGGACCCCAGAGCTGAATGCAGAAATCCTGCTGAGAGGAGGGAAGAATAACCCCATGTACCAACAGAGAGTGGGGCCTCCTGACTGCAAAGCAGCATTGCAGAGAGGAATTTTGGAGTTCAGGTTGACACTAAGCTAAACATGAGCCCATGACACACACCCCTTGTGGCAGAGGCAGCCAACAGCCTCCTAGGCTGCCTTAAGAAGAGGCTTTATCGCCAGCAGCTCAAGAGAAATGCATCTTCTCTTGCACCCTAGGGAGTTGGCTGTGCCCCAGGAAGATGACTTCTGGCTTGCTGTGGCCAATCTGTGCTTCCCCAGTGAAGGAGTGAGATGACTGTCCTGGAGTGTGTCCAGTGAAAGACTGCAAAGGGGATTTTCCAAAGGTCTCTTTCAACCTCAGTTATTCTGTGGTGGATACAAAGCCAATCTAGCAAGTCAACCCCCCCCCCCAGTTTTAGCCTGTTGTAGTTTGATGATGTAGTTTACCATGTGACTACATGAACAAGGAGTAAAATAGGTAAAGGTGCCTGTAAAAGCTACTTATTCTCAACAAGGGGCTGCTGTCATCAAGAAGCAGCTTTTCTACTACTATGTGTAGTTCCATACCACATCTACTCAAAGTGTCTGTTTATTTGGGTATGTGCGGAAGAGGAGTTTCAGGTGTTTTGTCACATGGGATTAGGTAGTTTTTTGGTCTCTTCCCATTTTTAGGAAAGCTGAAACAGTATTGCTTCATAAAAGTTGTCTCATAACGAGAAGAACTTGAACAACCTTTGTCTAAAGGGAGATCTTAATTGACATTCCTCACTGTTACTGACAGAATTTTATTACTGTTTTTGACAGCGTATCGACTGTAATACTGCATCCTCTCCAGACTTGGAATTCTCTTCTGTTTTCACCCTGAGCATTACAATGAGCACACAGTGTACGGTAAGACAATTTCAGTTTCTTCATACATGGTTGGTATCGCACTGGACTAAGAGACAATCCATTAATTATCCTTCATTTATCATCAGTCCTTGCCTTGAAACATTCATTCCTGCAGTACAGAGGTGTCAAATGAACTCTTCCTATAAAGAGAGATGAATGTAAAAGTCTAGTAATGGTGTTATGGGGTAATACAGGTAGGTGAGGAAAGGGAAGAGTAAGGAACCTTTGCACTGGGATCTTTGTGTTCTTTTCTCTAGCCATTTTCTGAAATACAAGAAAATCTGGTGTTAGCTTGTCTAAGTAATGCATTGAGATTTCAAACACTATATTATAAGCAAGGGCAAGATGGCCTAATTTTTACAGTAATATCAGTAAGTTGCTTTTATATTCAATACAAATTATAAGTGCTTTCTACCAATTTATTAAAACACCATCATCAAATTTGACAAAAGAGCTTTATGCTCTGAAATCAGTAGTAAAAACTGAAATTTTTGCCCTCTGGAGTATTGTGAAACTTCTGGGAGTTTCATGCTTAAGTCACATCACAAAATCAAGTGTAAAGGGGTGATTTTTAACTTTCTTCTAATATTCAGATTAATCCTGCTGCAGCTGGTTTACTGGGTTTTTGCACAAGTATACAAAGAAGAGCTGCAAGCTTCCTCTGACATAGACACAAAGAATATGTTTCTATATGTTATAAACTGCTTAGATTGATGACAAAATCTTGGATTCCTGTGTCAGGCAATGTAATTCCTGGTTTGGATGTTAGTTCATGCTGCTGCGTTTGCCAATGTTTTTGCAGAGTAACAGTCTGCATAAGAGTCTGTTGGTGTCAAAAAGTGACATTTTCCCGTATACATAGTTTAAATCATTATTTTTAATTAATTAGTAATATGTACAACTACTTCATATTTATTTGTCAATTATCACCAAATTAGGTAAATACACATTAACTTTTTTGGGTTATTAAATGGAAATCTATATATTTTACTGTGTGTACAAATTAAACACCTCCTGTTTCAAGGTATCACAGGATAATTCTAGTTGCCTCAGGGCAGGGTCAGGTTTGATTTGAGATCAAGCTCCACTGCAGCCCTGGTTTAATTTTCTTAATATAGCTACATTTGAATAACTGATTAAACAGAAATGTTTACAAAATGTTGGTCATCTTTCTGATGTTTGGATAAAGTAAAATAGCCTGTTTTATAAACATTATTTTCCCCAGCACTAGGCTCTTACAAAAACTTCATTTCGGTTGTGTGATTTGGTGGCATCACCGGCATATAAATCAAGATGTATACCTGCATTTTATTACTTCCAAGAAGGAGGGAAGTGGGGGAAGAGCAGTGTTTCTGAAATCTTGCAGCAAATGCAGGTTCTAAAAAATGGTCAGAATGTTGTAAGGTATTTTGCACTTTATCATTTAGGTTTATTGACACTTTGAGTGAAATTTCCACAGTTTCTATGATGGATTGTGGAAGTTTAGTTGAGGATTGACAGTTCATCCATCATATCAGACTGCCTAACCTTGCAGTAAATGAACAGTAAAAGTCCATTATTTATGTTGAAATTTTTGAGGAGATGCTTTAAGATTGCAGTTTGTCCTTTGAAAATAATATTTGATGTTTTTCTTGTTTGCATGTGTTTTTGTTGTTCTACTGGTTTTCCATTTTCTGCACCAAAAGAGAAAATTGCCTACATTTCCCAAAATTCTAGGGTTTTGTACTTGTCTCTTAGAATTTTTCAGAAGGTTTTAAAGATATGAACATTTAAAAATATCTTTGCTTTATTTACAAAAAATATTCCAGAAAAATAACAATTTGGAAATCTATCTTCATATGCTTGTATTTAATTTCAAAGCAGCTTTTCTCAGCCATGGAAGTGTGGAAGCAGATTTGGTTGTCTTATTCCTGGTGTTGCCATCAATATTGCTGATAGCAGAGCAGTGTTACCATCAGGACTGTCTCTGTTGAATAATCTGTCCTTAGAAACCAGACAACTGAAAAATGTAAGGACACATATTTCTGTTATTTGTTCTGGGGATCTTCTTGCAGACCAACTCCTGGTTTGCAGTGTCCCTGGTGGTGGGGGGTGGGTTTCCATGCTCCCTCCCAGGGCGCTGTGTGCATGCAGAGCAGTGTAAAGCAGACATTCCTACACTGAAGTGTGTCAGCAGCATGGAATGAATGGATGGCTGCTGTTTCTGAACTTGGGAAGTAATTTAGCAAGTAGTTAGAGAAAAGGGCTGTGGGCTCTTCTGATTGGAGTGTGCAACATAATGTTGAGGAGCTAAACTCCTAGCTGGCATCTCTAGAAGTAACAAGCATATCAGGGTTTGCTGTTTCCTCCCATCATCCTGTTTGCCTGTCTGTGCTAACAGGACAGGACGCTGGAAAAGCTGACAGGAGTCAGAACCATAATTGCAGTTTTTTACCAACTCATTACCACATTTGCACTGGTTATGGCTTGGAACACCCCCCAGGATCCCTCAGGCAGGAGAGACCAAACTTCATGGTTCTGTGGCAAAATCATAGAATGCTTTGACTTGGAAGGGATCCTAAAGATCACCTAGTTGCAACCCCCTGCCATGCCCAGGGATCCCCATTGGATCAGGTTGCTCCAAGCACCACGCAGCCTTGACCTTGAACACTCAACAGGAATGGGGCATCCACAGCTGCTCTGGGGATCCTGTGCCAGGGCCTCACTATCTTCACAGTAAGAATTTCTCCTAATACCTAATCTAAATGTCTCCTCTTTTAGTTTAAAACCATTCCCCCTTGTCCTATCACTATCTGCCCATGTAAAAACAATGTTAAATTCCTCTAAAATATGTCCTTAGTTTTTCCTCAGCTGACTGTTTTTTGGGTTTGGATGAATGTACTAAGGACATGCATGCCCAGCTGTCATGGTGAGCTTGTGTTAAATAGAAAAGCTATGCAGTTCACAAAACTAAGAGCATAGCATTGACACATCTGATTTGTTGATCCTTCCACGTATTTGAAACTACTCTGCTACATTTATGTGACCAAAAAACCCCCTAGCAGAGTGCTAGGTCATGCTCATAAGAGGTGAGCCTCATGTCTTACTGTAGGTACATCTTGGGTGTATTGCAGACGCTCCTGTAATATATTGAGTCATAGCCTTAAAAAATTACTAAGGCTCTAAATAGTTTTTTTCTTCCAGATATTCAAGAAATTAATAAGTCTTCAACAAAAATTCTAATACACATAAGAAGTACAAAATGATGGAGCAAAAATAAACATTTTCATTATGACCCTTTATGTACTGGTTAGTCTTTTAGAAGTCCTGAGATAAGGTGGGGTAGTTAAGGCTTTTTTTCTCAGAATATATTGCTTTTGTTAATTTTTCCTTCATTCCTCGCATGCTTTGCCACAAAGAAGCATTTCCTAGCATTAATTTTATATATCACTATTTTAGCTTTCAAAGATTGAAGATTTTCAAAGCATGAAGTGGTTGCATGAAATCATTATATAAAATGATTCCAAAGTACTTTTATTGCAAGTTGACTTTATTTCAGTCCTACAAAGATAATAGCAAAAAAAAAATTAGCCTGCAGAAGTGCATTTTCTTAATAAAGAGCTAGGGTTTGTCACTGCTGATTTTAATGAGACATCTGGCAAACACCAGTTAGTAGATGCTGCTAGAAAAATTCTCCATTAATTGTATTCTAGGTTGATCACTGTGTGAGCTTTTGAGATAAAATATAATGGTGATTACCCTCAGTATAGAAATCAATTGACAAACTTTCTCTTTTGTTTGCAAGCATTTCTCCTGTGAATCCATCAAGGTTGATCTTTCCTAGCTGAATAACAACATCCCTTGAGAGGAAAATGGCAGTATCTCTTCATTGCTCCCAGGAGATCTTGTCAAAGAGCAGGGGATGTGCATAAAAAGTGGGAGGGAGGAAGGGGGTGAAAGAAGGATAATGAACTAGAGGACGTGACTGATGTATTAAAGCCTTCAGGAGGAAAAAAGGAGATTGAGTTGACTAGAGAAAATTATTCTGACTAGGGAAAAAATATTTGCTTGTTAAAATTTTCTTAGGTGTTGGGCAGTTTCATTTCTTAATATCTGGTCTTCCACTTGGAAGCAAACAAGAAGTATTACCATATGAATCTTTGGTTCTAACCTTAGGTGAAAATTTAACTTTTTAAGGCTAGAAGTTGGAAATCTGGTTTGGGCACCACAGTTAAACCCATAATGAACGTCTTGTTTCTGAGTAAAGGAAATATTGCTGTACTATGTTACAAAGCAGGTTTTGTCCTTCTCATCTGTTTATTATCTCTAGCCTCCTCTGCAGTGATGTCCAGATTATTCTTTAAAACACAAAATTGCTGGGTTTTAATTGCCAGGGTTTTTTTTTTTCCCTGCAATAAAAACACAGCAACTCTGATGCATGGATGACAAACATTCCATCTCCATGCCTGGATAAACTCCATCAAAAGCACATTATCTCCCACTTCTGTGGCCAGCTGTCTAATTGTATTTGTTGTAGCCACTCACTGTTGGAACATGATGCTAGTGAAGAGCAAGAATGATAAATTACTCACTGTAGGTGATCGTGGTGATGATAATTTTTAATTTCCTTGTTCCTAAGTGAATTGGTAAGGCTTCCTTTTTCTCATAAGGGAACGAGCAGTCTCATTTGTTTTGTCCTGTTAAAATGCTGCATGTATAGCCAGCCATTTTCTTTAGGAAAAAGGCCTTAGTATTCATATGCATATAATTTAATTAAAATTTAGACTTTTCTTTGCATTTAAGCTATAGGCTCTGAATGTAAGAGTGTAAATAATGTATACTAACATTTATTGTATGTTAAAGCTTTTTGTGGTTTTATTATATTTGGTACGTGTTACATGATTAAATGGGGAGGAAAATAGTCTTGAAATTATTTAGCAAAGAGGGAAGAAAAACAGTTTGAAGACAAGTGAATCTTACTGGGAGGATCTGCTTAGTTTACAGGCTTTCCATATGTTTGCATGGACACCTTAAAAACCCTCAGTAATGGATGAAAACTTTAAGCTACATGAACTTTTCATCAAAATGTGGAGTTGACAAAACTGGGTGCGGGGTTTGTGGCTGCTGTTTTAATTTCAGGGATATTTTATTTTTAGTTGAGGGAACTCTTTGTTGACCTTTGTAGGACATTGCTGTGCAGTCTCAGTAATGTATATCTATTAATGTATATCTAATCCTTAATGTTTCCTTCATTCCTTATTTGGCCCCCTTAGTTCCATGGGTAAATATATTTGCTTTGTTTTGGGGTTGGAGTTTTAGTCCTCATAGCTTGACTTTTCTCCTGGCACGTTATTTGAGAACAGAAAGAATAATATTTGGTAATGTTTCCTAAAATTTACTGTCCTTTGAGGCTCGAGCGTGTGTCAGGCTGGAGTTGTAGTTATATACTACCAGCTTAGAAGTCATTATTTTTGTTTTCCTCTTTCATGGTATTCAAGAGACTGGCACTTGAAAGATTTTTCCAAAGAAGATTTAAATTCTTACTGATTAGTTGTAGGTGAAGTTGAAAATAAGCTGTCAAAGGTGTAGCAAAAGGATGAGAGAAATTGCAGTTGAAGAAATAACAGCTATCATTATGCTTAAAAAAATTTAAGAAAAGAAGAAAAAGAATCCAAGGCAGTAACTGTAAAGCATAATTTAGATTGTATGGGGAAGTTATTTGCTTGCTGCTTTTCTTTAGTTTGACTTGTTCTAAAAAAGATGTCACCTTTAATGAAATTCTGGCCAGCCCTGTGTTTCATTTTAATATGCATGTGTTTGTGATTGCTTCTAGTCTGCTGCTTGTAATGTTTTTTTCTTATATTTTGCTACATGTAATAAATTACACAACAAGAGGGGAGGACTGAATCTTCCTTCAAGTTATAGACCTTGGAAATCACTTTCTTTGTAGTATTGCATATTTGATAGATGCTTGTGATAATTATAGTTACTCCAATTTGGGATAGTGTTTGAAAGTGAAATGAAGGGAAAATATTTTGAACTTCACTTTTACAGAAGTGTTTCTCTGAAAAGCACTTAAACATAAAAGATGCATAATAATGCATTTCAGCATAAAACACCAACAAGTTACAAAAAGAAAAAAGGGAAAGTGTAAGCCCCTTAAAACAAGATAGCAAACAAGCCCACAATATTATAGCTAGTTTTTTATTACCAAGTATTTCAACTTCACTTTGTATCAGTTTTTAGATTTGTGAGATCTTGTTTTTAAATGCACAGGACTAGTGATTGTAGATAAAATTGAAGAAAGCATCATCTGCGTGTACTTTACTTCTACATTTTTTTTCCTTTTTCCCAATACAGCAATGTAGGGTACCAGATAATTTCTGAAGTGGTGCAGAGTTTACACTAATACAGCTTGAGAGTGGTGGTGGTTGTTTTGATTTAGGGTTTTTTGGAGTGTGTTGAAACAGACCTGTGTGATGCTGTCAGAGACTTCAGTTTTTAAGAGCTCTGTCAAAGAAGACACAACCATTGGCTCAGTTGGTCAGAGCATGCTGCTCATAATGCCAAGTTTGAGGGATCAATCCCATATGGGCCGTGAACTCAGTGATGCTTGCGTGTCCGTTGCAACCCAGAATATTCTGTGACTCCCACTGCTTCATGTAAAGGCAAAAATTCTAACGGTTTATATCAAGCTTTTTGCAAAACACTGAGAGGACAAATAATTAGAGCTGTGTTGTGTCTTTATATCCTTCAATACTTTTCCAGAGGCATACATAGAATTCTTTAGATTGGAAAAGACCTTCAAGATCAGTGAGTCCAACCTCTAATCCAGCACTTCTAAGTCCAGCACTAAACATATCCCCCGGTGCCACATTCACATGACTTAAACCAATCCAGGAATGGTGACTCCACTTAGACAGTCTGTTCCAATACCTGACAGCCCTTTCAGTGAAGAAATTTTTCCTGTTATCCAATCTAAAGTCCCATGGTGCCACTTGAGGCAAATTTCTCAAGGCCTCTTTTCAGGGGGATTTAAAGAGTGAGAGTGTCTCCTCTGAGCCTCCTTTTTTTCCAGACTAAACACCCCCAAGCCCCTCAGCTCCTCCTCATCAGATTTGGGCTCTAGACCCTGCCTAAGCTCCATTCCTTTCTATGAAGCCTCTCTAGTATCCCAAAGTCTTTCTTGTGTTGTTTTACAGGATCACCTGGCAGGATTTAGGGAGGCTGGGTGTGCTCTTTGTAAGGAGTCTGTAGGTGTCAATGTAGCTGGCTTGAGATCCCTTGGGCAGACAAAATCTGACAAAACAGTTCAAAAGCAGAAAGATGTCAGAACATTGACAGTATAATTAAAATTTTAAGCATAGCATTGTGTTTGAATGAGCATATATGAATGTATACAAACTGTGGAGGACCATACAAGACAATTAGTTTCTTGAGAACAACTGGTGAATTTAATACCTCCTACAGGGTGTCTGTCCAGAAATAAAACTGAACTTATTCATGAAAATAATGTCTAATTTGGATAAATTAAATGCCTTTCAAAGTGTTACTACTGGCAGGGCAGCACATGAATCTATCACACAAATCTTCCGTGTGAAATCAGGGAGAGGAAAAGAACAGAGTTAATGTAGGCTGGAGTTACTGGGAGGCTTTGGCATAGGATTGAGATGGATATTCTTCCCTGGATATGTGCATGTAAGTGTTTCTATTGAACAGCAGGTTTAAATGTTTTCAGTTTCTTATTTTAGAACGGTAAGCCATGTACATCAAAGTGGGGTATATTTATTCAGTACTTTTTTGCTTTTTGTACTTCCTCAGCTGTAATTGGCTTGTAGAATAGCTGTCATAGGGAATATTAGACAAATTTTGCAGGTGGTCAGTAACTACTGGGTCAGGTATTAGACTTCTTATTTTCCCAAAGGTTTAAAATACAAGAGATGGAGATTACGCTGTCGGTAAAAACGAATTACATAGCTGTAACCAATTTCAGAGAGAAAATCATCAAACCAAGTGTGTGGTTGTTTCTTTTAGTTGCCTCAAAAACATTTTGAAAATTATTGATGAAAGATACTCATTAGATTTCTCAATTGCAGTATGAGCTCTTACAGTTAGTTTTCAAAACATCATTCAAACTCTTCCCTCAATGTATTAACTTAAAAAATAGAATTGCTGTTCAGCTGAACAGGGCTGGGGTTGTCTCTCAACACAACTCACCAGAGTGTGTGCGTGTTTCAGTTTTTGTGGTGCTGCCACTGCCCAGTTTTAACTGACAGTTTTAGGGAATGCCCAGAGCTGTTCACAGGAGCATATCTTCAAGAACTTGAACAATATTTTTCTATTTTTGGTTTCTTTAGGCTCAATGATTATTTCAGTGCTCAATATTGGGGGACACCTACCCATTTTAGAGCATAACAAGAAGAAATTAATGGATCAATGTAGAGCTCTTGTTCTCTGTTATCCCTGGAGCTCTGATTAAGGCAGTCTTTGTGATGTGATACAATTATTACTACTCTGGATTAGCTATTCAAAGTCAGTGTTTCAGGTTGTTTCAGATAGGGAAACCACTGATACTGCAAAGAATAAAATAGATATTTATGTAGTCATTTACAAAAGATACAAGTCCTGTTGCCCTTAACACAGGGGAGGCAGCACGGAACACTTTCCTTGCTTGTAACTGAGTTTCTTTTCAACATGAACTTGACCCCAGAAAAAGGTTCTGTGGCACCTTTTCTCAGGGTAGCAGGTAGGGTGTTTCCCTCACCGCTTGTTACCAAGTGTATGGATACTTGCATCTACCGTAGCTATGGTCTGTCTGCCTGGAGCTTTTGGCTTTTTGATCCAATATGTAGCTTGATTGTCTTGTTTTCTCTGGAAGCTGGACTTTTTTTTCTCCTTGATGTACTTTTGTTTTCACAACCTTGTTTCCCTGCAGTAATCATGTTCTAGGTCTTATTTTTAAGTATGCCAGCAGTATTGAGCTGATGGTTGAAAAATAATTTATGTTACTTGGTAGATCTCTGACTAATGTCCAGAAAAGATTGTGCATCAATAAAAGTAGTCTGATGGGTCAATAGAACTTTGTCAAAACCTTCTCAGTCTTTACTCAAAAGGCATATTAGAGACAAGGCTTCAGTTCACTTGGGAATGAAATTCTCAGATTGAGTGATAGGACTACTAAAGGGCTGGAATAGTCATTCTTCCCACTGTCTGATGCTCATTTTTCATGAAGGGCTCTCAGCGTCTTCATAGTTTGTTTTGTATTTTAACTCTTTGGCCACATTTGAATTTGCCAGGCTTATCTGGAGTCTTCGTTGAAAAGCGGGTGCTTTAGCATAGCTTACTGTTTATTTGAATTTAGACTTGAGAAGAAAAATATGATAATTATTTATTCATGTTATATATTTCATAATGATAAAACCCTATACCCTAATTTTGTAAGCATTTTTACTTTTTTCTGTGGCTATTTTGTGTGAATCTATATGAAGGGTGTACTATAGAAATTGTCCTTTTTAGCTTTTCAGAACAACCAGTTTCCTGGTCCTGGACTAGGAGAAAAACTCTAGAGAGAGGTTACAATAGGTTGCTTGCAGTAGGTTTTCATGGAACAAGCTTGTCATCATTGCATTGGCTCATACTTTGTTTGAATGCAGCTGATATGGGGAGAGTCACTTCCTTCCATGGCAGGGATGAGGCGGGAGTCCCCAGCTGAGTAACTTCAGCTTGCTGTGGTTACTCAAAAGCTCTACTTGGGTCATTTCTTCAGGCTGATGTGATAGAAAAGCACAACTGCCTTGGCACCAGGGTCTGTGTGCTTTAGCCTTTTCACGGGACAGCAGAAAGCAAATAAAGGTGAGCATGGACAGGATTTCACAGGTGAAACTGAAGTGGATGTTGTATTAGCATCTTCCAATTGTTTATTTGGGTTTCTGGGGCTCTCACAAGTCATTTTTTGTCAAAAAAACAGTACAGCAATAAAATACTGAATGACAGTGCCACTGTGCTGTTTTGTGTGTGAACATTTTATATCTGTTAGTATTAGGAAGAAATTATTCCCTGTGAGGGTAGTGTGGAACTGGCACAGGTTGCCTAGAAAAGTTGTGACTACCCCAGCCCTGGAAGTGTTCAAGGTGAGGTTGGATGGGATTGGTTGGAGCAACCTGGTTTGCTGGAAGGTGTCCCTGCCCACAGCATGTGGGTTGGAACAAGATGATCTTTTAGGCCCCTTCCAACCCAAACTAGTCTATTATTTCTTTTCCTATTCAAACTGTAAGAAAAGTCCCACTAATGAATTAGGCACTGAAGAGAGAGGCTCTTGAGGTTAGGAGTGGGGTGGCAGGAGGGACAGAGAAGGAATCATGTGGAGAGTTACAATTAGAAACTGTTTGCTGTTGGAATGGCCAGCAGGAACCATTTGTGAATGTTTTTCCATATCTGTGTGTGTAGTAGAGGAAGAAAATTATTCCCCGCCTTGTTGTTCTCTGTCTCTATTCACAGGGAGCTTCTGTGGACATTTCTGTTTAGCCACACAGTGAGTGAACAAATCATGCAGAATCTCTTGTACTTGATGCATGTTTACTGTGAGTCACGGATAAGAGAAGGACTGAGTTTTGTGCTTGTGAGTTTGCACATCTGAAAGACTGTTTTCTTATATATGGTTCTGATTGCAGTTAAGGTGTGTGGATTGTTTTGGAAACTCCTACTAAAATCTGATGTGTAATAAAATGCAGTTACAATGGACTGAACATTCTCAGAGCAAAGCTGTAATGGCAGCTCTTTTTTTTTCTTTTCCCTAGGATTTCTAGCATACTTGAAAGCATAAATATGATCTTGTTCTTCTTGGTAAACACTTGAAAAGGAGTAGAAATTCCAATAAATGCGTATATGAATTACAGAATTTTTCTTGAGTGTCACTATTACTCTGTTAATGGTATTTACATTTTTGCCTCCTTTTTATAGGCAATTGCTGGTTACTTTGATGTATTTTTTGAGAAGAACTGCAACTACAAGGTGAGTATTTGGGGTTATGCATTTTAAAAATTTCTTTGAGAGATGCTGATTTTATTTTGCCTCAAGGTGTTTGGCAGTGAGTCTATTTTGCTGTAGCAAAGACTTCATATGAATTTGTGTTTCATAATTGATTGATGTGGTGTGATATGAAAAAGGTTGTTTTTAATCAAACTCTTGAACTTTCCTGTTGCAGGTCTTGTTTTCAACTGGTCCCCAGTGTACCAAAACACACTGGAAACAGACAGTTTTTCTCCTGGAGAAGCCAATTCCTGTAGAAGCAGGTATATTTAAATTCAGCTGGGGTACAAAAATGGTTGTGTTACGGTGCTGTTACCATTAAATCCAGATAAAAAATACTTCAAAAATAACACGTCAAAAAGAACTAGTAAATAAATCTTTCAGCTGCTGTTGAAGGAATTTTTTTGTCTCATCAAAGCTGAGAAGTATCTGTATACAAAATTCTTGTTTAAAATTACACATAAATGTATGCATAAGTATTTTGTAAGGGGGCATATATATTATACTTGTATAGCTCCGTACTGGAATTTTGGTGAAAAAAGTTCTGTATCAAAGCATTTCTGATAGAGAAAACTGTAAGATCAGAACACTGCTATTGACATCCTCTTAATTTTGACATTGCTAGTATTCTGAAGTATCAGATTTGTCAAGTGATTGCACAGGATTCCTTGTAGCCCTCCTAAACTGTCCTGTATTTAAATGGATTGTGAATATATGCATGGGTTGTATCTGCCATGGTGGGGTTACTCTGAAAATGAAAAATATTTTTAAAGAACTCACAGCCATGAATATGAGCCATTGAAGAATTTCATAGGTTCGTTTGATACACTGTACCTTTTTATAAAATGGTTAAGTATTGTACTAAGTTTTACCTTGAATTTGATGCAAATAAAAAGGTTTTTGTTGTCATCAGGGATAAGCAAAATTCAGATGATAAACTGTTGAGGTGAGGTTTTGAAGACTATAAAGTGATGCTTGTTAGTGGTTTTATTCTATTTGTGAAGTCTTTAAAGTACATTTTATACAAGTAGTAAAAAATTTCTTGCTTTATAGACACAAGTATATCCATGACCCTCATAGAATGGTCATGCAAGAGGATAGACATGCAACAGGTCAATAATTATAAGTCTTAACCTCTTACTCTTGTAGAACTTTCTTTCAGACTCTCATAGTCTTTTTATAATCCAAGGAAATGAAGTAGTTACATTTTTATGCTGTTATTTTATTTGTGTCCATTTGGCCACTAGATATTTACTCACCACTGCTGAACTCTCACCCAGTGATGAATCAGTTGTCCTTTGAGGGCTCCTTTTCTTTACGGACTTGCAGGACCAAAGGAGGAGCCTCAGAATGGGGCTCATTTCTGCTGGTCTGTTAATAAACTCATGGTAACACATGGCCCTAACCTGAACAGTTTGTAAATAGATCAGACATATTGGGGTAAAAGCATTAAAAAAGTTGTGTGGATGCTTCTGCACTCAATTGAATTGCTTTTGTAGGTGCCTCCCAGCTACCAGACATAAAAACATTTTACCTGGAGCTTCTTTCTTGGAGGCACTGAGGTTTGTGATATCTGACAAATAATTTCTGTCTTTCTTTGATTTTGTATTCTTAAACAATTTTTATTTCACTTTCTTAGGTCCTGTCACTTCTGGGTGTATATCTGTGGTTTGGTGCATTCATACTTGGCTTGTGTTCTCTTCAGATTTTCTTTCTAGACAAGGCTAAGATCTCCTTTCTGCTACTCATTAAATCTCAAAGTCATAGAGTGAATTTTTTTTAAGTGCAATGACATTTGTTAAAATATGCACATTATTTCATATTGCAGAGATCATTTGACATTTTTCAACTGTGTGAAATTACTGGGAGGTGTGCCCCAGCTTAGAGTTCTGGTTGAGGTGTGGTGACTTTCTGAAGGCAACTGCAGAAAAAATGTTCTCTGAGGCATTGAACACAACCAACCTGACCTTCAAGATCATTAGTGTTGTAACTCCTTCCTTCCTTTTTATTAGCTTGTATTTCTTAACACTATTTCCATAACAAATCTTGTTACAGCTCTGTTTCTCTTTCTTTCTGCCTGTCTCCTTCTCTTTGTAATTGAGTTCTCCTTTCCCATCCTTTTGCCTATTCTGTCTGCTTTTATATCTTACATGAAATTACCACTTAAATCTAGGATTCCCTTTTGCTTCTAGTGCTAGAGAAGATTCTGAGAGAAACTCCTGATGTTATTTCCTTTTCTTTTGTAATCCCAGTCTTAATTTCTGTGGGACATTTGTTGCTTATTGACATAAACCCATCAAGCAGAAGGTGCGTCCTGATACGTATATGGGAATGTAGGTTAATCTATGTGATTTTTCTGAAAAACCATTCTATTTGACTTTGATTCTTCTCCTTCTTTGTTCCAAAAATCTTTTTTGTCAAGACATGTTGTTATAAGTACAGTTTTCCCTATCTTCCTCTTGATATTCTTTTCTTTGTCTAAATAGTGACTTGAATATTCATCTTGATAATTTGTGGTTAGCCAAATATTTTTGTTTCTTCAAGTCCTTCCATTTTCTCAACTAAACAAACAGTTCAAACTAATTTTTCAGTCTATTTCAACTTGCATTTCCAGCTGTTTCTCTTGTCCCACTTGTTAATGAATTAGCTTGTTACTATTTCTCATTCAGCCTGGCATGTTCAACTGAGCTCCACTCTGAGTGCACTGAGCTTTTAGGGAAACTGTGTCTTCAAGAGGGCTTTCTTCAATGCAAGTTAACTGGAAATAAAAGTAACTGTATTAGATTAAACACATTTGCATCATTTGAAGCCTTTACATCCATCCCCGTGTTTACCGGTATTCATCTGTATAAATTCTTAGATTCAGAAATATAATATGGCAATGGGAGAAACTGCAAAGAATATGCACTTTTGACTAAATACATTCATATAATCATTACAGTCATATCATTAGGTTGGAAAAGACCTTTAGCATCATTGAGTCAAGCCAGTAACCCAGCACTTCCATGTACACCACAAAACCATGTCACTGGGTGACACATCTACAGTTCCCTGGGCAGCCTGTTCCAGTAGTTTACAACCATTTCCATTAAGAAATTTTTCCCAATGTCCAATCTAAACTTCCCTTATCTGATGCTACTTGAAGCCACTTCCTCTTGTCCTGTTGATAATTACTTGGGAGAAAACCAACTTCCACCTGGCTACAAGCTCCTTCCAGGGGGTTGTAGAGAGACAGAAGGCTGTAGAGAGCCCTGAGCCCTCTTCAGTCTGAGCTGTCCGAGCTCCCTCAGCCACTCCTCATCAGACTTGTGCTCCAGAGCCTACCCCAGCTCATTTCCCTTCTCTGGACACACTCCAGCACCTCAAAGTCTTTCTTGTAGTGCAGGGCCCAAACCCCAGAATTCAAGGTGGGGCCTCGCGGTGCCCAGAACAGGGGGATGGTCACTGCGCTGCTTGTGCTGGCCACGCTACTGCTGGCGCAGGCCAGGATGCCATTGGTAAAGATAAACAGTTCTTTTTTTTCTAGTAAATATTGGGAAATAAACAGAAATAATGGAATTTGAGTCTTAAAATAATCTGACCAGTGTTACCATGGTGGCATTCAGTTGTAGCTTTTTAATAGGTTGTGAAAGAAGAATTTGCTAGTGGAAAACACATTTAAATGTTTTCTTGTTTTGAAAGTATCTTTCAGACAGGGCAGTGGCTGTTTTTCCCCGGTGAAGAAAAATGTTCCCTCAGATTTTTAGTTCCAAATAAAATAGTAAGGCTGACTAAAAGTCCCTTATCAGATGCTTTATAGCTTTTGGGACCATGCCTGGAGTGGCTATAAAGTACTGATTGTATTTGGTTTTTCTCTGTAAAAGAAGTTGAGCTAACAGATATCCAAACCTGCTGGGTATTTAACTGGAAAACGCTCCTTTATGCCATAGCAAAATTGTTTTGTTCTGCAGTGTGAACTAGCTGATTTTCTCAGCTGCTTGATGCCAGTGTATTTGCTGTAAAAATAGATCTATTTTCTCAGCCATAAAAAGGACTGAATGTTTTGATCTATTCCAATGATAGCAGAATCAAGCTCCAAGGATGGGTCTTGGAGCTCATCCTGCCTCCTTTACTGGTCCTGCTGCAGCCTGAACTCCATGTACAATATTTGTACATCTCTGGGATGAAGTGGGAGAGATTAATTCTGGGTCCAAAGGTCTGGACAGTGAGGCAAGAAAATCTATACCTAATTAATACTGATTATTTGCCACTGAGTTTCAGCTTGATACCTGTGGTAGGTAGATTTGTATATAATGAATATATGCAGATGGATATATTTAATGTCTAATTTCTGTTCATTTCATTTAGATTTAATGTGTGAATGGGGGATAGCCTCCTACTATTTGTGTTCTGAAAAAACAGCTTTCTTCTTCCTGGACTGTGACAAGAGACTTCAAACTGATTTTCAGTCAAGTAAAACAGTAGCATCAGCATATTGGATATGCTTTAACTGTTTAGCAAGCAATTAAAATTAACGAAAGAAGCAATATATACTGGGTTTTCTCAGACAAAGCAGTGATGTATTGTAGACTCCCTACAGAGTACGAGCCTTCTCACAGAGCCCTTTTAATAGCTTGAACATTTCTTTGTTTTGAAGATTGAAATTGAGATGCCAAAGTAGTATCTTTTTCTCCTCAATGGTCTGAAAATGAGTCTCTTCCTTTTGTTGTTCATTGAAATATTCCTGCTAAGCAAACAAAAAAATTACATCATTCTCATTTGATTGTCTCAAGAATTTACTGAATTCAATCTCATTGAATTTCAATTTCAATGAATCAAATGCTTAGAAAAATTATTTTAAAGGAACCCTTTAAATGCATTAAGTTAAAACCCAGCCTGGTATGCAGGCAAATTCTATTAGCAATGAAAGAGCCTATTGTCAGTATTGTGTGTTCTTGATGCTGCCTTCCAGTGAAAATAACACCTTGATTTGTTTTTCTGTGGTATTAAAGGGGCTAGAACAGCAAAGCTGTAGCAGAACTCACATGACTAAGCTTCTGTAAATCCTTGATTATCTTTAGCTCCCCAGTCTCTGTAATTAGAAAGCTATTTGTAAATTTACAAACTGAAAGAATGTTGATTTGTCTGTTTAGACACCACTATTAAAAGTAGGAAAACAACACTGGCATGATTAATCTGTCTGAATGTTTTGATCCTATACTGAAATACTTCCAATATTGTGCATCCCAGTTGGATAATTTGGCTCCTTATTGAGATTGTAGTGTCTGTTTTCCCTGTCTACAGCTCCAACATGGTGTCTGTAGTAATCTGTCTCTTGTTTATTTACAAGTGGCCCCTTTAAAAATTATGCTGGCTTTTAAAATCTAGTGAATATTAAAACCTGAATTTTGAGGTCACACTAAGTCTGGCAAGTCTTACATTGTATTTATCAAAATCTCCATTTTTAAATGTTCTGCTGACTTTTCAGAAACACTTCTAGGTATGTGTTTCAGGGCACTAAATTGAGATAATCTCTTCTCCTGGCTTTTCTGTGTCATTGAAAGATAATAGAAATCCCATATATAGACAGGAAAACTTGGATGGACTGATGACACCAATGTACCATTCTGGGAATATGGGTCTGTTGCAGTTTTAGTTCAGCCGGGTGGAAACATCAGTTTACTTGGGAGGGGAGACTTCTCTCTTCAGTCTATGGAGATTTCTCCACAAGAAACAATTTTCTTGTGGCCTCAATGTCACAGTGATCAGCTGTCCGGGAGAATGGAAATCTGATCACTACGTAAAAAATCTCTGCCTTGACTAACAGTCTTCCCACAACCGTTACTGAGGACCCTATCAACTTATGGGGTACACTTTAAGGATTATAAGAGTTGCAACAAAAGGTGTCTTTGAAAACGGAGGTCTGTCTTCTTCTTCCCTAGGGGGGCAGCAGGGGTCTTCATCTTCTCTCTATTCAGACTTATGAGATCACAGCCATTTCAACATCTGCTTGCTCTAGCACAAATGCCTCTGCTCATATCTAGAGTTAGAACATTCATCCATCCCATAATACATCTTTAAGTGTTATAGGGAAACAAGAGTCTCTTCTCCATAGCTTAAAAAAAGGAGAAATTTCAGTCCACGACTCTCCTTCCATCATCTGGGACCTGACTTTTCCCTTTGTCTCACCTCGGTCTTTTCATGCTGTTTCTGTGCTATCTTCATCTTGGTCCTTTTCATTCAGGAGGAAGAACAATGTGTCCGCAAGTCTCATTCTGGGCAATGAAAGAGTTAATTGCCGGGGCAGCGGCAGGAGCAGTTGGGGTGGAGTATTTTGGGTCGCGCTGGGGGCTGGGCCAAGATAGCAGGGGCCCAGCGAGAAGCAGTGGTGGCTGCTCTGGCTGTATGACTGCCCTTGCTGGAGTGGGGCCCAGCCAGCCCAGGAGCCGCTCCAGGCTGGTTGCAGGACAAGAGCCGCAGGCAGTGCTGGGGTAGGAGGGAAAGTGGGACTAGGATCTCAGCAGCTGCGTGGGCCTCCCCTCCCCTCCCCCTGTCTGTCGGGGGCCCTGGCTGAAAACAGAGCCTGGCATCAGAGCCCGGCCAGGCCCACTGGCCACGCAAAGGGGCCCGGGCCAGTGTTACCTGCACTGAGGCCGGAAGGGAAAGAGAACTTCCCCGGGGTTTCTTCGTTTTAAAATGTGAATCGCACAGAGGCGTGTTCATCTCTCACAATGGTTTAACCAGTTGTCAGTTTTCAAAACAATCCCTGATTGATTTTTGTGAGACATAGAGGTAGACTAGCTGCTCCTCTTAGAAAAAATCACTTTCGTAAGTTGTCTTTGGTGCCAAACCAGCACAAGTTTAAACAGCAACAGCAGTCTGGTTTTCTCAGAATTTTGTCACACTGCTGAGCGAAAGCTTGGGCCAAGGCTATACAGTTTAGAAAATCCACTACAAAAAGTGGTGAATTAAGCCATTTCTAGGTAAGTGAGTTTGGCCACTCTGGCTCTACATTGTGGAGGACCTGGCCTTCATCATTCCCTGTGGCAACTTTCTGTGGTGCCTGAGCTGTCTAGAGGTCTTGGTCACCTGTAGTGTACACACATAACATTAGGCAGCCACACAAGCCTGTCTTGCCTTGCTCAGCTGGCAATGCAGACTTCTTTGCAGCAGCCTCATTCCTGGGTTGTCTTGAGCAGTTGAAACGTGTCAATTCGGTACAAAAATTCCTCAGAGAATATACTCAGAGCATACATGGAGAAGACAGAACTTCAGGATAGTTTCAGCAGAGGTTGAACAGTGATGTAACAGAAAGGAGTTAGCAAATAGTTGATAAAAGTAGCCAACCCAGAAGGTATCATAGATCAGATGGATGATACCAAAAGGCAGTGGCTTCTGCTCAGAACAGAAACTGCTTGTTGGATCACACTGGGTTGGAGATTCAGTAGGAGAAGTGGCTAGAGAGGAAGGTGGCAGTCTGTGCACAGCTGCAGGTGCTTGCACTTTAAGAGGATGAATGGGAAGATTAAGGATAAGTTCCTGAGTTCAAGGGAAATGCTCTTGGTCCCACAGCAGATGGTTTCGGTGTTTTCTTGTTTTCCATTGTTAGAAGATAGGTGCTATATGGAAACCATTTTCTAGCCATAGTAATGCTTTTTGAGACTTGCTGTTCTTTCTGTTGCATACTAGAACTCAGTGTTGTGTTAGATAGTGAGTCCAGGTAAACTAGATCATGTTTGAATTGTCAGCTTCCAGCAAGGACGACCTTGTTGTGCAGAGTGATACCAAATTGTGCTGGTTTGTGACTGGGATTTGTAAAGGCACTTTTCACCAACAGTTCAGTAGTTTGTGTTTAGCACAAAGCCCACTGTGGTTTTCTAGCAGCTCTCTAAAACAATTTCAGTGCGTTCTTTTGTATGATTCCTAAATTATAATGGTGTTCAGAATAAATAATGGTTTGAGTACTGTCTTCTTACTTGCTAGCTTTATAAAACTCTTCTGGGAAAGAAAAGGAGGAAATCTGAAAGACCTTGATTGCTGGCTGCCTTTGGTAACTTTTCAAATCTTTTTTGGGATCAGAGGGAAGAGACACTAAGTTGTATTGCAAGGCCAGGTAGTTCCTCACATTACAAGCTCGTTGCCATGGGTCGTTCCAAGCTTTAAGTGGATGATATGGATATACATGCAAGAGACTGTGTAGAATATTTGGTTTTGATCAAATCTTTTATAGACTGAAAATGATCTGATTGTTGGGCCTGAACACTCTTGTTGATAGAGGATCTCTGTACTGAGAGATTCCTTGGCTCACAGACTGCAGGCTGGTCCGGTGTGATTGTATTGCACAGACATAAGTGACAGATGCAATTGCTTATAGTTTTACTGGTGGTAAAAGTCAGAACCAAAATAAACTGGTTTGAGTGTCCAGAGCACAGGTACTGCAGAGCCTGCAATCAGACATGTTTTATGTGACAGGGAGTCAGTAGGGACATAGGGATGTCTGTTTTTCCTGTACTAGCCAAGCTTACACAGCATTTCTGAATTCTTTTGCTTTTTCATTTGGGGGAAAATTTCAAGCCTCCCCCAGCTATAATGAAAATGCAGGGAGGGGATGATAATGGATTCAGTTTTGTCGTAATCAAACTGCAGTGGCACTGTGTGGTTTGCTTGCATTCAGCTGAGCGTGATAAGAGTAAGGTGATGCAGCTGAGTCCCAGAGACAGCTTCCTCCAGGCAGCTCGTAGGACAGAGAATAGGGAAAAACATCCGTCATTTTCTATCTGCGTGACATTGATTAATTCTTCAGAACTGCCTTCCTGTTACCGCTGTGGTTTGCTTCAGCCCTCAGAAAAGGCTGCTCAGAAAAGCACATTTATGTGGTTACAGCGTAAGGAATAGCTGGGAAAAAATGAATGGAATGCTTTGTTTCATTAATTGTCTTTACAAACAAAATCTGAGGGTTCTGTTCTATGAAGTCAGCTATTTATGAAAATATATTTAAGTTTTTTCTTCATTTGTTTTATTGTTTTGTATTAATGTTTTAAATGGGAAAATTGAAGTATGGATTAATTGAAATAATGGCATTTTAGTTCTCAGAGGCTCTTTAGTCTTACTGAATTATCACAGGATGTTAAATTAAATCAAGTAGGTCATTTTGCAGCAGTTTTGAAAATCTGTGTGTTCAAAGCAGGTTAAAGTCCCTAGCTGGAGTGAGACTATAAAGCCCTTTTTTCTTTATCTTGTCCTTTTGTCTGGCAAACCTGTCTCTGTTTAAATAATCTGTGAAACGTTTTCACAATTCTCTGCGAATTGCATTGTGTTATGTCTTTTGATTCCTAATAATAAAGCTGCTGGAGTTATAGTGGAATCTCCAGCTAACTGTTACATCATTAAAAAAAACCCAAAATGGTAATTTTTTTTTTTTCTTCTGATCCTTGGTACTACAGCCAGTCTTGCTGATAAGCCATCTTTGATATTTGTGCTGCAACCTTTAACAAAATGTCCTGCACTTACAATTTATAATTTGGACTTTCTGTCAGTTTACGGTTTGTGGATGCAACTGAGAATTGTGCCAGATGGAGACCTCCAAAATACTTCCTGAATTTGAAACTAGCTTAGTTTTGAAATTGCTGTTTGTTCTCATTTTTGCAATAAGAAAGGTTTTTAACAGGATATTAACAATGGGTTTCAAAATCACAGTGAGTAATGAACAGCTGGAAAATACTTCGGATCCAGTAAGATTAGTAAAAGTAGCAGCAGTGGATGTGGCTGGTATGGACAATGAAGATGAATGGGGCAAGGGAGGCCTGATGGAAGAGTAGCAAGGAACTTCCTGCTGTAGATCACTGCTATAATGTGTTCAGCAGAATAATCTGTGAGGATGTAGCTCTTCAGGGTTTAAAATGGTGGGATGAGATGGCTCAGCAATGGAATTCCTAAATGTACACATTTACAAATGTGTGTATTTATATTTTGTGGGTCCTATACTCCTAATTTACAAATAATCTTTAAATGAAAGGTCTTAGTAAGGGCTGAAAAGAAATTGAGATTACGTTTTTTTCTTTTGTGTACAAGCATTTGTTCTGGATGTAACTGAAGGACATACCTATCAACTGTTATGATACTGACACTTTGTAAAACAAAACCTGCAATTAATAATGTATATACTTGAAATGCCTCAAAGACTTCAGTGGTAGTTTTCCTGCCAGATAAAAAAATACCTGGTCAGAACTTAAATGAAATGCAGTGCAAATACAGAGCACATGACCCATGCAGCAGGAAGGGAATAGACTTTTGTGGCTACATGGTTTTAGTCCAAGATGGTGAGTGTATACAAGTGGTTTTCCCCAGCCACAAGTGAAATATTTGTCATATCAGTAATTTGGGTGAACCTCTGAGAAGTGAAGCATCAGCCGCAACTCAGCACCTCCAGCTTTAACTGCAGTTAGTTTGACTTAAGTTTGTTGTCAAGAACTTTTAAAACTTAAACTTCTGTAGACTTTTAAAATTCTCATTAATTGGGAACAGCTTCTCATGCAGCATGGATGCAATGCATCTTTGTTGTTACTGTGAGTGATTCAATACTGTAACCAGGGCAATTCCCTTCTTATTTTTTCAGGAGAGGCCTTGAGAGGAAAGATCACAGTCCGCAAAAACAGAAAGGATCCGCGGTCGCTCTTCATCACCCTCTCAGTGAAGGACACACAGCAGACCTACAGCCTTCAGTGAAACTCTGTCCATGTCTGGGAGCGGTTCAGTTCGAATGCTTGCATTTCACTGCTGATAACTGTTCTGAAATACCCCAAAATGGTAAACTCTTGAGTTTGTGTGTATGTGCACACACAAGAATACGGAAAAGTTACCTAGAGCTGAGATTTACAACAAAATCAGATTCTGCTGCGTCACATGGTGTGAGGAAAGCAAGAAAGATGGGTTTGGGTTACCTGAGACTGCTAGGTGAGAAAATATGAGTCTAAAGTCTTGCTGTAAGGAAAAATAAATATGATCTCTCAACAGTGTTTTATTCTTCCACTGGCAAAATCCTTGTTTATTATTTTTTTGTGAAAGAAGCAGCTAAATCATGTGTCAGTGCACCTCAACAGTAGATGGAAAATCCCAACGGGAATAATTTTGTAATTCCAACTGCAAGATTGCAACAGCAAAGATGGTATTTTTACTACACTTTTACAATTTAAAAGTTGTAGACGTTTCAGTTACATTTGTCTAAATAAATAAACCTAGTGTGATACATAATGCAGTTGGTGCTTTCCTTGTATTCTTTGTAATTGGAAATTCTGTCTATCCTGTAATGGCTCATTTATTTGTGCCTACAGTTTTTTCTCTACTAACCTGTTGGGGCATAGGTGGGTAGAATTGTGTATCTTAGCAGCTTTAGGAAAAAACAACAAACAAAAAGCAATTGCTGCAAGGGTGAATTTGGTTTGGCTTCTTATAGAAACACTGGGCATTCAAGGGTTGACTGTTCAAGAAAGGGGGTGGGGGGGTGTATGTAAGTATTCATTTTAATTCCCTTTAGGCTCCTTTAAATGTCCTGTGGATGTTCAGGAGCTCAGCTCATGTAACAGGAATGCTCAGGTACTGATTTTAGATCCCTCAGTTTATGAAAGACAGTTCTTAAATTCTATCCATTTCAGGATAGGCTTTACTATAAAAAACTTCATTAAAAATGAGACAATTGCACACAGAGAAAAAATGAAAGATGCAAGTTTTATTTCCCAGTAGTGTCTGAGAAGTGGGAATGTGCTGCAGTTATAAACCTGGATGAGTCTCTGTGTGCTGCTAACACTTGTCTAGCTTGGTGACACATATCAATTTTGGTCTTGTTTAGGGCCCTTCCAGTTTGAATTTTTTTATACTTCTGCAGGTTCTTTCTTTGTGTAAATGTTGCTGTAGAAGGCAAGAAGAGAAGAAAAAGAATGCAAAGGGAAAGCAGTGCAAAGCCTTGCACTTGTAGAGAGTTTATGTAGCCTTGGGTTGCAGGGCTAAAAGTTAAACTTGAAAATGTGTAAATGTTATTTTAAAATAAATAAAACTCCCCAAAAAACCAACTCCACTGAGAACAGAGAATTTGGTATCATCTAGGCAAAAGGAAAATGTTCTGGAAAGACTTTCATTAAAGCAAAGCCTGAGGAGGGTCATTTAATAAAGGCACTGGATTTTCAAACAACTTCAAATACACAAGTGAACATTGATGTAATGGTGACTGTCTCAGCTTTCTGTGGAAATAACCTGTCAAGTATAGGGGGCTTTTTTCAATCTAGCAGTTGAATAATGTGGGATTCATTTGACAGTGCAGTCAGTTATTTACATTTCCTAATTGTAACTCTAGGAATTAAATATTGTAGGAAACAGGATCAATAAACCCTCACTTAAAGGAATTCGATCTGAGGCAGAAAAGTGGAAAGTAACTATTTGGAGTAGAAATGCCCTTGAATTTGTCCAGTGACAGATAATAATCCTTCATACAAATCCTTTATTCTATAGCACATGGTCAATGTGGCCAAAGATGCAAATAATCTGTAGCTGAATTTAAAATAAATAAAATAGTGTGTAAATGGTATTCTGCATAGTTCATGGAAACATTTTCTCCAGGTGGTGGGAACAACTTGTTCATCAGTCATTGGTGTATCAAATTTTTAAGTGTTTTTTAAAAATTGGGGTAGCCACAACTTCAGACCTAAATGTATTACTTTAGTGTGTACTCCTGTATTGAGAACTGAAAGAAAAAAGTAAGTTGTAGAGAGCCTGAATTTCACTTGTCATCTGACAGCATTTGTCTGTTACACCAGCTTGTCTAAATTTACTTCACGGGATTTATTTCTTTAGCAACATCTTATGTGACAAATTCTTTTTTTTTTTTCTTTTCCCCAACTAAGCAGTATCAAAATTATATATCCTATGGGTATAGATCTCTGTAACTTTGAAATTCAAATGAGACGTTTAGTTACCTGCCTCTCTTAGAGGTCTTTTTTCTCCTGTTCTTCCCTCTCCTTCCCTGGTGCTGCTGTGGGCACATGCAGTTTTTGATGCAGAAGCAAACCCCACTGGTGGCTGCTGCTCTCCACTGCTCATTCTTTGCCTCATGATTCTCATCTGGCATGATCCACAGAACTGTTTACTGCTGGCTCGTTTCCAGAACATCTCTTGTCTCTGGCCTTTGGATATTTTCTGCTCTGATCTTTTTTGTTGGTTTTCATTTTGTTTGAACTTCTAACATGCCCTGACAGCATTCCCTTTCCTCTGATGACCAGATCTGTCTTGTCTTGTTCTGCTCCTCTTCTCCCTGATCCTTTCATTTAAAATGTTGAATGTGCAGCTATTCTTGGGAGATGCAACAGCCCTTGTACAAATCTAATCTTTGCCTCAGCAACCAGTGCTGCTCAGAGCATGCTTGATTTGAAGGCACAGCAGAAAGAGGATGCAGATACAATAAGACAGATGCAGACAAAGGGTTGTCACAGGCCTTGAAATGTGTAAGTTGTTGTTGCTAATGGAGAACTACCCAAGGACATTTAAAAAATCTTATTGGATCTATGATGCATATCTAGGAGGATATAAAGAAAAAATAAATAAAATTGGAAGTTTCAGGTCATTGTCAGATGCATGAAGAAATATAAGGACACCTTCCTTAATATGTAATTTCTTGCATAAACAAAGCCTTTTATTTGACATCAAAAAATTTAGGACCCTTAATTCAGTTTATCAATTCATTTTGTGAAACTTGCACTCAGCAAAGGGCAAATGAATACATGGGGGTAAAGGCATGTCTGTTTTCCAAGAGGGTAAAATTTGCCTGACCCAAATTGCAGGTGGCAACTACAAATTTAATGAGAAAGTGTCTTCATTTGCAAAACCAGGGAACCTGTGTGGTAGGTATTAGCAGTGTCATGTGAGTTTGTATATGGGAGTGTTTTTTGGGGATCATGGGGGGATTATTTTGGAAACTATGTTTTTGACGCGCTTGATAATGAAGTCCAGCACTTCTGAAGAATATTGCATGGACAGAAGTTTTTAATGTTTAATCCCATAGTTAACCTTTTTCTCAAGGAGTGTTCTTTATCAGCAGTTATCAATCTCTATTCATGCTGAAGCAATTTGCAGTATACTTAGACCAAAGTCAGAGGAGTTAATATTGACCAGTGATTCATAGAAGTTATTTTAATATTCAGATAAAACCTGAAGGATGACCTGCCTTCTACTTGCGAATCTGTGCCCAAGGTCTGTGTACTTAAAGATAAATAACCCGCCTGAAAATGGTATGGATGCTCACAGCTCTACTTCTTATTTAGATGTTAATGATATGTTGGTTTTTGGGGTTTTTTTAATATTTTTTTTTCTTTTAATCTTTTTTATAATCTTCTGCAGTGCTTTTAAGTGTTTAGCTAAGCTGCAAAATTATCTGGCTGCTTCTACCCATCAGAGAGCAGCTAAGCAAGACTGACAAACTTGAAAGTTTCTGGTCCTTGATTACTGAATGACTCTTCAGTGAGCACCATGCTGGGGTCTCTTAACAGGATTTTTGTGTATACACCTCAGTTTGACCTTCTAAATTCTGTCCTGTGGGGTGTGCTGTAATGAGACAGATCCAGCTTCTGTGATCCAGAGAAAAGAAAAGCTTCAATTTCAAATAAAGCTCTACAGAGGATTCAGAGAGCTGCTTTGGGAGATAAACCTTCTAACTAAAAATGTAGGCTGCTAGCAAGGATGGAAGAGTTTTATTTCAAGGATGTTTCTCTGCTCTCTGTTTAATAGTGCCTGAAGTTCCCAGCAGTTATGACTCTTAGCATTTTCTGTCCCTGGTTTAACTTCTCTGAAGGAAAAATTGCAGAAGTGTGTCTTCCCTGTGATTTGTGGAATGACACAGGCTGGCTATGGCTGGCTGGAAGAGGTAGGAGGTGGAGTTGAAAGATTAAGGGTTGAAAGTAAAGGCTTGTGTGAAAACTAAAGTGATGATTTTATTTTTACAAACCAGGTTTAGAGGTACAATTTGCTACTGCTTTTACTACATGGATTAACTGCATAGTAGCAGCATTTAGGAGTTTTCAAAGGCAACCAAAAATAAAGTCGCAGCCATATATCTGAATGCACAAACTTAGAAAGGAATGGCAAAGACATTTTATATTGTTTTGTTTATCCAGGCATTGACAGATGTTAAAGCTGGTGAAGTAGTGACATCTCATTAAAAGACAAATACCTTATTACATGGAAAGGGAAATTAGAGGGAAATTCTGGCTTTTAATGTCATGAGCATTGCAGACAAATTTGCAGAAAGACTTACGTGATTAAGTAGGTGTAGAAAAATCCAGGTTGAATTGCTTTTATATAACTGGACAGAAACCTGAAGATGATTGAGTTTTCCCAGTTTAGTAAAAGTTTAGACACATACTGTTTGATGTAATTTGTGACCTTACATTAAATTCTAAAGTCGATAATTAGCTTCACAGGGAAAAGTGGTATTGGTAAATACCAATTTAATGGTATCGTTGAGCAGCAAAGACAGGAGAAGCCTTCTGCTGGTGAGGTACCATGCACATAGGAATTATTCATCGGATATTTTAAAAGCTCATGCTTTTTCAGCACCTGAATGTAATGTGTAGATGTCTGTTCCCTGGTGCCCACCAATTGGCTCAGAATTTTTATCTGCTTTGCTAATTCCCACATATCAAAAAAGAAACAAACTTCATTTCTATCGCTTTCTGAATGGCAAAAGTGTTACTGGGTTTCTTTGAATTACTGATGCCTCCAGGTTCCAGCACTCTCTGAACTCCTCCATGGTAAATGAAAAGGCCTCAGTCATCCCATGGAAAAACTCTTCCATGAAACAATCAATTTCTGGATTTATAACATTTCTACTGCTGTTCCTCTAACAATTAACCAAAGTATAATAAAAGACTCTTAATGATAGTGATAACAAATTAAAGAGGAATAAAGCTTACCCAACATGTTAATTCTATTTTCCACTTGGGTACTACTCAAAACATCAGTGCAAACAGAGTGAGAGTAAATATGTCCCCTGGAAAGCAAACTGGCTGAAGTTAGCCTTTCACAAGTAAGAGCTACAACCCAAATAAAATTATTCTCCTTGGATTCAACTGGCAGATGCTAAAATAATCCCCCTTCACATGGTGATTTGCGAGGCTTCTCAAATTATTGTGTTTTCTTCCAAGGAAAAACAGGTGAAACGGGATACTCATATTTTCAGGGGGTTTTTCTTACCTTTCTGGCATCTTGATACATGATCTCTTCCTAAAAAAAGATGGGATAGATTTTTCCAAAGTGACTTGCATTAACTGACGTAGATCACATCTGTACCTCAGAGTAATGTGCAGTGAGGAGAAAGGTGTGGAGGATTCAAGTACTTAGAGTATACCCACATCCGGGAAATTACCCTTGTGAAAACCCTTCTCGTGGACCTTCTCATAATGCCAGTGCTGCTGGAATATAATCTGTGTTCCTCTTGGGATCACTGCACCTGTCTTAATTGAGAATTGAGCAGGCGATATTCATAAACCAGAATTATTACTAACTAACTAACTAATTAACTAACTAACTAAATAAATAAATATCTGTAAAATTGTCATCGTTCATCCAGTATTGTCCAAACAAATTGATACTCACTGGCTTCACTCTTTAGAATCATCACTCTCTGCAGCACTTTTCATTATAAAGTCAATCTTGCCAAGAATTTTGGCTTTTGCTTCTATGTCCCTGAGTATTGCAGACTGCATGGATAAAAGAAAGAGCTCTTTTCCAGGAGGAAAAGTGAGCTGATAGGGGGCACACCAGAAGACTAAAGTTCCTGTGGGGCACAAGGAGCTCCACTGAAGGAGTGTTGATCCACTTTGGGTAAAGATGGTTTAGGCAATTAGGCTTGAAATACAAGTAGGATTCAGTAAGTAAAATTGAATTTTGATTTAGCCTTCTGATGGGTTATGCAAAGAGAAGAGCACTGAAAAAAGGGAATTTCTTAACAATATTGACTCCTGTCACAGCACTGGACATTCTTGGAACAGAGGCTACTCAACTGGAAAATTGGATATGAGGTGGAGGCGGAGGGCTTCTCTGTGACTCAGATGTTAAATTGTGCTGTACTGCTTGCTTGGGAATTAATATAAAGCCTTGCACTGAAGAGAAAAAGCAATTCAAAATTAAGTTTCCTGC
The DNA here is from genome assembly GCA_034336665.1 of Luscinia megarhynchos. Lineage (NCBI taxonomy): Eukaryota > Metazoa > Chordata > Aves > Passeriformes > Muscicapidae > Luscinia > Luscinia megarhynchos. Next base: position 679,187 of record CM067568.1, read on the forward strand.
CTCATAGTAATACATGAACTGATGTAAATTTTGGGAGCATTTTGCCTTTAGAATAGTCACACCCATTGTGTTTGTGAAGACCGCAAAATGGATTTGGCTTAGAGAATAACAGATGTTTTGTGGTATCCCCAGAAATAGAATTAATGCTGTTACCATTGGTTTGCAGAGACTTTGACCTCCTTTAGGATAACAATGACCTGGGCTGAGCAACCTAGTGGCAACGGGTATCCCCAAGCTTTTTAACTTCTCACCTGGAGCAAACCAACATACTTTGCAAATGACAGTAAACCACAGCAGGAAGCACACTGCCACCTGAGGAAAATGGAAGAAGCAGGGGTTGGTTAACCAGTCATTTAATGTTGTCAGAAACAGAAGATATTGAGGTAAAAAATGACAAGCTTCTTTAATTATCAAGCTATTCAGCTCTAATCAAAATTTTCTGCAGTGACTAGGGATTTAATTTTTTTTTATTGCTCTGTTGAAACTTAGATTTATATTTTTACAAATTTGCCTTTCTGAATGCAAGCTTCTCAAAAACTTGAAGGGAACCTCCTTTGTAGAGCCTTAAATGAAAGATAATTTAAGATTGTTTCCTCTAAAACAGACTTCCTGAACATTATTTCTTCAGAACAGGTTGATCTGTATTTTAATATTTAAAAGATGCCTTGATTTTTCTCATCTTCCTATGTTAGAAAAGCCCCACAAGCAGATGATGTGGTATGAGGGTGGTAGTAAATTCTTCATCCTTCATGGCTTTCAGATCACCTTTTAATCCATTCTTTTGGTCAATTCTTAAGTTAAAACCTAAACGCAACATCTGGCTAAGGAATACACCATAGAGTTAGGGTTGTGGCTGAGCCTATCCTTTAATGGAATTTTGTGGTTTTCACACTGAACTGTTTTTCTGAATCAGATGTTTCATGCCTGATTTATTCATCCATGTGACAGTTAATTACTTTTGAAGTAATTGAGACATTATTGAAGGAAGTGGGTAAGAGAGCAGGCAGCAGGAAAACCTCCACAAAATCAATATTATCATCTGGCACAGGCTGCCCAGTAAAGTTTAGGATGCCCCATCCCTAAAAGTGTCCAAGACCAGGTTGGATGGAGCTTGGAGCAACCTGGGGTAGTGGAAGGTTTGCCTGGCAAGGGAGTAGGAACAAGATCAACTTTTTGGTCCCTTTCACAGCAAACAATTCTATGATTCTCAGATCCTGTAGTCTGCTCTTGTACTTGCCATCTGAAAACTTTGCTTCAGTCAGTGGAGTAAGCAAGAAATGGCTGTGCTGTTATGCCAGTCCCACCAATTCTCTGCTCACATGGATTTATTCCTAGCAAGAAATTGTCATGACAGTCTACAGAGCTGAGAAAAGACTTTCAAAGAACTTAGATGGGAGTTTATTAGGTTTGTGACAAAGTGCTGTTCATTGACATGGCTGCCAGAGCATGCTTGCTTTTCTTGAGTTCTGTCATTTGCTCCTCTGGGACCATTTTTTGCTTGAATGCTTTTAATAAATTCCTGTGTTTGTATCTCATTTTGGAGCACTGAGAGCAAAATTAAGCCATTCCTATGAGTTAGAATGTCCAGCTAATATATTACCAATAAACCTTGTTTTCAGTAGGTCATTGCCAATCAATTTGCTCTTCAGCATATTCTAACTTTGCTGGCTGTATGTTTGAAACACTGAAGTGTACTGATCCTTTGGAAGAGGACACATACATTTTTCAAATCACCTTCCCCATCTGCATTCATTGTTTGATATGTGCAGCTTTTATTATCTGGGGAGGAGAGGAAGTAATCAAGCATCAAACTTATTATTTGACGTGTGCTATGCACTAATCAACATCTCACCAGTCTCTTTGGAAAGGTGCTGTGGTGAGAACCAGAGGGACTGAGGCACTAGGTAGACCTATCAAATGCTTTTTGGATAAAATACTTTAAATACAGTCTCTTTCCAGAATGCCTCACCTCTACTTGTCTTCCATAAGGAATAAAAACTTAAATGGGGTTAGCCAAGTGTAATTTACCATTTCTCTAGAGATTAAGCTGAATTAAGGAGAGAAGTGTATAATCCTAGCTGGTAACAAGAGTGTAGGTGACAGGAAAAGTTAATAAAAAGCAATAAAATACCTACCTGCAACATGGTAGAGTGATTACCTCAACCTAGAGCAGAGTGTGGTTTAAGAAAACATCGCCAGGTACTATTACACTCTCCTATGCTTCACAGAAGCCTCTCCAGGTCATATTTCTCTTTCCTCCTCACTCCCTGCAGCCTGTTGCAGCTCATACTGTGAAGCTATTTTTCATGCTCAGTAGCATGGAAATAGAAGGGAGAGAGATGAGCTGTCACCTGGAGGATTTTTGTGGGGGATTATGCATGGATCTGATGAAGGATCAGGGGAGAGATGGCACAGGTGACATTTCATCTTTCTGCAGTACATTTCAGACACTACAGGTTGCTCTAGCTTGCTTCCCTCTGATTGTGTGGAATTTGAGATAAATAAACCACAGGGCTTAATACCACGTTGCCATGGGCATTAATATCATTCTGGATCCAAATAAGAGCTTTCTGTGTTTGAGTGTTCAGTGGTAATCACACCAAAAGTAAATACCGAATATGCACGTGCCCCTCTTTTCTGCCTGGGACTGCCCAAGGGGAAGCCATATGTTCAAGTCCTCCTGCCTGTTGTATCTAGATCTGAGTTTTGAAACAGGTTGTGATAGCCTTGCTAGCCTAAGAAAAATAACTAGAGATTCTGGATCAGCCCTGTTTGAACACTGCTGACTGTCAGCTAATATGAGGAGCTGCTGGTAGCTTTTAGATCATCTCTTCAGAAGAAACAGTTCTTTTTTGCAGACCTTATCACTGCTTGTCCTTGAAGTATACATTCATTTCCAGTATGATTCTGGCTTTTTTTATTTCTTATCCTGTATCTCACACCTGCTCCCAAATTGGATTGTCTCAATATTGAAGGATGTGTTTGTATACTCCTTCACTTTCTTGGAGGTTCTTTGCTTTGCCCCAGGATCAGTGCTGTGCAGTACCTGGAATTTGCTCCTCTGCCTGCTGCAGACCAATCTGACTTGTGTCTTCTGTGCCTGAAGAATAACCACTAATAATTGTCAATCCCAGCAGAAGTTGGAGAAAGGAACATATGGCCAAGTTCTGTGAAATTCTCCAGGCTAAAGTCTCCAGACATCAAAATCAATTTAATTTGTCTGTCTAAATGTTATTGCTCGAAGTTGAGTAATGATGTGTTACTTGAAGATGAGCAAATTGAGTAGACCGAGGCAGGAGCTATCCTCTAGATCTAAGATATCTCTGTGTTGTCAGTTTTGTAACAATTCCTGTAAAGCAGTGAAAAATTTCCTCTGACACAGGAGAGATGAGAACGCTGACACTGAAGTAATTGGTTGGTCCAGGTGGTTATATTGCAGATATCTGGGCAGGCATAACTTGTCTGGGGCTTGACCCTCTGGCTCATCAACCCTATGGCCATTCCCTTGTTGGGGACTAGAGTGGGGAGAAGGCAGCACAACCTCCCTCGTCTCACCTGACTGGGTCCTACACACATGATGAGCTGGCAGAATGGAAAAGCAAGTATTTCCACTGTCAGAAAGTCCCTTCAAAGGACATAATCTCATTAAATCTTTACCGTTCATCTAACCCACTGCAATTAATGGGGGATGTGTTTATCATTGCAAGAGAGATGTTATTGTCACAATAGACAAAAGACTTCTCTCAGATTTTTGTATCAGCTTGAAGAGAACTGAGGCATTAGTCTCAAAACACTTTAAACAGAGAGAGTAAGAAAAGGAAAAGGGAAATAAAAATACCTAATAGAATTCTTAGTGTCACTCAATGAAACTCCATACTGGTAGCTGTAATCCAAAAAGTTACAGTTCTGCAATAAGGGCGCCTGGAGATGCTCAGATGCCAAGTTTCGGAAAAGTCCTAAATGTGCAGGCTCCAACAAAGAAGAATTTGATGCAGTGTCTTATTTCCTCAGAAACTGTGCAAGGTGGACTGGAAATAAACCCCTGCATCATACCTTGTCAAGGGGCAAAGGTGTAATAAATTATTCTTTTTAGTTGAAACATTTATTAAAATGTTAGGAATATCTCCCATGGAAATAACTAGAAGTTTGCATTAAAGTGTCACAACTACTTTAAAAAGTGTAAGAATTTCTAGTTATTTCTAGTTATGACTATTTTGGATTGTCTTTCAAAAATTATGACATTATTTTGCTTTTACAGCATTTGAAACAAAAAACACATATGCAGAGGTACGTGAAATATCACCATATTACACACCAAGCCAGTGGTGCCTGTCAAACACATCACCAAGCAATATTTTTCTAACTTTAGAATAAAATCATACAGAAAAAGTAAACTTCATAAGGTATAGTTATTTTAAAATGAAGAGTGCAATAACAATGGCAATCATATTGATGAAGTATGGGAATTATCCTTCAAATATGTGAGTTTTGACTTGTATTTTAGTATGTTTAAATAATATGGAAAATGATACTTGCAATGGATAGTGCTACCATCTCCCCGAGCCCCAGTAAACTGTTTTGCTTATAAATCTGCTAAGTTCAAACTGAAAAAATACAGTTAGTTTTATGGCTCATGTTATTACATGTATTTTAAAAAGGCAGATATGTAAAATAATGAATTGGAGGGAGAAGTTTTTTATATTATTTCAAGTTTCATTGTAAAACTTTGTTTGGAATTAAGATGGGGTTTTAAAATTTCAAAGGAGTGGAGGCATCTAACTTAGCACTGTTTGATTCTAACCCCACTCAAAAGTGTAAGTGCTTTAGAAGTTGTATTTTATTTTGTGTTTGTAGGTAGTGATATGTAACTCTCTTGGGACGTATTTCAGGAATATATGGAATGGGGAGTGTGGATAAACAAATATAAGCAGAGACCTGGAAAAGCTGAACACTAAGGAAGCAAGGATTAGGCTGAGGCTGTTATTTTAGGGTAGGGAAGAGCAAAAGACATGAAACATTACACAGAACTTTACAAAAACACCCCAACAAAACCATCCATAAAAATTAATACAAATCCATGAAACTTTGAGGGCTTGTTTTGGGGTGTTTGGCATGGAGAAACCTTGCTTTCTGGATGTCTCTTTGTTTTTGCACAGATGTCCCTTGTGTCAGTAAGCCACCTGTTTCCACCTTTTTAAAAAAGAGCTTGCTGTATTTGAAACCACGTAGGGAGTTAATATTAATATAATTGTAATGTCCCAGGCCTGGATTTATATACCTTGTGTAAGGAAAATTGGCAAATTTGGTATTGTTAAGTCATTTTTTTGCTTTTGTTAAAAACTGCATTTTCACTGAATGACTGTTTATTTGATAATTTTAAGGTTAGCTGTGTGATTGTAGTATACTTCTGGATGCATAAAGTTTTAATAGAGGGATTTAGTCGTAAGATAATTGTTTAATGTTACTTATATGCATTCCTCTGGTTTTATTAATACAAGTTGGCTTATAGATATTTTAGGGAAACCCTCCTAGTTAAAGCTTGGGCCCTTGCCAAGCCCTGGTCCTGGATGGTTTGGGAAGTATGCCATTAGACCCATGTGTTTCTGCACTGAAAGTGTAAGCAAGTAATTTTGACTTGCTGATTTGTTCTTAAAAAAAGCTGGACCCCCTTTTGAAGTAAACTTGGAAACCTTGTCTGGAAAAGATTCTCCAAGTCCTCGCTGTGAATGGGGCTCCCCAGCAGTTGCAAACTCTGGGTGAAGGCAAAGTATTTAGGCAGCTGAAGATATTACCTTGTTTATTTTTGCTCAATAGTGCTTGTTGTTTTATTAGATGTATTGTTTTACTGTTCATAGTAAGAAAAGTGCTTGTTACGTTGGACACTGTCCTGAATTTAGTAGTTTGAAATATAGTCATGTTGCAGCTGATAAAACAAAAAAGAGGGAGTGCAGAGATGGGATATACCCCCCCAAAAGCCTTGTTCTTAATTTCTGGAATTTCATTAAGAATTACCTAACCGCTCTCCAACAACATTTTTTTTAATCACAAGCTCACTTAACCTGGGGGGCAAAGACATGCTTGTATTTCCACAGATTCCAGTCCATGATGGGTACCTGCAAGAATGACCTGACAAGCCTCAGTTACTCTGGCTTCATCATCAGTGTGTGGGGAAGCTGAGGGAACAAAATGAATGAAGCTTGTTTGGTTCGAATGGTAGGCCAAACATGTTGGAAGTGTTTTGTTCCATTATTCTTGTTCGTATAAAACAAAAAAAGAGGGAATTGTGGGAAGGGATGGGGTGGAGTTGAGCTATAGGCTGTGGGATGCACCTGCAGAAGCACATGGCAGCACATGGCAGCACAGAGCAGCATGGAGAAACACATGGCAGCACATGGCAGCACAGAGCAGCATGAAGGAGCACAGAGCAACACAGAGCAGCACATGGCAGCGCATGGCTGTACAAGAAGCACATGGCAGCATGGAGAAGCACATGGCAGCACATTGCAGCTTGTCTCTGCTTGACTTGGCAGGAGGAGGTGTTACAGGCAGAGGAGCCTGCCAGGAGCTGACAGGTGAACAACACGTGATCACCCCATAGAAGGACATTAAGAAAGCGTGTTGCTGACGTGGCAACATGAGATAGGTCATGGAGTGAGAATTCCAATATAAGGAAATACTGTGCCTTGAAAAAGTGTATAAAACCAACACATTTCTCTGAATAAATGATTCACATTCCCTGCCGGTCTGGACTGTGTCTCAGTCGTTACACTTAACCACTTTCTCTTGGTTCAATTGCTTAACCACGTGAAACCTCCTCCTGGCTGCCAGCATAAACATATCCTCGTGTTTTTGCCTAAAATGAAGATGTCTAATAGGTTTTGAAGTTAGTTGCCTAAATACTTTTATCCCAGACTGTTGGGGGCTACTGAGAGGTCACACAAGGGAATATGAAATTATATGGAGTCCTTGGAATCAGACCTGATCTCAGAGGAGATATTGCTGAGCAGGAGCAGAAAGGATGGAGATTGCTGCCCATGCTCATTCAAATTCCCAGTAGAAGCGATGTCCCTAAGGTCACCCCAGGGCTTGTCCAGTCTCACATCATCCTGAATAGGTTCCTCTCTTTTCCAGTTCATTGCTGCCTGCCTGAGCTGGGCCTGTTTGTCTGCTTTTTTAGCTGTAAAGGAGTAATTATGGTATTTGCTATATTTTGTTAAATTCTTGGTAATGTGATGAGAAAACATCTTTTGAGTGTCCCAGATAAATGGGGCTTAATTAGGAAAGGGTAAAGAAAGATTAAATGAAAAACGTACTTGAGAGAAGCTGATGACTGAAGTACCTCTGGTGATCCTTTTTTTTGCATCTCTTACCATCTCACTGACAAGAATAGGAGTGAGCTGAGAACCTTGATAAGAAAATCATTTTGACACTGAAGTCAGAGTTCAGTTTTCCATTATCTTAGATAGTAGATCACCTTGAAATTTTTGTATGACCAAGGCATTAAGTGTATTTAGAACTCACTATTGAAGCTACGCAGAATTTCAGAAAATGAAGCATGGGAATTGACAAAGTGATCATTTAAACAATGAATCTTGTATCTTGGGAGAATAATGTCATTCTAATTGAAAATTAATGCTCAAGGGAATGTTTAAACCTGATTTCAATATATAAACTGGTAGAGTCTTACTTGCTTTTGCAATTTTTAAGCAATTCAGTGCCTTTGATTGAAACCAAATACCCTAAGTGGAATGCACAGATCATCCAAGGATATTTAAGTCTTTCTATTGTGAATAATGTTGAAGTTGTCTCTCCAGAATTAAAACTGAAGGGATGCTGCAAGTCAGGTCTAGTTCAGCATGACCAGATCAGCACTGAGGGGTCGCAGAGATGGTTCTGTGTTCAGTGAGGTGCAGACACTGTGGGATTATGGAGCTCTGACAAGCAGCTGAGGGGGCTGTGAGTAACAGCCACTGTACTGCTGTAAGCCAGACCCTCTGCTGCAATGTCACAGCCCCTCTGAGCCATCTGACAGTGTAATGGAGCTGAAAAGTGGCCATGTAATGCATCCCTATCTCTTGCTCCTCATCTACAGGGATGTTCCCAGCTGCATTCCTAGCACGCTCATAGCTAAGGTTCAGATTTAATTTATAACCTGAAAAGTTCACTGCCTTTGAATGTCCTACAAACCACTCACTGACTTAGCCTTACATCCCAATACTGGGTTGTCTCAACCCTGGACAGATGGGTTTCTTCGACTGGCACTCTGCAAGATGGAGCATGGTATTTTTCCATGCTGACAGAGGAATCACAGTTTTGTTATCTCTGTATGACAATCACCATACTCACTTCACTCTGTTGGGGGATTTCCCCTTTCACAGTGAAAGAGGAGAAAAATTTACTGTGAAGAATCTGTGCCTAAACAAAGTTAGAATTTCCCATGAGAGACCACGTAAAACATTTAAAATTTCTTTGGGTTTTTTCCCCAATCAGAATCCAATTTACCATTATTACTTGCCTTGTGAAACACTGAAGCAGGTACATTACTATGTTTATTTTTTTTTCTTTAAATGGGACCAGGTAGTCAATGTTGCTAACCCTGGAGAAAGTTCACACAGCCTCACAGAGGTACATGCTGTGATTTTTCCTTTTGACTCAAAAGTCAGAAGTGAATAAGGCAGAGAGTGAAAGATGTTAAAATGGACTGGCTATCTGCTAGAATCTGGTCTGTGGAGTGGGTACTCGGGCTGTCCTCACAGGGACACCTGCTTGGAAAATCAACTTTCTCTCATTTTGTGATATTTGTGATATTCTTTCCAAATTTCTGATCAGGAGTTCAACCTTAATGTGGTATTTTTACATTATACAAATGACAGAGATACCAGAGTTTGGAGAATTGATCTTTTCAGGCAACGTTGTTTAGAGTGTTAATCTCTATTAATATTGAAACTTAGCTGAGTTGATGCTTGATGGCTCAACACTGAGTCAGTGTGCCAAGCAAACCCACATCTGCAGGTGGTTTGTGCACTCTTTGCCAGTGAACCTTCCCTGTGTATGTGCTGTGATTGAATGCCCCCCCATGCTCGGTTCCTTGTCCCTGTTTCCCTGTCCTGCTCCATCTGGCATCGAGTCTGCTGCCACTCTAAGCCAGGATCTGCTGCTGTTCCAGCCTCTCTGACCCATGGTTGCCACAGCCCCTGTCCACCCCGCCTCAGGACTGTGCTGAGACTGAGATAAAGTGGCCAGGTTGATGACATCCAGAAACACTTGGATTGTTCTGCACAGCATTCCTGGATGTGTTGCTTCTGTAGCTCTCCCTGCACAGACCCAGCATGGACTCAACAATTCTTCCATGTCTGTTCTTTGTCCTGACACAACTTACTGTGTATTTGTACAGTTGGAAAAAATCACTACTCTTAATCCAGTTTTAAACACTACTAGATCAAAGAGTATTTTTATTTTGTTTGCAATGTGCAGTTTGTTTGCAAGGGGCAAATTCAATTTTATCTGAAGAGGGCGACATGTTAAGATCAGTGACTGGGCTAAGCTAAGTCTGGAGCTCACTGTGGCACAAGAAAAAATATCCTTGACTTGATTGCTTACAGGTAAATAATGGAATCTCTTTAGAGCTCTACTTATCAATTTTTCATTAAATATATGCTTATTTTCTTTTTACTTTTTTAAATTCCCTGTTCTTTTGCAAAGCTGAGGTTATTATGTCCTATACTGAGATTGCTGTGATTATGGCAAATGTCAGGACAAATGAAGAAACATGTGTATCTGGGGGAAATAGCTGTTAGGAGCATATATGCCTGGCCAGTGGTGCAGAAATTTCCTCCAGATGCTTCTGCTTTCCCCCCACCTGATCCCCCTTTCTTTTAATTCTATTATTTACAGTGGTCTCCAGAGAAGAAGTTAAACCTCTCAGAGAACTGACTCTTTTTACAATAAGGATACCAGACTTTGATAATTATCTGAAAATCTAGGCGCTATCTAGTGAGTTATGTGAGTTAAGGCAGTTGGAAAGTGTACAGGAGAGCTAATAAATAACAGGATGAGCCTGAGGAATTTCACAGGGTAAAATAACAGGTAATTATCGCCTGAAAGCTTTTTACAGTCTCTTCATTATTGTATAATTAACTGAGAGAGGCAAAATATTGCAGCCTGATTAGGTGAATCTTTGCCTTAAGAAAGGGGCTATGCTCTTTGCATGGGAAAACTGTTCAGTGGAATTAAGGCTATACAATTTTTTCATATAAATAGAATTAGAAGGAAAATACAAGACATTGAAGATGAAGTGTCCCTTGGCAAGGTCTGGCATACTGGCATCTACTTTTGCTGGTGTATATGTGTAACCCAGCTGAGTGAATACAATATTGTTCTTGACTTTGCATTATGGATTGCTGTATCATAATGGTATAAGACCATTTTTAGTTATGAGAAAGGGCATAACCCTTTTTTAACTTCTCCCTCTTATCCAAAACTGTAAATTTCTCTGCAAGATCCCCAAGCCCTGGGTGAAGGCAGGTTTATTCAGGGGGGAGAGTTCTGAAACGCCAGAGAGCCTATGGAGACCTGCCCATTTCTTGGACTGCTGAACTGCAGCGAGAGCCCTTCGCACTTGCTGAAGACTTGCCTGAATTGAGCGTCTTCTCCCCATAGAAGGGGCACGATCATGTGAAAACCACATTTGACTGCGAGTCAGATCCCCAAGGTCCTTGGTGAGGATAGAATCAGTGTGTTTCACAGCTATCGCTTAACATCGCTGGTCTAATTGCCTTTAGCCTGTTCAATCGCAGTCTGAAGTGGATGTTTAAAGGTATTCCCGGGAATCCTCACACTCATCCTCACTACTGTATTTGCCTTTTAGGTTTAAGGGAGGAAAGAGTGTAAATGGTCGTCCACTATGGAGAACTCCCGCCAAAGGGGTTTTCTCTGCGTTTGCCACTATTTCCCTGCCGCAAAAACAACAACAGAAAAAATGAGCCCGAGTAGAGGAGGGAAGAAGGAAACCTCTCCTCCAGCGAGGTGCATGGATTAATGTGCTTTGGGAATTACTTCCCGGAACAGGCTGTGACTTCAGAGGGTAGCATTTGCGGAGGTCGCAGAGGCTGCGGCTTGGGGTCGTGGGAGAAAACAGCGGGGAAGAGGGAGCAGATTCTTGCTGCGATTGCCTCCATCCCTTTTAGGCAAACTTTCCAGCGGAAAGGGAGGAGAAAGATTTAAGATCAATTGCTGCATTGTTTAACTCCGTCATAAAGAAGCCAGGTCTGGAGATTTTAGCACAGAGATTAAAACTGCTTGGATGCTCGTGGGTGTGTTTGGGGTGTTTGTGGAGAGGTGTCATTGTTTGCTCCTGTCGTGACTTGGCTTTTTGCCACTGAGGCACGGCACGAACGCGGCATAAAGCCAGGAAGGTGCCTGTGATAAGGGAACGGGGAGGGAGTAGGGAGGCGGCGAGCACCCTAGGAGCCCGCGGGGCTGAGGATCGGATACAGCCCCAGACCTCTCCCGGGGGTTCAGCTCCGCCGCTTTCGTTCGTGTGTTTGCTTATCTGCAAATAAGGGGCAGGGGAAGAGGAAAGATGGCCAGTGAGGGGAGAAAAATAAATCAATTGCTATTTTTCATCTTTGACAAAGTAATTAAGACTCGCTCATCAGCTCCACAGGCCGCGGAGGGGGCCGGTTTGCGAGCAGCCCTTCCCCTGCGGGGGAGGCACCGCTCACAGGGGTCCCGAGGGGCTCCTTCGAGGAACAGAAGGGCTGTCTCCCCCTCTGTTGAAAAGACCGCGACCTTCGTCCTGGAGCAGCCAGGGCTGCTGTATTTCTTTGGGAAGAAAACAGGGATCCTTCCAGGCAGAGGTATCTCACGTCGAGGGTGGGTGACTTGTCCAGACCAGGGAGGGAAGGAGGGAGGGGTGGGCGGTGCTCGGTGTAAGCTGCAGAGAGCTGCTTTTCCTTAATCCTTTGGTACCCGATGTGGGCTGGGAGGGTGGTTCACCTGCGGGACAGGCGTTCGGGAGGGATTATGACAAGGAGCTCAGAAAAATAATTTGAATCAACTTGACGGCTGCGAACTTGGACGGTAAACACTCACATTGGAGGAAGTTGATTTGGTTTTCAAAAGAACTGTAAATCCAAACTCAGACTTTGGATCAAAGCAGGTGTTTTCATCCCAAATCGCGTGTGAGAAGGCAGGGGCTGTGCGCCCCGAGGGCCAGCCACGGACGGGTAGGACAAAGGAAGACATTTGAAAACCGCCCCGTGTTTCTCTGTGGGTCTCCCTCTTGACCAAGAAAGGATCCTTGGCTCCAGTGTTCAACGAGAGCCTCCGACAGTGCCCCTCACAGAGCTTTCCCTGGGGTACAGGAGAAAGAGGGGTGCTCTTGACATTTCTGAAAGTAAAGGAGATCAGTTCCCCTTTTTCAGGGGTGAAACTTCGATTTCACGTTTCAATGTTGATGGAGAAAGCAAAAATATAGCTTGGAAAAGAACGTGAAGAGTGAGTTATAGGGTTTTGGAAAAACAAAATAAGTCAACTCAATGATTCTAGAAAACGTTTAGGGGTCTTCCCGACCAAAATACCGCTTGGACTACAGCTTGTCGCTTTTAATTCGGCCCATGTCTTTAGAGGCATTAATGTAAACTGTAGGTCAGTACGGCTGAGCTAACGACCAGATCGCTTTGCGGCTGGAGGATGCCTCGAGAAGGAAACACTGCAAAACACCGCCAGTTTCTCCCCTCCCTACTAAAGCCAGCTTCTGTGAGCGCCTCTCGATTCCTAAATAGACCCGCGGAGAGTACTTGGAATCAGGAAACGGCTTAGCTTGGAAGGGATCTTAAAGTTCATCCAACTCCACTCCGTTCCTGCCATGGGTCAGGGACACCTCCCACGAGACCAGGCTGCTGTTCTGCGTGACAGAGCCGAGGCAGAAAAGTTACTTTAAAGACAGGAACGTACAACAATCTACAGACTCTGTGTGCAAAAATACCTATATGTGCATATTTGAGTTATGTATCTATGGTATAGGCAACCCCCGTGATCGAAGATGTGTGAAGCAACATCACAAGTTAAAGAGAGCTGTGCTGCGAACGGGATCCGGAGCTCTGCTGGGAGACAAAAGCATTTTTCAGCTGCGAGACTGACTGATCTTTTCGGCAAAAACCGATTTTCGCCGTTCTGCTTTCCTGGCCCCCAGATCCTCTGCTTTCGTGGGGCTATCAATAACAGTGGCGAGTGAGTTTCAGCTGCCACCGCAGTGCCGAGTGTGACAGAGAAAGAGAGAAAGCCGGTGCCGCGGCTTCGCCACCTGCGCTGGAACAAAGCTGCCCTGTCCCTGCCGGGGGGAAGCCGCTCCTGGTGGCACCGAGCAGCCAGGGGCTCTGCAGCATTGGCTGGGCCACTGCGATTTTTTTATTTACTTCGTCCGCCCAGACAAGAGCTCCGTAACCTGTAAAATCAAGGTCGCAAAAGAAACGCGAGAGGTGCTGGCGACTTCAGCGCCCTCCTCTCTTCTCCTCCCCTGCATAAGCACACGCTCCACTCTGCTTACGCTAAAATGTGAAATACTCTCCGGAGAAGCTGACACCAGCAGGGTCTATGCGGATGAACAGCGTAGCTGACGCTGAAACAAACTGGGAAGGTTGCGTAAGGGGCATTCCGATTTGCCAGTGCGCTTTTAATTTTTTTTGTCAGCGTGAACAAAATTATCTTGTGCTCAACAAATCTTTGAGAAATCCCTTCAAGCAGCAAATCACACCTACAAAAGGTGATTAGGTGTGAAATACTTCGTGGCAGAAACGATTCTTAGTTTAACACCTGACTTTTAATGACGTATAGTTTCACCCCCAATTATAAAACATAAATTCTTTCACGGGGGAGGGAAGAACACCAGTAACTTCAGGATTGTTGCCGTCATCTTTGGTCACACTTACATGCTCTTCAGACAGTTCTGTTGAAAGAGGGGTTTGCTTTATCGTGTGTATAATTTAAATTTGAGTTTCCCCCATGAGGCACAGTAAAAATGATGATACAATGCAATTTCATGCAACGAGACCTAGAAAGACACAATTTAAATGCATTTGTGTACTTTAAACATAATGGACTTCTCACTCCGTGTGTAGGTTAGACACAAAACTGATAATTTTTATATTTTTATTTTTATATCCATGAAGGTGGATATATAAATCAATAACATATATTAAAAAGCTATTATAACATTCGGGCTGAGAACTGCAGAAATGCAGATTTTAAAAAAGGAGCTGGATTGCACTACAATGAGAGGGAGGAGGAAGGGGAGTAGAAATTTAAGGTTTGTCCGCATATCTCTCTTGCCTTGGGTGCAGTAGTACGTGTTTCTCACATGTTCCCTCTAATTACCGGCAAGAAAGTTCTGCCGTGCTCCGGCTGGCTTTGGTTTAGTAATCAGCCCCCATATGAGTCACTGGGAACACGCAATGCCACTGCCGCGTGAGTGACAACCAGCCGGCGCTCCGGCTTCTCGGTGTCCCTTTAAAATCTGAAACGAAGGGTAATGATTTATCAAACTCTTATTATCAAGAAAATGTCACACGAAGGGCACCTTGCTATGCGCTGACGCAAACCCGGTCTTTCCCAAGGAAGTATAGAAAGCTTTGCTCTGAACTGGGCATCCAGTCTGACAATTGTCTGTACTGCTCTTTTCACTGCTATCTGCTCGATCTGTGGCTATTTAAGACATGGTAAGTGCTAGCTTGCTTCTCTTCTATATCGAGAACGGCTGGAGGAGCGGAGTGGCGGCAGAGGAGGAGCTGTCCGCGGTGCTGCCGGCGCGAAGCTTCCCGCAGACGGGGTAGGGAGGCTGCGGGGGAGGGGGCGAGCACAGGAAAAGCGGTGGTACCCCAAAATGCACTAATTTAGTGACGAAGACCCTGCAGACTTTATCCCTGGTGCCGTGAGAGTAGGGTTACGATGGAGAGAAAACTTGTAGCGGAAATGGTGACGGGGAGTTTTGTAAGACACTCTGAAAAAATAAAGGGTATTTGTAAAGCTAACATTAAGTTGATGGAAAAGGTATGGCTCGCCTGCAGGTTGCTTAATGTATAAAATGAAGACACATTTTAAATTGTAGTTTTAAACTGGAGGGAAAAGTAGAGGTGAGTGTGGGAATGTCGTCAGTAATCTATTTAATGATTAAGGGAAGCTTAAATAAAATCTTTAGCATTATGTGAGTCGCAAACAAGTAAAAGAATAGGAAAGCTGCTGTTAATGGCGTTAATCCCACTGTGGCAGTGCGGTTTTGTTTTGGAGGTTTTTTTTCCCCGCATTTCACTCTCTTGCTGACAGGCTTTGTAGTATAGCTGCCAGCTCAGAAATGTTCACCAGCACTATTTTACTTGGTTTTTAACATCCCCGGTTGCCTACAGGGCAGCTTGTCTCTTGCTCATATATATTAAAAAAAAAAAAAAGTCGATGTGCATTGTTGAATGACGGAAAGGAAATGGGGCGTAAAATTAAAGAATCTTTCTACACTGGTGATAGGGAAGGGAGCATCCTACAGTCGTGATGTGAAATCTAACGAGGTCTGGCTGCGCAATGCTGTAGAAACACTTATTTAAACTTGAATAATAGGTTTGCAGATGCTGGTGTTGGTTTTTGTTTGAGGTTTGTTTTTTGGGGGTTTTGGGAGGGTTGGGGGTTTTTTTGTATACCATACTCTTTTTTGCCTCGGAGTATTAACCTTGAATGGGAGGGCAAGCAGGCAACCCATGGCTCCTCGAAATTCTGCAACCCTCCTGTATCCTGATTTTCTGGCGCATGCGTTTCCTGCACGAGGACAAAAATTCTTATATTCTCCGCAGTGCAACGCTTTTTTCCCCCCTCTTCTCCTTTTGGTAAAATATGTGACGTTCTCATTTTAGGATTACGCCAGTCAAAGAGATATGAGCAAGCAGCTTGTGAACAATCCTGAAGCGGTGGCTCCCGGACCCAGCGATGCTGCGGGAGTTGTAAGAATCAGCCCCGAAAATGAGTTGCAAAATACCCCTCCGCAAGCCCCCGCCGCCACGGCCAGGCTTCCCCGGTCAATCTCGAACGACAGCAAAACACTTCCCTCCGAAGAAGAGAAACCAAATGATTTTGAGAGGACCAAAGTCGGGATCTGCAAGCTCAGCAGCACCCCGGTCCAAGCCAACTCCATCCTCCGGAGGGAATCTGTGGAAACTTTTCCCTGCAAGCCTAGCCCCGGGGCAGGGATCGTCGGGCAAGCTACGATCCCTCATTGCAAAATTCCCGCTTTGCAAAGCACAGATGGGGATGCTACTCTGAGCCTCGGTAAGAGCACACTGGAGCAAAACAACGCCAAGGGCGCCTGGGTGACCTTGAGCCAGAGTACCGTGGTGCTGGGCACAGATGGCAACACTTCTGTTCTTTCTGGCAGAGTGGAGGGGGTGAGTTGTCTCCTTACAGGTTTTCCTTCCCTTGCTTCAGCTCGTGGAGGTCTTTGACCCTCAGCACCGATTTGGGGGGGAAGTTCTAAAATCAGGTGCAGATGAGTCGGGGATGGACCTGTGCCTCGGGGTGGAGGGAAGGAAAAATGGGAGAGGGGATCTTAGATCCAGTGCTGTAGTGCTGGCGAATGAAAATGATGTAATAGCCGTACAAACGAAGCATCCTCTGTAATTCCAGTTGGTTCCTGAGCGGTGCCTGTAGGTGCACCCCGGCTCTGACCCGCCGTGCGCGGGTGCGCACACGCCTCAGCATGAGGTCTGGTCCTGTCCCCAGGGTCAGACGTGGAAGGTGCCTTGCCCTTCCCCTCCTCAGGCTTCTCCGCTTGCCCAAATCCCCGAGGACTGCCTGTCTCGGACCCTATTTCCAAAAATAGGGCGAAATAAATCAGCCATATCCCGTAAGCGGTCCCCGGGAGGGGATGCCGCCGGTGGCATGTTCCTGTCCTCCTTCCTATTCGCCTTTACCCTGGAAACGGGGTGGTATTCGTGCGGTAAAAGCGATTTTTGCTTCTCCTGGGTGTGCTAGGAACCGGCGGTCTGTCCTGACCCTCCAGAAGCCACCGAGGGCTTCCACCCCCAGGGGAGGCCATGAGACCTCCCTCGCAACGGGGCACCAGGAGCTGGGCGACCCACCCCGAGGGATCTGTGGAGGGCCATATTTAAACGCCTCTATAAACACCTCTTTCGCGGTTTGCTTTGCTTTGTTTCTTGATTTGTCTTTTTGCGAGGGGTTGTTTGTTTTTTGTTTTGTTTGTTTTTTAAATAGAGGAGAGCCTGGCAGCGGCGGCGGGGGCTGAAGGGTCTCCCGCCGGTGGAGCCGGCAGCACCGCCGTGCTTGTTTGCTAAAGTGGATGGTTTCTCCTGTCTCTCTCTTCCCCCCCTCTTCCTCCTTTTTCCCCCCCCTTTAGGAAGACGATGTGGGGGATGAAAATAAAGCCCGAGGGAACTGGTCTAGCAAGCTGGATTTCATCCTCTCCATGGTGGGTTATGCAGTGGGGCTGGGCAACGTCTGGAGATTCCCGTACCTGGCCTTTAAGAATGGGGGAGGTATGATGGCTTTTTTCTGTCTCTCTGCCTGCAGTACCGTACGGGTTTGAGCCAGTCCCTGCCTTTTTGGCAGGGAGAAAGACGAGGGGAGCTGGGTCGGCGGCTTTCTGCTGCTGGGCAGCCAGCCCCGGCTCGAGCCGAGGTGCGGGGGCACCTTAAGGCACTCCGTGAAACATCTGCCTGGGTTTTGGTTTTTTGTTTGTTTGTTTGCGTTATTTTTGGCTTTGGGGTTTGTTTGTTTGATTTTAGTTTTGTTTTGTTTTATTTTGTTTTTCTTGATGGTCACCTTTGAAAGCAGGAAAACCCTGATGAGGTTTCCTTAAAAGGTAGCACTTTCCTTAAAAACATCTGCAATTGGTGCTGGCCGGAGAGGGAGGGAAATAAAGAGGCGTGTTGATTACAGAGGCAGACCTCCCCCTCGCTTCAGTTACACACAGCCGGGTCTGAATCTGCAATCGGTGGGATGGGGAAAGAGAGGGACTTTAGAATCGAGAGATTAACGAGGGGACGTTTGATCCCGAGTCGAGACATTCCGTTATTTAATGAGGTTTGGGGGAATTGTTTTAAATCTCTCCACAATCGATTGAAAAATAATCGTTTGAAATAGTGTATGTCGATCAGCCGAATAGAGAAGTTGGAAGAGGGGCTATGCAGTTAATAGTTTACAAGGAGAAGAACTTTATTTGCATGGGTTCTCTTACCAGAGGCTCTTACTGAAACGGGGAACCGGTGGATGTTACTGGATTCAAACCCTTGCTGCTATAAGCCCCTTCCCTCTTCCAAAGGGCTCTCGGCAGAAGATAGTGGTGCTGATAGTGGTGATAATAGAAATAATAGAAATAATAGATAACAGAAAACAGTTACGTTGACCCCGTGAGAGCCGTTTTCTGTGAGGGAAGAGGCAATTTTAAAGAACTATTTTTAAATTGTGAGATTTTTCTTTCTTTTCATTTTACACGTGAAAACTTCTAAGTGGGAAGTGTTAAGTACTCGTTTAGCAATGAGTATTTACTGTCTGTCGAAAACGCTGGAAATATAGAATGACACCCATCTTCCTACCCCCCTCCTCTTCCTCCTGCTCCGTCGAAGCTGGTGGCACCGGGCATAGGTATCAAACCGAAAAAAAAAAATTAATAGAAAAATGTCTTGACTAAGATGTCCCAAGTATGACGGGGTGATTCAGGTTGCTCTCTCTTCTCTCCGCCTGCCCCCCAAGGTGCGTTTCTCATCCCCTATTTGATGATGTTGGCTCTAGCTGGGATCCCCATTTTCTTCCTGGAAGTCTCCCTGGGGCAATTTGCTAGTCAGGGCCCCGTGTCGGTCTGGAAAGCCATCCCCGCCTTGCAAGGTGAGCGGAGCAGGCGCCGGCCCGCTTTTGGGGAGCATGACCTGCACTCCGTCTCTTGCATGGCTTCAGCCGCTCCCTCAGCCCCTCTCGCCGCATGCCACGGGCGCTCCGCGGGCTGGGCTTGCGCGGCCCTTGGTGGCCGCCTCTCTCCGGCGGCGGGGGTGGCCCTGGCTCTGCTCCTGTCCCTGGCCCTGGCCCTGTGCCAGAGGATGCCGATGCTTTGCAGCCGCCGGGCCCCGCAGCTCCCGCCGCCGCCTGCATTAATGGCTTTTTCTCCTGTCCCCCTCTCTCTCCGCAGGCTGCGGCATCGCCATGCTGATCATTTCGGTCCTGATAGCCATATACTACAATATTATTCTGTGCTACACGCTTTTCTACCTTTTCGCCTCCTTTGTGCCCGTGCTCCCCTGGGCTTCCTGTAACAATCCCTGGAACACGCCAGACTGCAAAGATAAAAACAAACTTTTGCTAGGTAAGTTGGGACATGGTTATGCTCTTATTTATTTATATTTATTTTTAAATTTGTGGCCTTGGTGTTTTTTCCAGAGCTTTCTGCAGCTCAGCTGCGCCCCTGGGAGATGCCAGAGAAGACTGTAGATGACCGCAGCCGGGAGCGGTTCCCAGCACTGGGGAACGGTCTCTTCCACCACTTTGAAGTGATCTGTATCCCAAGGGCACTTCCCTCTACTTTAATTTAATTTTTCCTTATCGAGGATAAATTAGATTTGTCAATTTAAGTGGTAAAAAATTGCTGATTTTTCTTTCTTTTCCTCTTCCCCCCCCCTTTTAAATTTTTTCCCTCTTTTTCTCCTT
Organism: Luscinia megarhynchos; assembly: GCA_034336665.1. Lineage (NCBI taxonomy): Eukaryota > Metazoa > Chordata > Aves > Passeriformes > Muscicapidae > Luscinia > Luscinia megarhynchos. The sequence continues at coordinate 698,879 of CM067568.1, forward strand.
TTCTCTCTCTCTCCTTTTTTTTTTTTTTTCTCCTGCCGGAGAAAAACTCTTGTGTAGGCAACAAAATACCACAGCTGGCAGTATGTGTCTGCTAAAGATAACTTATTTGTCTTTAGAAAAGCTCCCCTTTAATGAAAAAAAACCAAAACCCGTTTCTTCTGCAAATGGCCCAAAACACACAATGACAAGAAAATGGAAAAAGTAAACCTAGTTAACGACCTTTGGGAAAAGATGTTGGCAACTGAACAAAAGTTCAACTATTTAGGAGTGATCTAATGCATTCTTGCCATTTTACAACAACAACGAAAAAGAATTTCTACACTTTATTTTTCTGTTCCCCCACCTAATTTCTTCCTAGATTCCTGCATTGTTGGCGACCACCCAAAATTACAAATCAAGAACTCTACTTTCTGTATGAGTGCCTATCCAAACCTAACCATGGTTAACTTCACCAGGGAAGGAAATAAAACATTTGTCAGTGGGAGTGAAGAATACTTCAAGTAAGATCTTTCTTTGTTTTGAGAAATTATGTTGATCTTTTCTTTATGTCTGAACCACTGGAACAGGCAACAAATCATGGCTTCGAAAACCAGAAATACGGTAGTAAAGGGCAGCAAATTATGCTAAATTTTTGTTCTCAGGGATGATGAGAGCTGAATTCAAATACTGGATTGTTTGTTTTCTGTTCCTGTGGTGCTTAACACAGCTGGGGTGTTGGTCCATGCCCTGCAGTTTTATCTACTGCTGCAATGCGGATAAATAAAATAATACACAGTGAGAATCACTGGAACCATCTAGAGAAACTGCTGAGGACACTGTAGCAAAACAAAAAAGGAATTTGCACTGAATTGCTGCCTATGGTTGCTGTCATTAATTTTTTCCCCCAATTTTTTAAAATTTCTTTTTTTTCTTCCTTGTTTTTAGGTACTTTGTATTGAAGATTTCAGCAGGGATTGAATATCCTGGTGAGATTAGATGGCCCTTGGCACTATCTCTTTTCCTAGCTTGGGTGATTGTTTATGCCTCCCTTGCTAAAGGAATCAAGTCATCAGGAAAAGTAAGAACAATATTTGTGATTGTACACTCACAAGAAAGCAGGGTGCTGGTTTTTGGGGACTCACACCCTAATTTAAGGAACTAATTACTGAAAATGTTTCCAGTAGATGACTAAATATTAATTGAAATGCCTTTTTCCTGTGTTTTCCTTCCTAGCCAAAACAGAAACAATTTTTGATTGATGTTTTTTCTCGAATCTTTAAATTTATTTTAAATAAATTTAAAATGAGTTCTTAAGCTGCAGTGAGATGGCACAAGTGGTACTTTCCAGCTTTCCCTATTCTGTGTGGTGCGTGGTGTTCATAAAAATCTTGCAATCATCTCACATTTCACTGGTATCCTGGAAATTGTGATGTAAATTAAGATGTTAAGTAACACATTTTAAAATCAGAACTAAGCTTTTTAAAAGCTCAGTGTGTGTGCGTGTGTGAGAGACAAACTAACTAGGTATTTCCTGGGATAAAGATAGTGGAAATGGAGACATGCATTTTCTGGAGTTGGTCACAGAGTTCCAATCCCAAGCCATCCCTTTGCTTCTAGAAGCTGACTTCATCTGTCGGGAGATCACTTGGCAATTAACAGAAAATCCAGGGACTCAGAGTGCCAGGGGAAGGTTGAGATTCTTTTCCCCCTTACGTTATTGGGATAGGAAAATAATACTTAATGAAAGGCAAGAGACTGGATAATAGTGTGGGTTTGAATGTGGCAATGGATATTTCTCTAAGTGATTAGTAGTGGCCAAGAAAAATACTAAAACTGATGTCAGGCAGAAAACTATTGACTCCTTGGTATCAGAGATAGAAATCCTGTATTTTTGTAGAGATTAGTTCAGTATTTTGACTGTACAGAAGCTCATCAGGGCAACTTTTTGAGGCACCTCTTGAAACAACAAGGAAAGTTTGAAAAGCAGTTTCAAAAGCCACTTCAGCTCAGGCCACAGGCTGAGGGAGGTGACTCTCCCCCTCTGCTCTGGTGAGAAGCCACCTCGAGTCCTCTGTCCAGCTCTGGAGACCACAACACAAGAAGGATCTCTTGGAATGAGTCCAGAGGAGGCCACAAAGATGCTCAGAGGGCTGGAGCCCCTCTGCTATGGAGACAAGCTGAGAGAGCTGGGGCCGTTCAGCCTGGGGAAGAGCAAGGTCCTGGGAGATCTTCCAGCACCTTCCACTACCTAAAGAGGCCACAGGAGAGCTGGAGAGGGACTTGGGACAAGGACATGGAGTGACAGGATAAGGAAAAATTGCTTCAAACTGACAGACGGCAGGGTTTAGATTAGATATTAGGAAGAAAATCTCCTCTGCAAAGGTTATGAGGCCCTGGCACAGGTTGCCCAGAGTTGTGGCTACCTCATCCCTGTATGAGTGTTCAAGGCCAGGTTGGGGTGGGTTTGGATCATCCTGGTCTAAGGGAAGGTGTCCCTGCCCACAGCAGGGGTTGGAATGAGATGATCTTCCAGGTGCCTTCCCAACCAAACCATTCTATGATATAATTCCACAATGTGTTATGATATGATTCTGTTTTGTTTAGGACCCAGACGTTAATGTGAAAAATACTTGAAATTATTTCGTGTTGAATGTAAAGCTTAATTGGCCATAACCCAACCATTTTATTTGATCACAGAGAGAGCTGTGTTCTAGATAATTATTAAAACATTAAACACATAACCACTGTTGTGCATTTAGACATCATGATGATTTAGGTCTGTCTAGATAATTTCAGACTTTCCTTTTTTTGAACTATGATCATTGTGATATGTAATTAATAAGAGGTATAGACAGTAATAAAAATTCTTTAGGCTGTTTTTTAATAAGTTAAATGCAGAAAATATATAGAAGAAAACTACAGAAATGTGTTACTGAATGGAGCTTCTTATTTCATTTCCACTGAAGTGTGATAGTTCACTCTAGGCAATGGTCAAAAGTGTTATTTTCCTTCAGCTTTAAATTCCTGTATTTCTCTCCAGATGGAGAGAGGAGCCCTCTTCCCTTCTCTGTCTAGAATTCCAACTCTTATTTCTGTTGCTATTAATGTTATTCTTGTTTCCAGCAGCAGGAAGAGCTGTAAAATTTCAGATTTCCGGGGAAATAACCTTTGTTGTTTTCTTAGTCTATCCTCTGACTGTTGTCTCTGAGACTAAGTAATGGCCATCTTCAGGCAATAGTGGCACCTACATCTCCCCTCCTCCTCTCTCTTTTCTAAATCAGCCCTTTCAGTAACCTTTTCTCTGCCCTGTCCAGGTTGTGTATTTCACAGCTACATTCCCCTACGTAGTTCTCATCATCCTTCTTGTAAGAGGAGTAACTCTACCTGGAGCTGGAGATGGGATCTGGTACTTTATCACACCGAAGTGGGAGAAGCTGATTGATGCTATGGTAGGTTTGCTATTGCACTTAGAGCTGCTGGGGTGAATAAAGCACACAGATCTCTTGGGGTCTGCTATGAGCATTTTCCATGTGCAGAGGTGGTGTTGTCATCTGTGAAAACTTGTTCTTCATCTTACAGGGGCAAAGTATTATTTAGCGTCACTGGCAGATAAAACTTCAGTATCTGATGCAGGTTTCCCCTCTTGATTTGCGTTTTTTGTTTCTGAACGTATTTGAACTGATACATCTCAAACAATGTAGTTTTTATATTCATGCCTTCCATATACAGCAAGGTTCATATTGTCATTTTATGTGAGCTCAACAAGAACAGTGCCCCTTATCAAATAAGCCTGATGTATTTCATGGCAGGATTTTGCTTTTAAGTATTCTATTGACATCCGTTGGTCTAACATTCTTTCCTGAAGCTGATGCTATTTTCTTTCCTATTTAGGTTTGGAAGGATGCTGCCACTCAGATTTTCTTCTCCTTATCTGCAGCATGGGGAGGTCTAATAACCCTCTCTTCATACAACAAATTCCATAATAACTGCTACAGGTGTGTAAGAGTGAAATACATCTGTTTTATTAAACAGGTTTGTCCAAAAACAGTTGTTCTTCATCTTGCAGAAATCTGGTTTGTAAGACCCCCATCTCTTGTCTTTTTTTTCCTTGTCTTCTTTCCCCCCTGTTGTCCTTTAGTCCTTTTCTTTTCTTTTCTTTTCTTTTCTTTTCTTTTCTTTTCTTTTCTTTTCTTTTCTTTTCTTTTCTTTTCTTTTCTTTTCTTTTCTTTTCTTTTCTTTTCTTTTCTTTTCTTTTCTTTTCTTTTCTTTTCTTTTCTTTTCTTTTCTTTTCTTTTCTTTTCTTTTCTTTTCTTTTCTTTTCTTTTCTTTTCTTTTCTTTTCTTTTCTTTTCTTTTCTTTTCTTTTCTTTTCTTTTCTTTTCTTTTCTTTTCTTTTCTTTTCTTTTCTTTTCTCCTCTTCTTTTCTCCTCTTCTTTTCTCCTCTTCTTTTCTCCTCTTCTTTTCTCCTCTTCTTTTCTCTTCTCTTCTCTTCTCTTCTCTTCTCTTCTTTTCTCTTCTCTTCTCTTCTCTTCTCTTCTCTTTCTCCTCTTCTTTTCTCCTCTTCTTTTCTCTTCTCTTCTCTTCTCTTCTCTTCTCTTCTCTTCTTTTTCTCTTCTCTTCTCTTCTCTTCTCTTCTCTTCTTTTCTCCTCTTCTTTTCTCTTCTCTTCTCTTCTCTTCTCTTCTCTTCTTTTCTCTCTTCTCTTCTCTTCTTTTCTCTTCTCTTCTTTTCTCTTCTCTTCTCTTCTCTTCTCTTTTCTCCTCTTCTTTTCTCTTCTCTTCTTTTCTCCTCTTCTTTTCTCCTCTTCTTTTCTCCTCTTCTTTTCTCCTCTTCTTTTCTCCTCTTCTTTTCTCCTCTTCTTTTCTCCTCTTCTTTTCTCTTCTTTTCTCTTCTTTTCTCTTCTTTTCTCTTCTCTTTCTCTTCTTTTCTCTCTTCTTTTCTCTCTCTCTCTTCTTTTCTTTTCTTCCCTCTCCTCTCCCTTCTCCTGTTTTTTCTTTTTTTTTTTTTTTATTTTTGGAGGGGATGTGTCGTGCGTTTTGTTTACATTTAATCCTTTTTGGGGTTGTATATTTTCTCCTCTCCCCAGGTCCTAATCTACTAGTCTCAAGATGAGCATTTAGGCTTATTAAAGTTCCTACTAGCTCGCCATTTTCAGAATCAGGAGGTTGAGGTTGAAGGGCAATCTGGGATGCAGCAAGATCTGTAAACAGCGAAACAGAGTCACTTGGTAGGAGAACAGTAGAGTGGGCTGAAGGTTGCATTGTGAAACATGCAGGACTTTAACTTGAAACTTCCATTCATATGATTCTTACATCTCCCAAATGTTCTTTCTTCTTCCAGTTACTCTTACTGTAGTTTTACATGTCCAAAGTTCTTTCATGCTATGAAATTTAAAAACACTTTTGGTTGAAATCACTGAAAGCTATTTTTACAAGGAAAAAAGCCAGGGTATAGTTTTTTGCGCAAAAGCCTGCCAGCTAAAAATGTCTGAGGATTGAAAACACAAAAGCAAGTGGCATTGGTGGAGTGCTTCCCTGCTACTTTACAGTTTTTAAAGTCAGTCTGAAGCAAACCTTTGCCAGTTCCTGCAATGCCAGAGGTACTGATTCAGGACAGCCAGCAGCATGTACAGGGACTTACCCAAGAGAATGCTCAAAAACTTTCCCCATTCAAAGCAAACACTCCTTGGGATTTTCACTTCTAAGTACAGAATACAAAATACTTAAAAAGAAATGTGGATGAGGGTATTAAAGAGGAATTTCAAAAATATTTTTACTACTGCTCAAAAGTAATTAAGTAATTTAATGAAATTATCCCAAAATATGGATGAAAGTTAACAGTGTTGCATACACAGTAACTCCCACCCAGCAATCCTTTGGGTCCTATTTTTGAAAATGCTATTCCTGAGCATGCCTTTTTTTTTTTCTTCTTTTTTTCCCCCCCTTTTTTTCTTTTTAATGAATAATTACAATCAGAATATCAGGGGGAAAATGGAGGAAGCATCATGCTACTTTTCTGCATTAATTTAACAATGTTTAGTGGAGTTTGAAAGATGTTAATGAAAATTTTGAAGGGAATACATAGTAATGAAGTATAAAAATATTACAGTTCTAATATCAAACACATGCTTTACCTGTGTAAGGGAGGGATACGTGAGACCGAAGTAGAAATCATTAGATAAGCTTAGTTACTCCTAATATTTTTAATTTTACAACCCAACCTTTAATACTGAAATGAAGCATGACTATTTTCTCTTTCAATTTATATATTCATTAGATTTTAATACAACAATTGTACTTTTAATTTAAACATAGTAAAAACCTATAATTGCAGTAAATTTACATACATTTGCTTCATAATGAACACCTGAAATATTTTAAACCTATCTAGGTTTTGGGAGAAGATTAACACATGATGATTCCAAACATCACATTGTCATTTTTTGTTCTGTAGACTCAAAGAATTAACAAAATCATTCCTGTTAAGACATGCTCTGTTGGAAATTCTAGAAGTTTTCCAGCTCAGTGAGGTTCTTTGACAGCTTTTCAAGTTGAATTTCATTCTATTCCTGACCAAAAAAAAAAACCCCAAACCAGTAAGAATAAGCAATTCTAGCCAACATAAAAACCCCAAACATTTAAAGTGAGCCATCTGTTTTTCTAAAGACATATAGTTTATGGGGAAGTTCTCTGGACACGCATATTGTTAAAAAAAATCCTATAAAGAATATAATTACTACGGATGAGGCTCATGAGGGCTGGTTTGCTGTCAAGTCTTGACATATCCAGCATATTAAGATATTCAGCTATAGATTTCCTGAGATTCCCTTAACAAGAAAAACCATGAAAAAATGTACCAAGGAATCCTCCCTCTGCAGACAGGAAGGTGATTGAGTGAATTCTGGAGCATACAGAAAGCTTAACCCTGGAATTTTGTGTATGAGCACAAAAAGGATAAGACAAAAATCATCTCACCTGGACAGCAGTTAGTCCATAACTCATATGGAGAGCAGATGTCCTCATGAGGCAAAGAGTTAAAAAATGTGTTACATATCATGTCACCATGACTGCCTCTTTTCTTCAGAGAGACCAAGAGCAGATGTGCTTGCACCCCTGCAGTGCCTGTGGTTCCTACACAGCACATGGGTGATGGAAGCTTGCAGAACTGATTCCTGGTGGTGATGTGGAGACTTTTGTGCTCTCTGATCAGCATCAAATGTACCTGATGAATATACAAGTGTGTGTTCACCAGCATCCCCATGAGATGCGTGTGCTCATGAGAAACTCCTGAAATACATATGCAAAACCTTCTTTGTGTGTATCCCAACAGGCTTCTTGTGCTTTTTTTTTCAGGGACACATTGATAGTCACGTGTACCAACAGTGCCACAAGTATATTTGCAGGCTTTGTCATCTTCTCAGTTATTGGCTTCATGGCAAACGAACTCAAAGTGAATATTGAAGCTGTGGCAGACCAAGGTAGGGCTCACTGGCATTTCATTACTTAGGCAGGCACTCTCTAGCACTTCCAGCTCTGTTATTAATGATAACATTGCTATTGAAGGTGGGAATGATAGCTTCAAACTGGTGTGGATTAGTAAACCACATGTAGGCATTTCTGTACAGGAGAAGGTACCCTGGGAAGTCAAGATTATGGTTAAAGCCCCTTAATCAATTGTTTGATAAGAGAAGGAAAGAAATTTATTCTCATTTTAACCCTTCATGTAAATGACTTATGGGTGCAATGGTCTCTTCATGTAGTCTAAGGGATTATTTACCTTCTCATTGGTCTCTGTTGCTGCTTCTCAAATCCTCTTTAAGGTAAAAATTATCTGTGGTGGTGGGAATTCTGGATGAGAGGAGGGTGGGAGAAATATGGTGTGAGAGGTGAATTGGTCTTCTGAACTGTGGGAAGCAAGGAGATACCTCCATGGAGAAGAAAAACTTTTCTGAAGTACTGATTAGAACATCTTGGTTAGTGAAGAGAGATGGTCATTAGTGAGGATCTGAAAGGTCTTAATTGGTAGAGCTGAGCACCCCTATGCCAACTAAACTGTAGCTGCAAGTGCCACTCATTGCTAGAGCAACTCCAGGGATGAGGACTCCACCACCTCCCTTTCAAAGAAAAAATTCTTTCTGATTTTCAGCCTGAACCTCCCCTGGCACAGCTTGAACTATGTCCTCTTGTCCTGTCAGTTGTTGCCTGGGAGCAGAGCCTGACCCCCACCCGGCTGCACCCTCCTGTCAGGGAGTTGTAGGAGTTTTCAGGAGTAATGTTAACATTAATATTTTTATTTTAGACTTTACCTCCATTCTGGAGCAAATAACAAAAGCAGCCCCAAAATCTAAACCACACTGCACTCACCAAAATTATTTGTGAGGAGCTAGAGCCAAAGAAGCTGTGCTTGAGTGGAGCTGCAGTGGAAGCTCCAAAGAGATACAGAGAGGTGGGATGAGAGACATGACTGTCAGGCATGGTGGAGGGCACACTTGGCTCAGCTGGTGCATTTCTCTGGAGATAGTGAAATATTCAGCACAGAATGTCAAAAACCCTTTTCTGCTGAGTGCTTGCTGGTGGTCTTAGAGTCAGCAACTCGTCCGAGGCTGGAGCTCTCTGTTCTCGGCTATTCCAAAGGTTGTGGGAACAGCTGTGAGTGCATTTGTAAACGTCTGTTCAGGTCATGCAAAATTATTTCATGAGGCTGAGGCTTTGCTGCTCTCCATGGGGGAAAAAAATTAGTGAACCAATGGAAGATGAATTTGCAATAGAAAGAGAGTGAAGATTAAGGATAATCGTGGACTGAGGTAGTGCATTGCATGACTGAAGTTAAAAAGCAAACTCAAGAACTGGTGGGAAGAACCAGCCCTTGTCATTGCCTGATTATTTTTTAAAATTCTAAAGTCATATTTCGTTTTGCAGTGAAGGAGAAGAAAGCCAAAATGATGATGAAAGATAATCTCCCTTCAAGTTTTCAAAACCTTGATTGGAAATGTTAATGGAAATAAGAAGGGATTTTACATTTTTTTCCTTTTTATTTTCTCCTAAAATGTTAATCTGAAAAACATAATATGGTTTTTCATTTAGAATTTTCTTTTCAGGACGAACTCATTTATCTAATGAACAAATAAAACACGGAGGGAAAGACAGCACAATCTCCTTTTTGTTCTGCTCTCTGATTAAGAACATAGTGTAGTTGAAAAGAGTTACACTTTAAAAGAACAGTTCAAGGTAATTTTACTTTATAAGACATATAAAGTACTTGGAGTTTTTCTGGCTTTAGTACACTTTTATAAAAAGTTCATACCCACCAAATCTTGGAAGATGGAAGGAATGGGAGCTAGCCTCCCTGTGACTATTTCCTGTGGTTGGATGCTACCAGGTGTGTGTTGTCTAGGAGAGTTTTGAGGGGCCAATGTACATTTTCATATTCTATAATTTAACTTTTCTAAAAGTGTAATTAATGGGAACTCATTATTCTGAGACCTAATTAAATTTCTACATGCAGACAGCAAGTTTAAACAGAGCCCTTATCTCCAACAGTCAAGTAGAAATCTTTAATCAAGAGATTAAAGAGGTGTTTGTCAATACACTTCACAAGTTGCCCAAGGAGATGATTTTTATGCTGCTGGAACTGTATTTTTCTCAGTACATGAGCAAGCAGCAGTTCTCTCTTAAACACAAGCAGCAAGTGCAGCTGGAGGAATTGGGGTACAATGATCCAAAGCAGAAACGTCTAGTGCAGAGTGACTGGGGAGCCCATCCTCTTGGCATGAGAACTGCTTGGCCTGTGTATCTCACCTGGCAGGAAGCATCTCTCAGAGTGCTTGAAGTGAACATCCCTTCAGCTGGGATAAATGGAGAAGAAGTGCCACCTACTGTAATGTTGCCACAACAGCTCTGCAGCCTTTGCTCCCAGGCAGATCTAAGCACTTATATAAAATACTTTTTCTTTACAGTCAAAAGAAATTAAAGCCCAATATATTTAAAAAAACAAAACAAAAACAAAAAAAACCAAAAAACCACAAAACAAAAAAAAAACAAACCAAAAAAACCCCAGGAAAATTCCTGGTTAAGGCTTTAGAAGATTCCATCTCCTTATTTCTTGTGCTCTGCATTATTTCAGGTTTTCTTGTGGATTTTTTTAGAATCACAGTAGTTATTACCTTCTGTTTGGTATCAAGTCTGGGTATGTTATATATTCTGTCCTCTTTTAACAGTGTGGCAATGAATTGAAGAAGGGTATTTGGGCTTATATTCAGGTTGTAGCACTGAGGTGTGGATGTTTGCCATGGGTTGTTAATTGGCAGGGAAGTGGCAGGAATTTGATCACAGCAGGACAGAAACATGGCTGCAGTGTGCAATTTTTGCTAATTTTTAAAAAATTTGGGTCACTGTGTTGGTATGCTGGTTGAATATACATTCTGCTTGGAAAATTGAAGTAAATAAATTATTTTAAATTTACAGTGTAAATAGAAATTAATCAGGTAAGCCTAAACTCTGTAATGCTTAAGGCTTTCTGTAAATAAGAAAAATTAAATCTGATAACCTTTTTTCTTTCTAATTTCTAGGTCCTGGGATTGCTTTTGTGGTTTACCCAGAAGCCTTAACTAGGCTGCCCCTCTCTCCCTTCTGGGCTATAATATTCTTTTTGATGCTTCTAACTCTTGGATTAGACACGATGGTAAACTGCTTTTGTGTCCCATTCTTTTCCTTTTGATTTTCCTGTTTATGTGTTTGGAGTACCATTCAATTGATTGCCCTTTCCCATGTGGGCAGTGAGTCAGGAAAAAAAAGGAATGAAGTAAGGCCATCAATGCTAAAATCATTTTGACAGAGTTTTGGTGCTGCCATCTGAGCATTTAATACCTAGGACTCAAAATACTCTTTTACATTGTTTTATATCCAGTTGGACCACTTAGTGTACACGGAAATGAACCCTTTCTTTTGTTTTTCAGTTTGCCACCATTGAGACCATTGTGACCTCTGTGTCAGATGAATTCCCAAAGTACTTACGTACGCACAAGGCACTGTTCACTCTTGGGTGCTGCGTGTCCTTCTTCATCATGGGATTTCCTATGATCACTCAGGTAATGGCACTGTCTTTGAGCATTACCGTCCCTGTCTGTTCCTCAGTCCCCCTCTGGTGACTGCTTTCCTCCTGCACAAGCTGCAAAAGGTTTAGCTGAATTCTGCCACATGTGACACACTGTGTGTCTGAAAGTCTTACTAAAAAAAAAAAAAAAAGAAAGGATGCTCTGACTGAGATATTCTTAAGACTTTGTTGTTCAAATCTTTCTGAGAATCAGACCTTCAAAATTTTCTCTAGCCAAACATCTCCAAAATAGTAATATGAGTATTCAACCCACACTGACAGAGGGCAGGGTTAGATTAGACATTAGGAAGAAATTCTTGCATGTCAGGGTGGTGGGGCCCCGGCACAGGTTGTCCAGAGAAGCTGTTGTTACTCCATCCCTGGAATTGTCCAAGGCCAGGTTGGATGGGGCTTGGAGCCACCTGGGATAGTGTGAGGTGTCCCTATCCATGGCAGGGGAGTTGGAATGAAATAATCTTTAAGCTTTCCACCAACCCAACCATTCTACAAATAAATAAAAAAAATCCTGTTTTGAATGGTATATAAATATGCACACCTGCTTCGAGTGCCTTTCCTCTGAGATTAGACATACACTGATGGTCTCAGCAAACTGTGGAGTTAATACTGGAATTCCCATCTACTGTTGATAAACTTCAATGTCTTCTTCACTAATAACTGCAACATTATACATAATTTCAAGATGAAATGCACAAAATCTTAATATTTTATCCATCCTGTCCCCCCTTTTATCTTTCTTTTGTTCCCCCTTACCTCATCACCTACTAGTCCAACTTTGCTGTTTTAAAGCCCAGGAAGAATTTGGTCCTTTATTCACTTGAATTATGCTGCTTAACTCCTTAATGGAGACAGAATATTAAATCCTTTCCAAACAGATGAACTGGACTCATTATTATGGTAGTTTTGCTTTTAACGGTGACTTTACTTTTGACATAGTATTCTGTGGTTTGAGACACTGCAGCTGGAAGGTCTGATCACAGCTCAATCCTTAATCTTAAAGGACTGAATTCAAAGTCTTCCCAAGCTGTCCCGACTAGCAAAATCAGGTATACCCTCTGCTTTTTCCTTGTTGTAGTTGATATTCATTCAGCTAGAAGGAATAGAAGCTAGAAGCAAGCATGAGCCTGTGTCTAGTAGATGTTTGAATGCCTCCTCGGGTCCTGTTCTTCTCAAGTCTGCCTGCCTCAATGCCAAGAGTCATCTTTTATCTTTTTTTCCTTAGGGTGGAATGTATATGTTACAGCTTGTGGACACTTATGCAGCCTCTTACTCTCTTGTCATTATTGCCATCTTTGAGCTTGTGGGAGTTTCCTATATCTATGGTAAGAAAATATTGTCACTGGACAACTTGTGTCAAAGCAACAATTTAGCAAATGATAAACTGAAATTCTTAAGGAAATGAATAATTTTTCTTTATAATTAAAAGCCTCAAATTTCTCTTCTTTTGGACAGAAGCATGATAGGACTTCAGGATACCTTTAAATGAATGAATTCAAAAGACTTTTGTACAGTGTCAAGTCATTTTCCACTAACAGGTCAAAGATATGAGTAGGAGAATGGACCAAACATTTGGTGACACTTTTCCAGGGGTGCTTTTGTGCTTCCACAGTTTTAGGGACAGAAATCTCCTGAGCCAATAGAGGTATCTTTTCATTTGCATGGGTGGCATTGGCTGGATGCCAGGCACCCACTGGAGCTGGTCTGTCACTGCTTTCTGCCACTGGACAGGGGAGAGAAAATGTAACAAATATTCATGGGCTGAGATAAGACTGAAACAGATCATTCAACCAATACTGTCATGGGCAAAACAGAATCATCTTGGGGATATTAATTGCATTTATTGTTAAGAAAAACAGAGCAGGATAATGAGATAAAAACAAATCTTAAGAACACCTTAACTTCACTCTTCCCTCCTTCCCAGCTTTATCTCCTCCCCACAGAAGAGCAGGGAGATGAGGAATGGGAGTTATGGTCAATTCATCACAGGCTGTTACTGCTGCTGCTCAGGAGAGGAGTCCTTCCCCTGCTCCAGTGTGGGGTCATTCCCACGGGAGACAACTCTCCATGAACGTCTCTAATATGAGTCCATTTCATGAGCAACAGTAGTCCATGAATGTCTGTAACATGGGCCACTCTTCTATGGGGTGCAGTCCTTCAACAACAGCCTGCTTCAGTGAGAGTCCCTCACAGGGTCACAAATCCTGACAGGACACCTGCTGCAGTGTGAGCTCCTCTCTCCTCGAGTCTGCAGCTCCCTGCCAGGACCCTGTTCCAGCATGGGCTTCCCACAGGTTCACAACCTCCTTTGGGCATGCCCCTGCTCTGGTGTGGGTCCCTCCATGGGCTGCAGGTGGATCTGTGCATCCCTGTGCCCTCTGTGTGCTGCAGGGACACAGTTGCCTCACCAGGGTCTGCAGGGGAATCTCAGCTCCAGTGCCTGGAGCACCTCCTGCCCCTCCTTCTGCCCTGACCTGGGTGTCTGCAGGGCTGTTCCCCTCACATATTCTCACCCTTTCTTCACTGCTGAAATAACACTTGTGCAATAACATTTTTTTTTGTCCTTTTAAAATCTGTTTTCAGAGATGTTGCTATCATTCCTGATTGGCTCAGGTTTCGCCAGTGGTGGGTCCATCCTGGAGCCTCCAGGGATTGCCTCTGCCAGACACAGGGGAAGCTTTTAAGGCTTCTCACAAAAGCCACCCCTGTAGCCCCGCTGCTACCAAAACCTGTCCCTGCAAACCCAGCACAGCATTTAACAACTTTTGAAGGCTTTTTTTCCACATAGACATCCAACCTTCCCTTCTTCCTATTTGTCCATAACATAGACTCAAGACTACACAGCTACTCAACACAATTAATTGTCCACAGTGGTAACACCAGTTATATTGATCCATGCTGATGTACACTAAATAGTGAGAAAGATCCTCAGTTAGTATAAAACAATGCAATTACCAAAAAGCTGCTGTAGTTACAACAATTGATTCCAGCTGCTGATGTGCTCCCAAACTTGCCCAGTGTTTTCAAGAGACTGATTCTTGGAAATGTGAAGATCTTCCAAATATGTGATAATTAATTTATGCCTGGATTGTAAGGCTGTTTCTGCTATTGCTGGGGACAGGAATGAATTATATAATTTAATCAGCTAGGCATAAAAATCCAAGATGTTCTGCTGAAGCTGCTTATGTAGCCACTGGCTTTGCGTTCTGGCCCTTTTCTCTGAATACTTGTATCTGCCTGTATTGTGGAGTCCACTCTGTAACATCATGCTTTAAAATACAGTACAGGGTTCAAATAATGGAGAATTTGGTGCCCTTGTTTGAGAAATAAATGTTAGAGACAGGACAGGGAATAAGCACTTCATTGTTTTCTTTAATTTCATGGAAATACAAAGATGTGTTTTAATGTCCACTGGCATCCAATTCAGTGAGTATTCCTGAGAGATTGGCAGCTAATCCAGACATGACATAGTGAGGTAATGTTACAGAATATAATGGAAAGATTCAAAATACAGATATTTAGGCCAGGCACGTTTTGGTTGAACAAAATTCTTGGCTATTTTTTATATCCCTGGAATGTAAATAATTCAATTAGAGTTGGTTTGGAAGTGAAATGAAACCCAGATTCTCTAAAATCAATGCACTTTCATAGGAGGTGATGAGTGGGGAAGCTTAAAAACATTTTAAGGGTTTTCTGAGGACTTTTTTTTGCCTTCCTTCTCCTCCTCACTTTACTGACAGCATGCCTGAACCATTCTGTGCTAGATGTTTTCACTCTTCCTGGCCACCAGCATCAACAGCATCACCTGGTCTGTGCCAAAGATTTCCTCCTTTAAAGCCATTGCCATTAGTGTGAAAGAGAAAAATTCTGTGTTTAAAATATTTTTAGTATTTTTAAAACTACTTAAATTTGTAAAATTTCTTTTCTCTGCATGATTTTAAATAAGCATGAAGGTAAATAGGGAGCAAGAACTGGCTCTGTTCCTCCTCTGAACACTGTGTGGCAGAAGGACTGCAAACCAGCCTTTGTGGAATGACATTTTATTAGGTTTGGAAGAAAAAACTGCTCTGGCAGGTGTTTGCTTTGCCCAGCAACTCCAGTACACATTAACAGTTATGAAAAACATAAAGTAATGCAGAAATAATAATAGCTCTGCAAAGGAAGGACCTGGATAGAGGAGAAAGTTTTTTTAGTGAGATATTACTTTAGTGTGATCAGATGTGGAAAAGGTTTGACAAATTCCCAATAATTCTTTTTATGCTTTCTGTACAACTGATTGTTCATCAAGAGATTTTGGTAAAGCTTTTGCTATAATCTATTTCAAAGACTGTTCCCTGGAATTAACCATTTGCTAGACTAAGGAACTTCCTTTCTTTTAAATGAAAAAGGAAAAACTTACATTAAAATCATTACCCATTTGACTAATGTACGAGAGCTACTTTTACTATGCTAAAGCTACTTTTGTAAGGACTGTTCACAGAAATGCATTTGCGATTTGTGCATTGTAAATATATGCAAAGCTGCTGCTTGGCTTATATTCCTTCAAGCAGTGCTTAAAATTGGCATAATATATTTTCAAGGTCTGTCAACTGCTATTTTACACTCCACTGACATCTTTCTCTGTGTACTTGTACTCTTCATGGCAAGCTGGTTGGCACAACAGTGGCAGGTGCTTTTATGATGAAATAAATTTGTCTTTAGTTCTTGTTACATGTTCTGCTTGATGAGCTTGTTGAGATTTTTTAAATTAAAAAGAAATACATGTGGTTATTTCCCTGTAATCACTTATTTTTCAGTAGAGTCTGTTTCCATAATCCAATCAAATGTACCTTTTTATTTTACAGGCTGGTTTAGAAATTTAATCTCCAGTTGTTTATTCCTTAATTTATGATGAAGGATTAGTAAAGAACAGTTTAGAGGGGGGGATATTAATTTAATCATCAACATAATTACCACTGTTGCATTTTGTATCATGAAGCTAAAAACAAAAATCCCTGTGTTTGAGTGAAACACTGCTGGAAACTGAAAATATATGATCGTAACTTTGTTCATGCTCCTTCCATATCTGTTTTTTGACAATTTGTTTTCGGGAAGGTTTATTGTCAGAGTGAGTGGAAAGTGCTGCTGTGTATTTCTAAAAAGCATTATTAATTTTGAACATTTTACCTGTAGAATAGCAAAGTAGTTGTTTGGCTAGGTCTGCAGTTTTCTTTTTAATGGATTTTATATCTTAGCACTTATGAATTATCATTCTACTTTAGAGAGGGAAAAATCAGATATGGAATATCATGTGTTGTTTATTTCAGCAGGCTGACTGATCTGAGAGGGAGACCAGATTTACTAAGACCTGAAAAAAAGATAATTGGTATTCTGTTAACTAAATTATCCTTTGAATTTTTTTCTGTGGAACTTTCACTGGAAAGACAGAAGTAATGTGCAATCCCTCTGTTTACATACATTCGACTCCTGAATTGCTAATATTTAAGAGTGCCTTACTGTGAACATCTCAGTTCCAAGAAGGAATTTTTTTTTTTTTAAATTGGAGTTTCAAATAAATCTGTGGAAGTTTACATGAAGCTAGCATGAATTTTAGAGGCAGAAATCCTGTCAATTATCCAATTAGGCATCTCTTCTTTGCAGCACCAAGTGTGGCTGAAGTAGACATTTTAAATGAGATTTAAACTTTTGGGAAATGCCCATCAGCCTGTACCTCGTGCTGCTGCAATTAGTTTAAGATCAGCTTTGTTCCCAGCACAGCACAGGAAAGGCTGCTGTATGAGCATTTCCCTCACACTCACTGCAGGTGCTGCAGGCAAATAAAACACAGGGGCAAATCTTTCATTTGCAGCAAAAATCTCCTTTCGGGTCCATCACATTATGACGTTGGAGGTTACATTTTGTCCTCACATACAAACTTCAATTACAAAATACAGAAGGATCCAATTTGTCAGACTGTTGCTGAAGTACAGTGACTCCATGGGACACAAAAATGACATGTATTTTACAGAGAAGAGGCTTTCTGAAGAAGAATATTTGTGGTAGTCAGTAAAAGAGAAAAAGAGGGAAAGAAATTACAGAAAAATAAGTTCTGAATAGCCTTGATTCAGTTTTCTGAGCTTATATCCACTGCTGGTTTTAATTTTTTCCCTCCCCTAAATGCAGTGCAGTACCATTTTTCTGTTACATTTCTGTGCTTTTCTTCCTGTTCCTTATCATAACGGTTTCTTTAGCTTTTTTCTCACATGCCATCTGCCTGAGCTGAGTTACTGTGTGCTCACCCCCTGAGCTGGCTTTTAAGGGCTGCCAAACACCACCCAGCCCTGCTGCTTTCTTCAAGCTGCATCAGAAGGCACTGGATGATGAATCAGTCCTCCTTTTTACCTTCTTAATTCTTAGAACAATCAGGTGGATTGATTTATTTTTCCTTGATATCAACAGAAAGACTTCCAAATTAGGTGGATCAAGCCTGTGGATTATCCCTTCCTACACTCAGCAGCTGACTCTATACAATAAGAAATTAAGTACTTTATTACTTTGTTACAAGCATTTCTTCCCTTACTGAATGCCTTTTCTCTAGTATTTAAGTTTACCCTACATCATGCAAATTAAACAAAATCCTGCAGAATAATGCTTTGCAAAATTTAGATAAAATTGGCCAAAATTTTTAACATTTGTGTGGCAGATGAGCTCAGACTTCTCTCTTACTACAATTAGGAAAGCTGGAATAAATTTTAGTTTTGGGGTTTTTTGTTAATTTTTGGATAAATTAATAATAAAGAAATTACTAATAACTAACTTACTAATAACCACCAGGGAATAGCAGCTCCTGACCAACACATATTTTCCTGTCACATGGCATGGCCCAGGAGGAGCTGCAGAGTAGCTGAAATATGATTTTCCAATCTTGTACGTTTTATTAACTCAAGTAACTTTATAGATGCAATCAATACAATAATCTGAAGAATTAACATATCAGTTGGTCTTTTTGTTCAGACAACATTGAATATAATTTAAAATATTTACAGGTGCTCTCTAGGAATTTTAAATATCACTTATGGAGCAGGCAAAAAAGAACAGGACATTACCAGTTTCAGTGCTAAGGGGTACAGCTATAATCCAGTCATGTAGCAGGTATAGAGAAGCTGAAATATTGCCTGTGTTGAAGCAGGCATACAGATATTAAAAAGGCTGATCTTCAGAGGGAAGTAAATCAGACAAATTATTGCATCTACCTGGTACATACTATTAATGCTTTGACATAAAACATACTTAACACCTAATCTTAATGTAAAAGCTCAATTGCTTTAATTCTTAAGAAGGAAATATTTTATTGGAATAATTCCCACCCTATTAGTCCCATGTTTACTGTGTAGTTAGATCCTCCAAGGAAGTTTTCAAACAAAAAGTTGGAGTTTGTTTTTGTAGTTAGACACAAGGGAGGGCACCAGAGCTCTGTTCCAGAATGCAGCAGATTTCTTTCACACTTAATTGCTTTTCCATTTGCTATTTACAGGATTGCAAAGATTTTGTGAAGATATAGAAATGATGATTGGATTTCAGCCAAGTAAATTCTGGAGAGTCTGTTGGGCATTTGTGACCCCAACTATTTTAACAGTAAGCAAAAAAAATTTAATGTATTCTCCAAAGAGTTTTGTTGTTGTTTGTTCATTATTCATTATTCATGATGTTTCTGGGTGTTAGTAGTTAGAAGTTGGATGCAGATTCTTAAAGATAGTGCCATGGGTATGTAGTAGAAACAGTGTAAGTAATGCTGTTTTTGGTGGAGATGAATGGTGAGTCTACCAGGAAAATGGTGGCCGTTCCCTGGCCATGTAAAATGCTGCTGTGGCACACTATTTCATGGCAGCATTATGGGTTATTTTGTAAATATATTTGTATATACGTGTGTGTATGTGTGATTTTTATGTATGCACAGGGAAAAAAAAAGACAAGATCCTCCTGTGTGCTGTCAGATTGAGCTATGGGAAAAAAAAAAACAAACACCCAAACATTTTATTGACACAGAAGCTGAAGTAAGAGGAAAAGGCTGAGGTGGAAGTACGAGTGAGAAAAGGAGAGAGGAGGATGGGGACCGTCCCGTCCCGAGTCCCCGGCCCCGGGAGGTGGCGCTGCTGGACAGCGGCTGCGGCCGCCGGCGGGGGAAGGAGGGAAGCCCTGGAATATAAAAACAGCGTGTTTGGGGTTTTTGGTTATTCTTCCTATTTCTCTTCCACTTTCATTTCCTCCCCGACACCTCCCTTCAAATTCTGTTAGTATTTGCTTCACATTTAGGTCTCTATTGAATCAAAAAATGTCACATTCTCAATTTCACCACTGCTA
The DNA here is from genome assembly GCA_034336665.1 of Luscinia megarhynchos. Lineage (NCBI taxonomy): Eukaryota > Metazoa > Chordata > Aves > Passeriformes > Muscicapidae > Luscinia > Luscinia megarhynchos. The sequence goes on from CM067568.1 coordinate 718,302, forward strand.
TGAAAGTTTTTTAAGTCCAGGGCACCAAATCTACCTTTACCATCTAAGTTTCTAAAACAGTGCTTCCTTTGCATTTCAAACCAAGTGCAGATGCGATCTGCAATCACATATCATTTTTCTTGACACAATAATGAAACAATTATTTCAGCCATTTCAAAAGATTTTGGCTTGACAAATCAGCACAAAACAACAGAGCCTTCTTTCACCAGTATCTCTCTTTGACAGCACGTACTTCCACTTTGAAGTCCACAAGCCTGAGCCACAGGTGCAGCAATACTCTGCATTAGTGTAGAGTTTTAAATGCTCATCATTTCACAGCAGGGCTAAATAGTTCCTACAAGTCACTCAGTCATAGGATGGTTGGGGTTGGAAGGAACCTCAAAGCTCATCTCATTCCACCCTCTGCCATGGGTAGGGACACCTCCCACTTTCCCAGGTTTTTCAGGGCCCCATCCAGCCTGGCCTCGGACACTTCCAGGGGTGGGGTATCCACAGCTTCTCTGGGTGAGTATTCTTAGCTGTTCAGGTACAAGATGAGAAAAGTTTTTGGAATCTCTAAAAAGACACGCATTTTGAAACAAGTAAGTGTGAGCTCAGCTGGTGGGTACAGAAGCAAAGCAGTGACTCTCTTGTCCTTTGCAGTTGCTCCTTCCAGAGAAGCTGTATTTCAGCTCATGTGCTGGGAAGTTCCTGTGTGTGCTGTTCTTTAGTGCAGTGTAAGCATTGGCAAACCTTTTAATTCCTGGAGGGGGAAGAAAAAGTCACTGGATGAAGTTAATAACTTATTTTCAGTATTGTTAATTCACAAATGAGGACTTTTTTTTCTGAAAAATGGAAAAGATTTAGTTTTCATGGACAGGAATGACTATACGAAGGGACCAGTGAGTTTTGGTGAGCTCAACAAAATCTTGGGTTGTGAAGAAATGAAATTTTCTACTGTGAGAATGATTCCTCCAATGGGTAAAATGAAGGTAGTCTATTTTTCTCGCATAGATTTTCTTTATCAGTTGTCTTCACTGCACTACAGTGCTGCTCTGTGTGAAAACCAGGTAGATCTATCTTGATTACCTGTTATTTGACTGTGACAATGTACACCTATAGTTTGCAAATCACTTTTAAAAAGTTTGAAGACATAGTCCAGTTTATAGTGTTAGGATAACATCAATGGTATTTATCTTCTCTTGGGACCTTGACAAAAATGGAGGCATGTGCACATGGGATTTTTTAGCTCTTTTTTTTCCAGTGGTTATTTTCAAGATGCTGCCTTTGACCGTGTTTTACACATCTGAAGGGAATTGTAAGGCCTTTTTGCAAATTGCTCAGATCCTTTACTAATCAGACTTGTGCTCGTAGCTACTGCCAGTAATCACAACCACGGAATAGGAAATTATGTTGTTTGTTAAGGACAACAAATTTGAACTGCCCATATTTACTCTCTAAACTTGCATGTTCTGTTGTTGTTCTCTCCAAATGCAATATTTAGCGAACTTTCAGTGAGAAATAAATTGACACTGATCAGTCATAGTTCAATTTTTATGCAATGGAAGCAGAAAAAGCAAAACCAGGCAATGAATTATTTTCTATTATTGCCTCTGTAAAGCTAATATTTGATACATTTGGATAGCTTAATATTAGACTTTCATTAGACTCCACATCTCTGGAACTCAAGCTGATAATTTTTATATGTGTTTTCGCCTAGTTATACTTCTATAAATCTTCTGTATGCAATTATTGCAAGCACGGGCATTTTCCAAAAGTTACTGAATTATGCACAAATGTAAGCAGATGTATTGCTGTTCATACAGGAAGTGAAATGGAGAACTTAGCATAATCACATTAGGTAAAACTGCCAATAGACCATGTAATAAAGCATGTTACTCTAGGGACAAGATTCTAATTTCAATTATTCTGGCACAAATACAATGATTTTTGCCTGATTTTGCAAGATTTCCTTGAAACTCATGAGATTCAGGCTCTGACCCATTTACTAGAGCTTGTGGCAGCATCCTGCCTTAGGTGTGTGTGCTTTTATTTGTATTCCATATACACCAATTCTGTGTGTGGATACCCACCATTTGTTGCATAGCAAGCTTGTTTTGCTTACTCAAATATATTTGTTTTCCTTTCTTGTTCCCAGTTTATTCTCTGCTTCAGTTTTTACCAGTGGGAACCCATGACTTATGGAGCTTACCACTACCCAGGCTGGTCCATGGTACTCGGGTGGCTGATGCTGGCCTGCTCAGTCATCTGGATCCCAGTTATGTTTGTGATAAAAATGCATCTAGCCCCAGGCAAATTTATTGAGGTAATTCTTCTGTCTTTTTACTGTTTCAAAATATGGCCACAGGAGACTGTTTGTTTTATTTTACATTGATTTTTGTGATATTGAATGTCTAATACCACCCAGATTACTTTCTGGTAAACTAGTTCTTGTGTTGCAAAGAGTTGCTCAGTTGATTTAAAATGTAGACCTTCTATTCCTAGTTTCTCAAAAAACATGGTCTTAAATTGTGGAGTGGTTTGTTTTATGAGATCCAGACAAATTTAATGAGGTTTTGTACAGCTTTCTTGGAAGAAAGTTGTCCTAGATTTGCTGGCCCTTCTTGAAAAAGCAGCATATAGTCACAGGAAGCCTCAGCTGCTGGGGTGCATTGTGCCCAGGGAGCCTGACAATCAGCACTAGGAGACGTCAATCAGGAATTGTCTGTCTGCAACGAGAGGGGTTGTTTGGTACTGGAGTCATCCAGATTGTGCTCCATGAGGTTGTGCCACTTGCTCCAGTCCTGGAATAAGATGTAGAGCAGGAAGACTTTTCAAGCATCTCAAGCTACTCGTTATAAAATCCAGCTGGCAATCTTTGCTTTCACCATTCATCTCTATTCTTCTTGAATTAGCTGATCCTTTCTGGCACCTGGGCTTAAAATAATTCCAGGCGGCAATTTATTTTTAATTTAAGCTTCTTTTTGTTTATTTTGCTAATTGGATTCCTGACACTTGCCCCCACTGCTTCAGAAATGTGGTGGTCACCAACTTCTCCCTATCCCTGTGTCCTGTCCCTGCCTGTCACCCCCTCTCTTCCTGGCTATTCCCAACCTGCTGGCTCCTCAATCCTGGCAGGGTGTGGTACAGCAATGTCAGTATTTCCTCTCTTCATTGCCTTGCCCCTGCCTTCTGGAGAAGCTCAGTGCTCTTATTTTAGGTCTTTGAGGCTTTCTCAGTTCTGCCTTCTCATGACTGCCTGCTGCTTGTGCTGCTCCCACCTTGGGAGAATGAACACTCACTCCCCTTTTTGCAGCCGCTTTCGCAGTTCAGCCTCCCTCCAAATCCCACCGAGGCTGTTTCTCGCTTCAAAAATGAAAATACTAAAATAGTATAATCTTTTTGGTCTCTCAATGTCACTCTACACATGCCTAAGGGAAAAAATAGGATGCTTCCCTTACTACCTCTCCAGGTGCACACCCAAAGAAACATCCGAGAGTTGGATCTGTTTTGAAAGTGCTTTTGCTGCAGATATTTCAAATGTAGTCTGATATTTCCTCAATGTTGAGTCTGCTGCATAAAATTATTATGGTTAATTTGGGAGGTAAAAGTTGCAAACTGGTAATTAAGCAGAGATTAAAATAAGTGATAGAGAGGTCTGATTCACTTTATTAGATAATAAACATATAATTGTTCCCTTTAAGTCATGAAAAAGATGTTTTCTTTCCTTTTTATCTGTGAATGCACCAATCAAATTATGCATTCAATAAAAGAATTGGAAAGATCAGGAATTTTTAATTATTTGCTAGGTTGACATTTTCCTCTTTCTTTTTTCCCACAGATAGAAATAAAACATTTGTCACCTCAAAATTAAAATATTTCATAGTGATGTACTACTTTTTTTGTAATTTGTATACTTTGGGGAAATATACTAAATAGAAATCCAATTATTTTAATGTACTTACCCACTGCTTAGACCATTGGGCACATGTCCTTCAGTAAGAGAGCCTCACAGCCTGTAGCAGTGGTTCTGAGCTCCTCTCACATGGTGCAGGGGAGAATACATAATTAAAACCTGGGCACTTTATCCTCTATTAATCTTGAAAACTTTGTACAAAACAAACACTGAGCAGTGGAGTATTGCTGGGCCATCATCAATAATCTCAAATGAGGCTATCCTCACTTCTGCATTGTAATTCTGCTCCATGACACTCAATGAGAGTCTCTTTTCTCTTCCCCATCACAGCGCCTCAAGCTGGTGTGCTCTCCACAGCCTGACTGGGGCCCATTTCTGGCCAAGCACCGCGGTGAACGTTACAGGAACATGATTGATCCACTGGGAACCTCCTCCTTGGGACTTAAACTGCCAGTGAAGGATCTTGAACTGGGGACTCAATGCTAATAATTATTACACAAGGGTGGCAATAACATTGTCAGCCTTTTCTGATTTTTTTTCCAATTTTTTTTGCCCACCATTTCTTCTTTTTTTTTCTCGGTGCCTGAAAGTGGTTGATTAGGAAAGTGGGACTTACTGTTGCATGCCATAGGGGAGACCTAACTAGACCACTTCCAGGTGTAGGTGATGCCCGTGACATGTTCTATATCTGGTGACACAGCAGAAGCCCTGTGTATGACAGGTAACATAACCAGCTGTTGTCAGGTGATGCAGGAATAAACAAAACCAAACCCAAAAATTTTTAGAGGAAATGAGGTGCGCAGTTTCACCCATTTCCCACAAGCACCCTTTGTAACAGGTGGCTGTGATGGGACTAGGATTTTGCTACCAGTGTATTCCAAGGAAGGTTCAGCCCTCAAATATGATGGAAGTGAGCAAAGAATGGAATTTTCTGTAGCCCTGATGTAAATCCAGCGTAAGGCTTCTATAGCAATGAGGTTGTTTTTTCTACGCTGACAGCCAACCTTTATGATTTGCACTAACTTGGAGGGATTGGTATGTTATTTAAACAAGTGGAGACCATTGAAACAGCACACCAGGAAGCAATATATGGGGTGAGAACAGAAACACGATAAAGACTTGATCTTTTCAAGTAGAAATGTAAGAAAAAGTTTTAAAAAATGGTCAATTGAGACTGGAACTAAACGGCTTTTTAGTCTAGAAGTGGTTTGTCAGCTTGAGTTGCATGGGCATCACTGTTTAAAATCCTGTCATACGTTTCTTTTGATAATGTGATATCTCATTTTGACTAGGAATGCCTCAGTTATAAAAAGTGTCTGACAACTTGCTCCACAGCAAGTGCACCTGTGGTTTTACTCACATCACTCTAATACTCTCTAATATACTTTTCCTTTTTTTCTCCACTTTTGTTTACAGTATCTCCTCAAGAAGCCATCATATAATTTGTGCCTAAATTTGTATTTTTACAGTGGTAAGTGTAGTCTAGTTACCACCTGAAAACAGTGATTAGAAGTTAGATGTGCTGTTCAACTTTGTGACTCCCCGTTCATTTGCCTATAAGCACCTTTATATAACATGTAACCTTTAGATGGTGTATTCTTCTCTTTCAATCAATGGGGAAATAGCAGGACACCCCTTGACTATATATTACATATATAGCACGTAAATTCTTCAAAGCAGTATTCTCTCTGAAATGTGCATAGGGTATTCTTTTTATGAAAACATTTTCATTAAATTAAAAAACCAAATCCACAATAATTAACCACTACAGTCATCCACACAGATGGAACATTAGATATACAAAATGCAATGGCTGGGGAGAGAGGACAATTGAGTAGAGGGCCATCACAACATTGCATAGCAGTAGGGCATCCTAAATCATTACATTTTAGAAATCAGATATATGCAGTCATATGAATATTAGACTTAAATAGTTTTGTTGCCTATTGGACAGAGTAAAAAATAGAGCTTTTTAAGAGTACATTTATTTACCTAAATAGAAAAGTAGCCCAACTTATTGTAAATGCACTAGAATGAGAGAGAAAAATATATCTTCAATAATTGGCAAAACTTAACCTTTATTATCATGTTATATCCTAGACATACATATATGATATTTTTTAATGGTGATCAGTGTTCATGTAGTGTGTGCTAGTGATGTTTTATGTCCCTATAAATATCTTACCAATCAATGTAGAAATGATGAGCTTAGCAGTTTAGCCAGTTTTTTCCTCCCCACCAGACACTGCTGTAGTAGCCTGTAAATGTTCTTTCCTTTTAGGGGGTGTTTCTATCCCACTCTTTTGTCTGTCTGTCTTCATATTACAGGGTCTCAGGTAAATCCTCAGTTCATGTGTGTCTGTAGATCAGTAGATGTGTTGTTTTCATCCCGTTGAAGAAAACAAAAAACTAAACCTTAAAGTAACACTTCCACATATTGTTAACTCCTTTTCTCTCTGTGTGTGTATATATATATGTATATGAAATATATTAATCATTTTGCTGAACTTCCTCTTTCACGAGGCAATTAGTGTTGCCAGTCCTAGGCACTGCTGGAGAACTTTAATCCTCACACAAAAACAAGTGAAGCACTAACAGGGGTTGTCACCCAGGGCAGGGAGGGCAGATTCCACAATATTTTACACTGGCCCCTGAATCTCCACTCCACGGGCTCTTGTTGGTCCCTGTCTCATACAGCAGCAAGACAGGACTCTCCTGTGAGCTTCTCTGCCTTAAAGCTCTTCCCCCTTGCTTCAGCTTTGCCTGCTATTTTAATAAAATATGTGCTATTCTTACTTCTGGCTTTTATTTTCCTAACAGAGGTAGGTTTGAAAAGCCATGCTCTGTTTGACCTCATGAAGGTCCATAAGATGAGCTGGAAATTTGGTTCCCATGTCTAGGTGGGGCTGAGGGACCTTCCTTGGGTGCAGAAAGGAACCTAAGTTAGCACCTCTCTTGGGAATTACATATTTCTGCTGGAATATGTGACTTTGGGTCTCTTTTGACCAGTATTCCCTCACATCTTGTTTTGATTTTTGAAGTCCAAGCCAGTTTGTCTTCACTACTACTGTCATTAAAAAACAACAACAAATATGCGTAGGTTTGGTCCTGTTTGAAAAAGAGAAAACACAGTTGAATAGTTTGAGAGTACTGAATCCTTTCACTTGTCTCAAGGCATGCCTTGGAACTGGGATTAACTCATTGCCATAAAGTTCCCTCAGTGAAAGGATGCCAGTTACTGCCTGCCTGAATTACGAAAGAGATATAATTTGTAGGAATACTGCTGGGATATGATATCTTTTGGCTTGGATTACCAAACCAGACTGCATATGAAATTGCAACTGAATTGCTTTCCATGATTTACATAATTAATCCGCTTGCTTTTAATTTAGCTGTTGTTCCTGTGCCTGCTAAGTCATTAGCACAGGATTAGGCTTGAACTTAAAACTCCGTAAACAGATGATAGTGTTTTTTTTGCTAGCTGATCTTTGCCTTCAGCTTTGACCCCATTGATAGGCTTGCAAAAACCTTTGGAAAAGAGGAGAAATGCATACAAAAATCACAGAAGATATGAAGTTTTCACTGTATGTGAAAAGCAGGGTTTTATTTTGGTCACATGAGACTTTTCCTAAAGTATTTTACTGTCCAAATCTGAAAGTTGAGATTAAATTAACCAGCAGTGTCTTCTTTAAATGAGAAATTACTTGAAGTTTGGGAATGCACTTAATTTACCATGTTCTAAGGAAAGTTTGCATGTACTTTGATAATTTTCTAAAAATAAATTTAGTAACTAATAGCATAACAGTAAAAATCTTTAAAAGAAAAAAAGGAGGGGAAAAAGCCATATTAGTAAAAATGTGTCGTATGTACTTTTAGATCTATCTATCTTGTGAGTAAAAAATGTTTAAATTTGGTGAAATTATGATGCATCTTTTTTCTTTTAAATTAAATTGAATTTCTGGATGAGTTGAGATGCATTATTGTATGCATTAAAGATTATACCTAATATAAATGCTTGCCATCTTCAAATTCTTTGGGGTCTTCTAGCGTTTTTAATATGCAATGTCCAAAACCTGTGTTTCAGCTAGACAAGGCAGCACTTTGTTTCCAAAAGAAGGGTTTAACAAAATGACCTTTAATTGAGAAATACTTGGATTGTCTTTATATGATGTTTCAATTGAGTCCAAACAGTCTTTTGATTCATTTTTGCTCCAATGACCACATTAGACGTGCCTCCACACTGAAGATCATTGCTTCTGATACACTGCGTGACTATCTCTTACCATCAAATTCCAACACCTAATTGATTTTAAATACCTTTGATCTTTTTGTTGTGTACAGTTGTATGGATAATATGGTTTCTTTTCTCCTGTGTTAAAGCAGTGTTTATGTGTGGCAGTCATTGGTCTCCTGTTGGTTTCTTACTCTGCAGCTCCACTTCTTGCAATCAAGGACAGACTTGTAGGGATCGTGGATTGCAGACAGCAGAGCTTTTTCATCAGAGGCATCCCAGAAAACTTCTCGTTCTGCTGTTGTAAGAGATACTTGTTTCTTGGTTTGCAGTTAGATGGTGTGCACATAAAGTACCTTGAAAATGATGATCCTGAGGGGCTCAGGTCGGAGACTTGAGGCAGGAGGGAAGAGGTATCAGGATTTCTGCCTTTGTCACCCTCAGGCAGCCTATTGCCAAAGACAGAAGGTTTTCCTGAGGGGTTTATCATAATGTGAGAACTAGGTTGGATCTTAATGCTTGCAATATTTTATTTGTCCATAACATTTAAATACATCTTCAGGTAACCATTTGCCTTACAGCTATCTTCCATTGTTAGGAAAATTGACTAAAACATGTTGTGACCTGTCCTTTATATTATCTAGTATTACCTTGTAAGGTAGATGCTTGGCTGGCATAAATTGTCACAGCTTTTTCTGGAGCTGTGACAATTTACACCAGTTGAGAATTTGCTCCCTGTGTCCTATGGCACTTTATTATGGACCCGTCGCTGATGGGTTAAATCTTAATTACTTGCGTAATGTCATATATAGATATATATATATATATTTACAGGCATTCTATGGGGTACTGCTGCCTATGGATAAAGATTTGTACCCTAACCAGATCATTACATTTTTTTTCATTAGCTGTATGTGCAAAAGATATATTGTTACAAAGAATGTATCACGTGTATTTCATGTAGTACATATTATGTTGCTGTATGTTGTTAATTTCAGAAAACATTTTTCTTGAGGCCCTACCTCAAATTTTGTATTTATGTGTACAAATGCAATTTATTGTATTATATATTTGCCTAATATATTTGGATGTGATAAATTAAAATTATTCAATAATGTATGGGCTCTAAAGACTAAATAAATGTCCAGTGTTTAAAACAGAAATTACATCAACTTTTCTGGTGAATGAAATACCTCTTTTCCCACCTCCTCCTTCCCTACCCAACACCACAAACATCATTCTTACTTAACACACAGCCTTAAGGTATCTTCAGAATTGATCCATTTGATTGTTAGAAACATTGAGCAGCAACTGGAAACAGCCCTCCTGGGAAATGGGGATGTTGCACAGCTGCAGAAACAAGTATCATTTAAATAGCTGGTTTCTTAACTATTGAGTGTTCTGTACCTTGTGGAACAATTGATTGCTTAACAGAGGACCAACTGGATTTGTTTAAATCCTTCTTATCCTATCAATTTAATTATCCCAAAGGTTGCTAAACTGTTAAAACAAGAGAGGTTCATATCTACTGGAGGTGCAATTGGAAGGCTGAAAGAGGAGCAAGTGAAGAAGGAAAGTGTAAGGAACAGTTTCTGGTGTTATTGTACCTCGTGTTTGAATTCCTGCTGTGTGGTGAGGGCCATGTGCCACAACACTGATTTGGAAAGCAGGTTCTTTTCTTCCCAGTCTGCTATGGGAATGGTACTGGTCCAACCTGTTTCACTGTTGGCAGACACGAGCTTTAGAGAAACTTTCCCCAAATAGAGTAGCTGAAGCACGATGTCACGACGTGTCATCAAAAGTGGTAACACAAGAGATGCTTGTGCCAAGAGCATGATTCATTTCAGGCGAGGGTCTGAACCTGAAGACTGCTCTGCAGCTGAGTGCTCTGTCTTTAAGCTCGCATTTCTCTGAAATGTGCATGCGTGGGTAAGGAAGGTGGTAGGACCTGGTGATGAAAGACTACAGTCATTCTTTGCACATTACCTGTGCAGGCAGATTTCATTTTGGGAAAGTCTGAAGTTACCAGCGAGCATTGTGAAAGTCCTGAGAGAAAGCTGAGTGCCATTAATACCCTTTTCAGGAGGAAAAACTGATGCATTTGGAATGTGTCAAACCCTCAAACTGTCAACCAGTGTATGTCAATGATGAAACACATGAATTTCGGGAGTAAGAGACAGTCATTTGCTGTCACCATTAGGCATCTAATACATCAAATCTTTCAATGCATGGGAACAATTAAAAATCCATGTCCTTTTAACTTGGTTGTACGGACTGACCACGGCCACAATTTATACCAATGCATGTTACTTAACAGCTGGAAGATAGGCAAGTGTTCTACTGCACTACTACACAGATGTGCTTAGTCTGAAATAATTGTACTCTTTTAGTACTGAAATTCCTAGTCAGTGTGGAGGTTGAAGGGCACATCTTACACCAAATGAATTAATTAGCTGTAAAGTTTAGTTTAGATTTCTCAGTCTTCAAACATTAGCTATCTATGTGTTTGGGAATTAAAAATAAAATTTAAAAAAGAGCTCCATGACTGTGTACAGAAGTAAACAAATGATTTTTCTTTGTAAGGCTTCATTCCAATGGATCTGTTAATTAGTTACTTATGTAATGGTAAACCCTAAAGTGGATGCTTTTAGCCTTCTGAACTGATTATATAGTCCTTTACAAGTATTTGTCTGTGGGTAAGGCAAGCATGGCATATAGTAATCCCCCCTTCCTTTCCACCTAATCTTCTTCACAGTATTCAGGTGTAAGTGCTGATGCTAATCCTTGCCCTCTCCCCAGGTGAAAGCACTGCTGTTTCCCAGCTGGCAACTGAGTCCACACATATTCAGACACCCTTGAAGTAATAGCACTTTTAACTGCATTTTAGCTGCGGCACACAGCCCTACAACTAACTGCTCAGAGAGACACTGGGCCTACTCAAAAATCCTTCATCAAACTACAAAATGTCACAAGCTTTGCAACTGGCAGGACTAACAGTTTAACACCACACAGTTAGCAACTTCACAATAATTTAGGTCAAAACCAAGATGCATTCAGTGACCAATGGAGAGCGCAAGAACAATATTCACAGAAATATTATCTGAGCTGAAATCCAGCTCAGTTTCCAGGACAAATGCTTCACTCTTGCAAAAGTACCTTCAGATTTTTTTTTTTAAAATTGCTATGAATACTCAGGAACACAGTTTTAATTCTTATCTGGAAGTCAGACTTTTCAGCTATTTATATTTCGCATAAGAACATATCAGAAGGTTCGATTTTCTGGCAATAAAGGGGGATTATTTGTTGCCATTAGGGGAGGTGTAAGAATACTGTTGGCTGCAAGAAGGGGATGTTTTGTTTTCCATTCATTTGCCCTATCCTTTCTCCATATGAACAGCTGAACATATGTGCTCTCCAAATGCTCTCCAAATATGTGATCATTTGGGCATTGAGCTGGACTATAGGAAGAGCCACTACTGTGGGACCAGCTTTTTTCAGAGCACTTTTTACCAAGCTGCTTGTGTTACTTTTTGCAGTACCTGTGGGCTTTTGGATGCTTCTAGTAAACAGAACAACAAATCAGTAATGGCTAGGATATTATTTTCCATGAGATTGCTCAATATGTATTTGAAACTGTTCTTTACAGCTCATAACATGATGCAATTTTTTTCATGTACCCACAGTAATTTTTTATAAACAACATTTAATCCAGGCTTAGGTTAAACAGATCAGTTTGAGAATCTATAACTAGTTTAAATTGTATACCCACTTAAGACTTTGCATTAAGTGGAAAATGGAAAACTTGAATTAGATTCAATTTGATGTCTAGATAGACACTGGTTTTACTACCAGATAAGCACAAACAGATCTAAGCTAACAGAAATTGTATATACAGACCTGTTCCCCAAAAAGAAATCTCTAAAATCAGATAGCTGTGCAGAAGCCTGATGTTATCACGATGGAATAGAGGGGTGTGTCTTCACGTGCTGAGGTACCATTGCCTCTTTTCTCTTGTTGCTATGGTTATAAAGAGTATCTGTGCATACCCACACACACTTGTATACCATGTGTGTGCACCTCCTCTCGCCCCGTGGCTGATAGCGGGGCGCCCTAGCCAAAGGGAAGAAGCTGCGGAGTTACATTCGAAGAAAAAAAGTTGTTTTGATACATTGAATATAAATTACTGATGTGCTTTCTGAGTGGCCACCTCAGAGGTTTCCTGGAGTGCATTACTTTGCTGGCAACCAGGAACAGCTGTTTCCAGACATCTCACTAATTAAGTAATTAGGCAACCAAGTCAGACTGTTTGCTCTTGCCAATGTAAATGTGTACGAATGCAACTGCACCCCTAAGATGGGCATGATTTTTATGGTGTCATCCTAACTTTGTCCAAACCTACAGCTTATTCAACATTTAAGATGGCTGGAATTTGCACTGTGCAGCACAAAATCACGATGAAGGCAAGGAGCAGAGAGGATGATCCTGGGACTTGCAACTGTAGATCAAATCTGGAAATCTCACTCTGCTCCTGTTAGGTGGGGTGGGAACATCATCAGAGGCCAGTAAACTGTCCTTCAAAATTAAATCCGGTGTTCTGCAGGGAAGAGTATTGCATACAATCGAGGCATGTGGTAGTGCATTCCTTGCCAAGCAACGAGCCAAATTAAACGGCTGGAGTGAAGAAATACTTGAAGACAGGTTTTAGAACAGCTCTCAGAGCAGATTCTCATCTGGCTCACGAATATCTTTAAATACTTTACCTCCCTTTTACATGTTAGAGGCATGAAAGTGCAGTTAAGGGAGTTGAGCAAGGATATGCAAGAAGCCGAGGAACGGCACAGGTTTCCGTATCATACCTCATAATTTCTTTTTGTTTATTCATACGTGGCATAAATTATTGTTAAGAGTAAAGAGTTTATGAGGGCTGATTCTTACACCGAGAAGAAGAGGAAGGTGCCCCGGATCCGCCGCACCTTGCACCCGTCCGGACGAGCCGCAGCGGGCGGCGGGTCCCTCTCACTCGGGGGGTCCCCGTTCCGGGGAGCGGGGCCGGTGCGCAGTGCGGGGCTGCCCGCACCGGGGCCACTCCGCTCGGAGCGCGGCCGTGGCCGGGCGGCGGCGCTGGCGAGGCCCGGGGGGGCCGCGCGTCACGGCGGGGGGCGGGCGGGGAGCCCCGCTGCGGGGGCGTCGGGGCCGCGCCTGGGCAGCGGGCGGAGCCGCCGCCGCCTCCTGCCGGAGCCGCTCCGCGCGTCGGAGGCTGCGCTCGGCTCCGCTGGGCTCGGTGCGGCTCCGCAGCAGCTGCCGGCGGCCGGGGAGGGAGGGAGCGAGCGGGCGCCGCCGCCCGCGCCGCGCCGATGGGTCTCCTCCTGCTCCTCTGGGCGTGTGCGGCCGCCGCCGGGGCAGGTGAGGGGCCGGGCCGGGGCCGCGGGGCCGGGGTCCGTGGCGGGGCCGGGGTCCTCTCCGGCCGCCTCCCCGGGGAGCGAGGGCCGGGGCCGCCGCCCCGGGTGCGCTGGCGGCGGGCGGAAACTTTGCGGAGAGGCGGCGGCAGCGGGAGCCGCCTCGCCCGTGCCGGCCGCCGCCGCGGCGGGGCCGGGCATCCCCCGCAGCGCCGAGCGGGGCGGGCGAGGGGCTCCGCAGGGCGCAACCGGGCTTGTCCCCGGCGGCGCGGCCCCTCTGCGGGCGCTGAGGACAGGCGTGGGAAAGTTTTGCGAGAGCAGCGTGCGGGCTGCACCCCGCGGGGACGGGGAGCGGAGGAGCGGCGGCCGGCGCGGGTCTGGGCGGGCGGTGCGCGGGTGCTGCCCGCGGTACCGGGCGGGGGGCGCGGCGGTACGGGCGTGATGCTGCTGCAAACGCGTTCTTCCGGCCGGTGCCGTGCGGCTCCGCTCTCTCCAGCCTTGCGCAACCCAAGTACCGCTTCTTGTTCCTTGCGAAGGCTTTGTTCTTGGTCCCCGGGTACCGCTCCTTCCCTCGTGCTGAGGGGCATGTTTCTCCGTGCTGCTTGTGGCTATTTTCAAGGAAGCCACTCGGCACAATTAGCAAAAGCGCAAAGGAATTAATGTTTTATAATTAAATTCTTATAGTAATTATAACCTTATCAAAATCTACAGAGAGATGCGGCTTAAAAACAGTTGGAAGAAAATACCGCCCATCCCTTTCATAGCGGTGTTACCCCTGATAGTGCATACAGAGATATTTAAATGGTCAACAGGACCCAAAACTCTACTACTCGGAAAGTTCTCTGTGTGCAACAATTGCCATCGAAGTTGTGAGAGGAGAGAGAAAAATGCTTCTTCTAGAGCCTCTTCTTTACCATTTTTGCATGGTTTCACGTGGGTATGTGCAGATGGCTTGATTGTGTTGAGCGTGCTTTAAGTAAAAGTTTTTCCATCCTGGAATAGCACTTACACATGTTGAGGAGATTATGGATGTGCTGCATATGTTGCATGGCTGCACATTAGCTAGATGGAGCATAGCATGATTGCTGGGGCTTGGGTGTAAGTGATAAAGGCGGAAGCAGAGAATAAAAGCTGTCAGAGCTGTAAGGCAGAATTAATTTCTTTTAGGGATTTCCTAGTGACATCATTCATAATTATATGGCTTAATCCTTTAATCTGCTGTAGTGCCTTCAGTTCACATTGGGTGGAATCCACGAAGTCCTGAGATGATTTCTACTCCCACCCACCTGCCTGAAGCATTTGAAGTGTGGCTTGTGTAAACCACTGAATCGGGCCCAGGCATTGCACAGCTCTCCAGTGAAAGCAGATGGCTTGATGCTTAATTTTTACTTCAAGAAGAGATGGTATTTCCAGCTGCTTGTTCCACTGAAGAGAGATAGCATAAAATACTGCATGCAAGTGTGGTTGATACGCCTGTAGTATCTTTCTGATAGACTGGGGGAGACCACAGGGGGAAAAGGAGACTTGGTTATCATACTGAAGCTGCTGATTTGTTGTTTATTAATTATTAACTCGTCATTTGAGTGCCTGCTGCCATTTGAAGACCTAGCTCAGGAAAATGACTCGATATTTAAAGCAGTGTAGACTCTCACTAAATAGTTACTGTGACATCAGAAACAGTCTCTGTTTTCCGAAGTATTTTAAAAGCTGGAAGGGAACACACTGAAGCTGTCACATGAGATCCTTCATTGGCATAAATCGAAGCCTGTGGAGCTACAGTGATGTATACTTGTTGAGCTTTGGGTATTCAGGCTGGAATAAATAGCTTTAATAGAGCAGTGGAGCTACTGTGATTTATGGGAGTGCCTGTACTTCCTTGCTGTAGTTTCTGTCCCCACCCTGTTGATGGCTATGACAGAGCTTTCACTTATTTTAATGGGGTTGAGATTTCTCTTACTAAACAGTTTGTCCTTTCTATTGAGCAAGTTTTAGTACCTACTTGACCTCCCTTCATATTAGTAGATTATTGCTGATCTGAATAGATATAACCCCTTTCTAAAGAGGGACAGTATGCCCTGTTTCTCACAAGGATGGCAAACACTTGTCTTCGCTGATAGCTAAGTTCACACAATTGACATTGTGCTCCTTTCCTGCTGAATGAAAGTCTTAGAAGAATAACAAGTCCTTTCCTGTTTTATTCCAGGAGGGGAAGGTGTTTTTGGTCCACCGGCGTGGACAGTGTCAGTTGTGGTCATTTAGTGCCTGAGTGTCTTGGGTGGAAGTCATAGATAGAACCAAAAGACTGATAATGTTGCTGATTATCTGGGAAGTTTTTACCTTTGGAGAAGTTTATCTGGGTTCTCTAATATTCTCCCCATTCCAGTTTTCTACAGAAAGATGTTTATCCCTATATCCTTATGAAAGCACTGTGTATGTGTGGATGTGTCAGCACTCATGGAGTTCAGTTCCATCAGATGCCTCTAGATCTTAATTTTCCTCGTAGAGTAAGGTTGCTAGAGACCTCCTAAAGCTGTATTTTCAGTATTTTTTAGTGCTCTGTCCCTTGTGGAGTAGAATCCTTTACATTACCGCAACATGTTATTCCAACAACTTTTCATCCTTGAGGAAAAGAGGATGTGCTGGAATACAGAAGATATATGAGTAGTATATGTAACTTCTTGTTCATTCTGTACACCTCAGTAATTTCTCAGAGCCTTTCAAAGAATCAAACTAGAGTACTTGCTGCTTAAATGATCCAGAAGTATAGTCCTGAAATAACAGATCAATCAATTTAGACCTGAAAGTGAAGTCTACTTAGTGGAAATCAATCTGGACGTGCTTTACAGGTAACGTCCTTGCTCCACGAAAGTCAATGGGACTTTTACCATTGACTTCAGCTGTGTCAGGGTTTCATTCTTGGAGCCTGTTCCTGTTACTAGTAACGTTAATGAAAAATTTAATTAGGAAAGTGTTTGGATTACACACGAGATATTTGACCTGTGTTTCAGGCACAGGTCTCATGTCACTCTTGCTGCTGTGTTGACAGAAACACTGAGGTCAGGCTGCCATCTTCCCATCCCTAGAAAAGGAGGTATGTTTGATGAATTCGTTGTGCTAACCATCAGGTTGCCCTGAGCTTTTCAACATAGCATTTTCAAACTTTTGCAGTCTTTTATGTCTATCTCATCAAGTCCCTTCTAGATTGAAGAGTACCCAGGCTTTTCCTGGGCATAAGCATTTTATGAATTTCAGGTTTAGAGTTGTGCTTTTCCAGTAGGTGCTCCCGCAGCCCAGAGGTGCTGCAGCTGGTTTGGGTGAGTGAGTGTATGGTGTTTGTAGGTGGGCTTTGGCAACAGCAGAGGTGTTCCGAAGCAATGTCAAACACCTTGGGTGAATCACCCTAGGCTCTTAGTCTACAGGATGGTATTCTTTGCTCTGCTACCATATCTGCTCCAGGGTCCTTGGGTCCAGTTGGGAAAATGGATTACATTTAGGTGTTGAGCTGTGGGCTTGGTCAATTGGGCCCAGCTAGGTAGGAAATGTGAGAGGAATTTTCAGTCCTCACATCTCCCTGGAAATTTTGTGTGGCCAAAAGATGAATGCTGCAAATCTCTCTCATTGTTTTGCTTAGGTGGATATGCTTTTCTTTATTTATTACTCTCTAACCTTGTGAAGATACTGCAAAAACACATCAGTTTTAGAATGTTTTAACACATGCATAGTCAAATCTCTGGGAAGGAAATAATTTAATTGAATGACTTGGAATAGAATATATTTTCTTTCCTGCAGCATAGTTACTGTCTTATAAGTAATTACTGTGTACAGTGTGTGTGCGAATGGGAAGGTAGTAGAAATGTCTGTGCTAGATATTCTTCTCTATTCTTTCTATTATCTGATTTGAAATAAAAATCGATCTAACTCTCTTTGCCTCCAACAGCTGTAGGATTTGGAATGGATCCTGACTTACAAATTGATATCATCACAGAGCTAGATCTGGTGAATACAACCCTGGGGGTAACACAAGTGTCAGGACTACACAATGCCAGCAAAGCGTTTTTATTCCAAGGTGAGAGAAACATCCTCAATTTTCTTATCTCACTTCTGTCTGCATGAACTCAGAAGAGCTTTGATGCTTAAGTGATTCCCTGTAATGGTGGTCTTTACTTAAATGTTACTTTCTTTTATTTCTGTTTCTTGGAATTAATTCTTGAAATGCAGATAATATTTTTTTGTGTGTGTGCTGTCAAAGGAATTTAGGGAAGTATTTCTGGCTAGGTTTTCAATACTCCCCAATACTTATTTCTCACTAAATATGTCGGAGTGGTTCTAACGGGTGGACTTGTGATTTTTTTTCTCTGTGATCATATACATGCAGAGGGATACACAGCTTTAGCTGTGTAACTATGAGAAGGCATTTAGTGTGTTGACACTGATTAGTAATGTAGCAAGTCTTTCATTAACTTTGTGAAAACTGCGGAAGTGGCCAAATAGTACACGTTCGTATTTAACTGCCTGAGCTGAGTATCAAGTATAAATTGCTTTGATTTGTGGTTTTCCCCCCCTTCATTAAGTATTCTAACATAAGTTTGTGAAATGTTTTAAAATTATGGGTTTTTTTTCTTTCTTTTTCTTTCTTATTTTTTTTTTTTTGTATTTTTACTGAATGAAATTCTGAATGTAGCTCTACGATGTATTTAAATAAGGTCTAGATTAAGGGACAATGTCCCATGGGGTAGAAGTGCTGAGTTGCTACAATATGCTAATTAGGCAAGAAGGACATTTATATGACTTGAGATTAACATATGAATTAAAGAAGGATTGAAAACATTTTTATTGTGGAGACTTTCTGTGTTTTTTCTTTACTGTGCTTTAATCAGTGTTGAAGTGTGCATATTAGTATCTCCCTTTTTCTTATCTGTCTTCTGTAGCTGTTTTTAGAGGCAAATGATTATGATTTCATTTTGCTTTAGTTCTGGATCTGCAGTGTTTTACTGTAACGAATAAGGGAAGTGGGTCTCTAATCTTAGTTGATTCTTTATCTGGCCAAGGCCAGTTTAGGAGTCAGAGCTGAGGCTTCTGGAGACCACTTGAGGATTTGTTTCCTGTCTTTTATGGTACTACAAGTAGCTTAATTTTCACCCATTCCCAAATTAGTGTCCAGAAAATTAGTGTCCATTGATTCTTTTCATTTTAAGATAACAACTGTCCTTCTTTTGATACCCTGACTCCAGGTTTGTGTATTATGGACACATAATGTTAAAATATAGCATTCATCTAAGGACAGCAGTGGCCTAAATATATTAATAATTCTAATTGCTATTCCATGCAGTTAATTGCAACCACACTGATGGGGTGGTGTGGTGAGTTTTCACAGGCTAGTGGTCAGAGCTGTAGGGAAGAAGTACAAGATGAGTTTGTCAGGACTTGGATTGACACCATTGATACTGAAAGTAGCTTTGAAAGGTTAATGATGAAGATGTCTTGGATATTCTGTTCTTTTCTCCTTGGAGTTGTCCACCTGTAGTTTAGGAACGTAAGGCTGGTGTAAAAAAGGTGGAACTTAAAAAAATCATATGAACAGATAGACTGAAAGATAGATGTTAATGGGAAGCAATAAACATTTGCTGTCTGAAATACCTATACAATATGCAGACTGTATTTAGGTAAATAAAGCTTTTTTTAATTCCTAGAACAGAAATGCTTTTTGCTAATGCACGCAGGAATAGTCCTGTGCTTCAGTATTGCCTCTAATGTAAAACTTCCTGGAAGGTGGCTCAGGAAAATCACCCTCTTAATAAAACTCATAAGCCATTGGGGTCGTGAGAAGACTGAAGGCCTTTGCTGCCAGCTGGGATGGAAATCTGAGGCTGCCCTGTTGTCTTCTTCCCTTCTTATTCCTATCTGTTATTTGTTAAATGTCAGCAGTGTGTTGGCAGCTGTATGGATTCCTTTTTATTAGCAAAGGTGACTTACTTTACAGGTACAGTCTGGCTGTGTGCCAGGCCCTTTGCCTGGAAGCAGGAGATACTCAGTTTTGATTTTTATCTTGCCATAGAGTAAAACCAGTATAGAACTTGGAGCAATGGATGGGTGACTGCTATGTCTAAGATAGAAGTAATACTTTCTCCCACAGATATTCACAAAAAAACCCCCACTTTGTCCAACATGACACTCCCAGAGGAGAAAAAAAGCCTGGAAGTTAGTGCTTAGTTTCAAAATTACTGTATCCTCTTGGACCAGTCATTGCAGCCTGGAAGATGTGGTCCTTTCAGCACAACTCTGCTCTGGTTAGTCTGTACCATATGTGAGCAGGTCATATGTGCTGTGCCTTGCTCTGCCCCACTGCTCCAGTGTGGTCTTGGAGCCTCTGGGCAGGACAGGACCTGTTTCACCTGGCAGAATGATTGCTGCACAGGGAGCCACATTAGAAGACCTCTTCCCTAGTGAGCTTTCCCTGCTGAGGATTCCCTAGTATAGGAAAAAAGAGAGTTTTTATGTTCTTTGGCATGTGGTTTTCACAGTGACAATTTTGCCTGCCACCTTTGCCAGCGTGTATCAGGGCTCTGATCTTACATAAAAGCTCCCTGTAGAACATTTTCTGTCTTGTCCTGGTTTAGGGGAAATTTGGGAGGAAGCCTCTGAATGGGGTCCCTCTAGAAAACAGACTCAAGTGGCTCCTCCTTCAACTGGTTTGGGGAAAGATTTCCTCAGAGAGAAGTGGAAAAAACCTGTTTTTTTAACAGGTAAACCACTTCCCAGCACAAAAATGAACAATACTAAACAGCAAAATCTCTCGCTGCTCTGACGAGATGACAGATTCAGCAGAGTCCCTCCCGTGGGTTGCAGCCCGGCTCACTCAGGCTGTTCTCAGTCCCTCTGGTGCTGGGAAATGTCACAGCCCAGGCCAGGCCCGGGGTGCCACAGGTATGAGCTCCTGGGGCTCTTCTGGGTTTTCAGTCCAGAGCAGGTTCAAACAATTCCAAGGAAAAGGAAAAAAATCACAGTCCAGGGAACTTATCTGCCTCAGCTAGTCAAAAACTAAAAGCAAAGGAAAGCTCTCTCCTGCCATGCACTGCAGCCAACACAGTCTGTGTGAAGGATGCAGGGAGTGAGTAAAGTCTCTGATAACAAACTCTGAACCTCCTGTCTCCCCCTTCACTCTTGGAACCAATCTTAAAGCTGCAGAACCTAACATACAGCACAAATGGAACAGACGACTAGGGATACAAGCACCATAAAGTCACCCCAGGACAGAGATGAAATGGCTGGAATGCCAGAATGAAATACTGGAGCTGTTCAAACTGAGAGTGTTCCAGCAAGTTTACATCTTTGAGGTAGAGAAATAGTAATTTTTCCCCAACCCAGACAGTTATGTGTGCAGGGTAAGTCCAGGAAAATAGGAAATGTTTTCCTAAAAAAGATTATTTTTCTCTGAACTAAACCATTTGAAAGAGAAAGCTGTATAAGTTTTGAGCATTCTTTCAGTTACCTTTAGAGGCAAAAAGAGGAAATGAAAAGGGGGCGGGTGACATGAAGATATGCACAAAAGAAAGGGAAACTCTTATTTTTAGTTAGGCTTTTGATCAGTGATAGCTCTCTTACAGTAAGTGACATACTGTTTGTTACAGACTTTCTGGAGAGTGATGTCATGATTTAATTTATCCTAGAGAAAATGCAGAAAGATTCTTTTCTGAAGAGTTTGTGATTTCAATCTGAGATGATCCCAGTAAAGCTGGTGGAGTATTCTGATTTTTTAGTAATATTGATATTAACAGCCAAACCTCAGATTTCTGTATGAAACAGCTTTATTGGCAAAGAAACAAATTCAGTTCTGTTGCAAATTGTATGACAGCAAAGTGGCCATTGCAAGATGTGGCTTGCCTTTGGGCAAGCAAATTTGTTCCTAATTGAAAAAAGCCTAGAAACCTATAATTAAGTGTAGTCATCTGAGTGGTCCTGCTGGGCATGGACTTCGATTGTTAGAGTATTTCAACTGGATTTTTGGTTGATCAGGTCCGTTATTTGTATGTTTCAGTTCTATTCTCTGTGAAAGGGGGATGAGGAAATTAAAAAAAAAGCAGTGCAAGTGCTGGCAGTGTGCCTTAGGAAATGTAGGTACATAACTCATAATTGCAATTCTGCTAATAGTCTGATTCTTAAGATCCCTAGCATTCTGGTGTCTTAATTATTTATCTTTTATTAACTTTTACACAAAAACATGGGGAAAATTATCTTTGTGAGCAGATGAGCTGCTCTAGCATGAAGGGGCAGAGGAAGGTGAGCGGAGACTTGTGATGAGTGGTTTTGGCGAATGGGTCACCCAAGACCTTGATGTCTGACCCAAATCTTCTTCCCTCCAACCAGGAGACCAATGAATTCAAGGAAATGGTTGTGGGAGTCGGTGGAAAATCTGCCTCAAAGAAATATATTGAAAAGATGAACTTTTCACCTAATGCCTTAAAATAACATCTAACAAACTTCAAATGTAAGACATCTACAAATAGTATGCCTATAAGACAGGCATGAGAAATGTACAGGATCGGAACAGAATTACACTGTAGATTGTAGATAAGACAATTAATGTAAATAATACGTAATTGTAAATAATAAATGTTGTGAATAGTACATTAAGAAACCCTGAGCTATGGATCCCTTGATGAGGCTCAGTCCTGTTCTCTGTTTCAGATAGCAGGGAAGAAGGGCTTGTCCAGACTTTGGGTTATCATGATCTTGAGTTCAGTGGCAGAAAAAAGCTCTGATGATAAATAAGGCAAGAAGATGTTGACTGGTCATCTTGTTTCTAGGTAGTCTGAAACCAGATCTTAGCCTAGCTGTTCAATTATGTGATTACTTTTACCAGTCTAACTTTTGTTACATGCTCAGTTCTTGTTATGGAAGTAAAATTTTATTCCTTTTACAACCTGTCATCTCTGCCTCTTTCTTTTTAACTCTTTCTGCAGCATGTCTTTTGAGCTGAGACTTAAAGCCTTTACTTACAAAACAGTTTCCCCCAGCCCAAAAAGTTTATTAAAGTTTATTATTAAAGTTTATTAAGGCTTTGCTGTTTCCTTTCCTAGCAATCTGGCACTGTTTTTCAACTTGGCCTTTAAATTAGGAATGGTCTTTTTACTATGTATACTATGTTTAGCACTCAGCAAATAAAACACCAAGTACTGTTCGAAGTCTGGAGATCTACAGTGCTTTGTTCTTGACTGTTTCTTGACTTGTATTAAACAACCACTGGATTTGTAAGGAAACACCTGGCCTGGAGCTCCTGCAGCACAGAGTTCAGTCATGCTCCTTATTCCCACTTTGTACTAGAGACTGCCGAGTTCTTTTCTGTACAGTCGTGGCTTCAACAGGAAAGGTGAAAGAATAACAAGTATCTTAAAGCACAGAGAAAGGCAATGTTTTTGTGAGAAAAAGAGTGAAACTTGTTGAGTTCGTGAAACAAAAGGACTGTCCTGCTTCAGGCCAAAAGAGAGATCAAACCTGCACTTTTAAGGTGGGTAGAGGTGCCTCCCAGAAGGCTTTTGAGCTTCCAGATGAAGTGTCAGTGTTTTCCTCCAGTGCTTTATGACTGACTGACTTTTTTTTAGACTAATGTCTTACTTACAGAGTAGAAGTGCTTCCAGATTCCACTCCAGGAATCTCAGTCCAAGAAGTCAGATTTTGCAGTGCTGAACTGAAAGAGGTTTGAATGCTGGCCAGCTTTGCCATGTTTTCAGACTAGTGGATAAGAACAACTTCCTAAATTGATCTTCTAATCAGGAGTGGGCACATACCCTTTTTATCAGGAATGCTAGCTCTGCTTCTGGTAGGACAGTCTTCAGAATATGCTTCTTGTGCCCTGGCAATGTGTTTGGGGCAGCAGCTCAGCACTGAGCTGTGCTCGCTGAATTCCAAGGCCAGGTGAAGGCTGCCGCCTTTGTCCATCTGTGCTGAACTTCTCACCTTCAGTCTCAGTGGCCTGGGTGCTATGGCCAAGGTTTTAATCTACTTCAAGTGTTAAACTCTGTTATGCTGGCATAATCTGCAAGGTATGTGAGCTGCAGAGCTCAGAAAATAGCCAGACATGATGACAGGGAGCAGATAACAACTCAGGCAGGAAACATGTCATTACTCTTTCTGGGGCAGGTGGTGGGAGGTCTGCAGTGAGTAGGAGTGATAAACTTTAGTGTTTTGGAATTCAGGTGTCAGTCCCTCTTTACATGAGGTAATGAGACAAGAGTCACTGCTTTTTGTGGGCTCTCTCCTGCTGCATTTATAGCAAATATTAAGTATCAGCAGTATTGTTTTTACAGAGCAGAAATCTCACAGTGGCAGAAAATTAGGAAGGCACAACATTGTGGCTGGAAATGTTAGTCCCGCCTTCAGCTGTCACGGGAGAGGGTAGCTCGAGTATCTTTTCCATGGTGGTGTATCTGAATACCCCATCTTGTGGGGTTGCTGGCATTTTTGGGGCAAAGTCTCTGGGCACACCTGAGGCTGCTGCCAGCCCCCTTCTTCACATGCCTTGAGACAGTTGGCAAAGCAGCTGATGACCCTTGCACTGTTGAAAAGGAATGTCTGGTTTTTATTTTCATTCTTTTTTCACCACGTATTGCCCACCATCACTTGGACTTGTGCCTGCACAGCTGCTTCCTTCCAGCTGGATGAGATTTTTTTTTTTCCCCCTTTTAAAATACACTTTGCCTGAGGTGCTGCCAGCCTGGGTGTGGGGCTGGGCTGCTCTCTGAGGTGAGGCTGGCCAGAGCTAGCAGTATGTCCCCTCACATAGGTATCCTGCAGCTCACCACAGAGGTTTATCTTCGTGGAAACTCCGCAAGCTCTTTGAACTTGTGAGCTTTTATTGTATTATTCAAAGGTCAGAGTGAGGTATTTTTCTATTGTTGTGTCACACTATGTAGACCTGTTCTGATTCCTACAGGAATGGGTAAATTTGGGGTTTTACCCCATGTTGCCTGTGGGATGCCTGTCCTGGGCTCCTGAGAGTTCATGAGAGAAAGGCAGCTGCCATCAGATAAAAAGTCTTTTTATGTGTTGTAAAAACACCTTGCCACCTGAGGTGTGGATCAGCCTCTTGCCCCCATCGTGTGGTAGCATTCAGATGTGGTACCATTCCTTGGTACTTAATTTTGGCTGTTTCTCCTGGCTTTCCACTGAGGTATCCCTTCTGAGAATCCCCTTCTCACCTGGGCATGGCAAAATTGATGATTTTACTTAAAGCTGATCTGCTTTCAGGGCTGGCTGGGGATGTGAGAAAAAGGGCCCAGCCCATCCCTTGGAGAGCGGGATCCTCACTGGTGCTCCACACTCATCCCTTGAGATGTTCCCCTATTTTTCCAAGCTCCAGCTTGGTCCTTAGGAGCTATGGCAGCTGCCCACCATCCTAAGTGTTGACAGAGGTGTTAGGCCCTTGTCAGAGCTGCTCTGTGAAGCACTGCTAAAATGAGAATTTAAATAGGTTGCCAATAGCTGGTCTGACTTCACCCAGTGGGATGGAGGAAGCTGGTACTTCTTCGATGGAGATGGTTTCTGGGCTTGTGTCCATCAGCAGGCCTTGTTCTTTTCTTGGGGTCTTGAGTGCTTGTCCTGCTTTCACCCCTTCCTTCCCTGCTTTTCACCCCTTCCCTCTGTAGAAGCTGGGAATGAGAGGGACTTAAAGGTGGAAGTCTAGTGACAAGGATTGAGTATGTAAGTTATGATGAAATGGTTGGGATTAGCAGGCTACCCTGAGAGCAAGGAACGAGATAGGCTGGTGCTGGGCACATGAGTGGAAGCAGCTGGATGAACTCTAACAGACAGGGCAAGGAAATGGCCCCAGATGGGCATGGGGAAGGGAGAGGTGTGGAGGAGACAAGAAGGAAGCAGGTGATGGCCAGGCAGGAAAATTGTGACAAGAATGAGGCAAGGACTTTAACTTGAGGAAGGAGGGAGAGAGGTGCAGGGATCAAGAGCATGGTAAGGGGAGGGGAGCTGTGTACAGCAGCTGGGAGAAGCAGCCTGGAGAGAGAGGCATGGGGCTGTCGCCTGGATGGGAAACACAAAGACTGCAGTCTTGGGCCAGGAGAATTAGGTAAAGGTTTGATTACAGTACGGGCAGCATAATCAGGAAAAATACAGAAAGTTTAGATTTGGCATTACTGTAAAGTACATATGATGTGCACTTATATTAACAAGGGTTTTTGGAGGATACAGCTTGGATAATGTGGGGGTTTGTATTAGTGAACTAGAACCTTACGTTTGCTGTATTGCTCACCTGTAAAACTGAGGTCCTAGTGCCCTTTCCTCTAACAAAAGTGGTATGGAGAATTCATTAATATTTGTAGAAGGCTCAAATACTGGAATTTCAGTGCTGGAATAAGTGCTGGAATAATCAGCTTGGTGTGTTCTGCCCTTCGGAGAAGGACTTGAATATGTTGGATTTACTGTTCAAGGTGAGCTTTGAACAATAAAAATAAAGCAAAACTTAAGATCCTTTGTTTGTTAAATAGTTTTTACTCTTTGTTCTTTCCTTTGTGCACTGACTGTGAGACAGGAGCCCTCTGGAAAAAGGTGTGTGATCCTGTAATTAAGAAAGGTTTTGGAATATTCATCCCCGGAGGGTTGAGCAAGGATTTCCTGCGATACTTTAATTCAAACATCTGCCTAACTTATAAATTAAATATATATTTTTAAATATAGCTAATCTTTTAATGTGTTTTGTGTACACAAGGCAGTTTTTTTCTTTCAGTTAAATGCTTAGTCTAAATGTGGGTTTTTTCCTTTGCAAAAACCATTTTCAGAACAGAGAAATAATCTGGAATTGAATACAATAAAATAGGAGGGGTTGAGTGAGATGAATCATCTTCAATGGAGGAAATGAAAGATCACCTGAGACATAATTATGAAACAATGCTTTGAGGCTTTGAAGATACATAAACTACTATAAAGTTTGTCAGTTCCCAGAGGCAGTTTTAAAAAAATACTCTTATATACCCATCCTGTCTTCACTGTTTCTTGTTTAATGTTTGGATTATGTTAGAAACTTCTCTAGGTGTAAAGTTTATCCAGCATATTGATATGAAGGTGTTCAGTATTCTGTTGTTTAAAACACCCCTGCTTCCAAGTAAGTGTAGACTAAAATAGAAACCTAGTCACATTAAACAACAGTGACTGATTTCTACTTTTACTTTCTCTCCCCCCCCTCCCCGTCCTGAATGTTGCCATGCTGCCTTCTGTTACTTGACATTTTTTGGATTTCCCATCATGCCTGTAATGATTAGGAGAGAGTTCTGAGCAACATTGCCTCTGTCCTTGACAGTTACTTTTGCTTTCCTGGGAGACAATAATTGTGCTGCTTATCTATCTTCATTTGCTGTGATGGTAAGTACAGAGGGAAAACGGGATAAGTACTTCTGTAGTGTGCTAAAAGCATTGAATGATTCTGGCAACCTGTTGACAAAGTCCTGTCATGAAGATAAGCAGAAAAGAAAGAAAAGTTCTTTCCTCTTTAATGGGCTGAGACTGGGGTGCAGAAATTAGTTTCTGATACTGCTAGTAACGGTGTTCCACAACATGTGAACGTCTAGGTCCTTACAATGAAAGTAACTCAGATAAAAGTAGCACTAACAATTTGAGTTCTTGTGTCTTCATCAAAATAAGACTACAACAAAAATTGTCTTGTTTGTGAAAAGATTTTGGCAAATGGATACTCTTAATTCATATAATACTGTAATCAACTCCTGATTTAGTAAATAAATATTAAAGTGGAGTAAGAATATTCTATAGCATCTTGTCAGATCGTCCCATATGCTTGTCAGGGCTGTGGGAAGGAGGAAGTGAAAGATTACCTGAGACATAATTATGAAACAATGCTTTGAGGGCTTTGAAGATACATAAACTACTATAAACTTTGTCAGTTCCCAGAGGCAGTTTTAAAAAAATACTCTTATATACCCATCCTGTGGGAAGTTGGGGTGAAGCAGAGCTGGCAGCTGAGTAGTGCTGCCTTGGGGCAAGTCGCTGAGTGGTCCTGGGTGAAGAATCCTGCCCAAGCCCCTGCACCTCATGTGGCAGCTCTGGGTTGCTGGACAGATGCTGTGTTAAAAAAGCATTAGTAGGGCACTGCTGAGCTAAAACTGCTTGAAATGCAGAGGATGGGAAAAGCAGTGCTCAAGAATTGGGTTCTTACTGCAGGCAATGACACAAAATGGCCTAATACTGTGTATTTTGACCCCAAGGGTGGCGATATCTTAAATTTTAACTCAATTTCAGCAGAAACTTATTAATAACTGAGAAAAATATTTATATTTGGCCTACTTGATTAAATTATTTCTAAACACAGCTACATCTTTTGCCTAAAAGGAAGTGGTGTTATTTGAAATTACTTTCAGAAGTGGGTTTTTTTTTTTTTTTTTAAGATTTTGTACCTTAAAGAAGTACACAAAGGTAGATACAACCAGATCTAATGAAGGAGCCAGGCATGGACCATTTCCTATGGTAAAAAATCCTGCTATCTTGAACTGTCTATCAAGAATAAAGATTAGATGCTACTTGAGACCTCAATCTACTTCTTCTATGCCAAATTCTAGAATAATCCTGCCACCTGTGGTGTGAGTATATAAATGACACACAAGGGAGCGACATTTTTTCTGTTATTTTTTCATTTTAGCCACATAAATGGCATGAAGTATTCATGTCATACTGTGCTGGTTTTGTGGTGTTATATCATGTGATCTGCCTTTGGAAATAGGCCTTTTGTGGCCTATTCAAAAATACAGAGGTTTTTTTTTTTTATAGAATGAGAAAAAAATAAGTTTTGGCACCTGATGCCCGCTCCAACATGGGATGATATCCTTAGTTATAGGTTGCCTATCTGCTGAAATATCATAGTTGGTCCTGTAATTCTGATGTCAGGGATCTGTGAGTCACTATTTTTGAACAGTAAGTACTGTAACTCCGAATTTCTTTTTCTTCCTAAAAACCCCTCATTACAGCTTTTCTGCCCCCATCCTTCCTCCTTTGTGGTAACATTTCTTACATTACAGTGGAGTTTGCTGTGGGTCCCCTGTACTGTAAAAAGGGAAAAATAGTATAGGATTGCTGCAGGGGCTGTTTTAGAGATGTCCTCCCTTGCACATACTCCCTCTGAAGCTGTGAGGTTTCCCTTTGGCATCTCTGGGAACAGACGCTGCCAAAGGAGATAAATCTGTGTTGTAAAGGTTAGTCCTGTATTGTGTAGCCCCCCTCTTTTATGTCTTTATTTTCATTTTTTAAAAGCTTTTTGTGAACTGGTAAATAGCAAAGATCTTTTAAGAGCGAAACACATATAATACTGCATCTTGGAGTTTAAATACTTGTTGCTTCTAAGATGGACTGTCTACAGATGGCACTCATATCTGCCTCTGTTTCTCTGTCTCTTCTTCAGCTTATTGTGAAAAACAATTTTGAAATTTTAAAGCCTCTTCCCGGGGATTGGGGAATATAACAAAGCCAAGATGTGTGGGAGGAGAGTGGGGTTTGTGTGTGTATGTGTCGTGATTTTTCGTGGTCTGTAGAGGTCTCTACAGATGCTCATCATGCTGTTTGGAATGCGAAGTAGCACAGCCTTAAAACATGATATTTGTAGAATAATTTGGTAAATGCTGATGATTTGGAAACCTCATGTATTGCACTCATCCCAAACCTTCCTTTTCAGGGAATGTACTGACAAGCTGTGATAGGAGGACCCTGCAGTATTAGTTTCAGTGATCTTGTTTGGAAATGGTGGAAGAAATTTAGGTTTCCTTCATTGTAGCTAATTATGGAGCTAGAAAAGAAAAGAGTTTTGCTTTTATAATAACATTTCTCACATATTTAAGTAATGTCTTCTGCTTTTTGTTCTCTGATACTGGCATTGCTTTTAATGTCTTTTGATGTCTTGTGTGTGCCAGCTTTCAGATGGGATATTGTGCCCACCTTGCTTTGTGCCATCCTAATCGCTTCAAAATGTAATCATTAAAAAAAAAGTAAACAATATTGCTGATGTTACTGCTGATGGCAAGAAATACAGAAATGGCAGGACACGAGGCAGTTCTATTTAAATAAAAGCTTATTTTCAGAAACAAAGGCTTAAGGAGAAAAAGAGAGCTTTTAGTACCCCAATCACGTTTCCTGTTACGGATGAACCTACAGCAATGGATGCTATCAAAGTTGTCATATTTTATTCATGAGTTGTGGTATGCTTGGGTGAAATAAGAAAAGCAATGGTCCAAATCATAATTATGGTGTAAAAAGATAAAACAGTTATTATTGTGACTTTAAAAAAGAAATTATTAAATCTCTCAAATCATGTAAAACTCATGGAGAATGACTAAGTATTTTAGTTATTTATGGTTCTTTGTTGTGGGTGTTGTGAAACCCTTCACCAATAGCATTTATACTTATTTTGGGAGAAAATATAAATGTGTGCCTGTGTATGTTCCAAGAAACAAAACCATCTAGAATATTGAATATAAACATAAAGAGGCTGATAGCAGAAATTATACTTCAGTAGAGGAGGGCTCTGACAAATGTATTATGCCTCATGCTATTGTCATGCAGTTAATAAATAAAACAGACACCCAGGATTTAATTTGCTTTAGCACTAACATGGAAGTGATTTTTTCCCTCAGGGAAAGAAAACAAAAGGGGAAATTGGTTCATGAAACACGTGTAGTTTAATGCTTGTATAAATCATATCTAGATAGAGTATAGAATATAGAAAAGCTCTGAAATCATAACATTTCAGCAATACATGACCTATGCTTTAAAAGTAATTAAGAAACTAGTTAGCCTTTCACGTTTTTGAGAGGTTTTGAACCAAGAGAGCACTTCAGCATATGCTTGCTTTGATCTTCAAGGATAATTTCATTGTCTTTAGTTGGATTGTTCATGTGATAAAATGTCTGGATATTAAAACCTGTGTGTAGGTGTACCCAGGTCTATTAGCTGCATTAGGCATAGTAACCTCTCTCCACAGTGAAGAAACCAAGTGAGATTTCTGCTTAAGTTGAAACTCCCCTTTTAATGAACTATTTAAAGTAGTATTTTGATTTACACATTTAAGAAAGCAGGTTTTCACCAGGGAGGCAAATTCTGATTTCTGTGTGGCTTCTGACTTCGACAAAGTCAGAATAATTTAGGCATTCAGCTTGTCTCCTGCTCTAGTGGAACCTGGATATTAATTTTTTTTTTTAAATGGGTTATTTGTTGACTGTATCAGTTAAATTCATGGTAAACTTAGGAATCATAAAGAACTTCAGAAGTACTTGTGATTTTTTTTTTTTTAAATATTGTTGCCATAAATTTTGAGCAATATTTGCTATTCAGTATTCAACACCAACAGCCGATTTGGGGATACAAGCATCATAAAGTCACCCCAAGACAACCTGTAAGAAAGAAGAGTGCTAAATGAGAAATCAGAATTATTATCTACTGCTCAAAAATAAGAATGGATCAATCTGTTTCATTTTATTTCTGGATTACAAACACACTTGGAGTCATAGTGGGAGGAAATAAGACCAAACCTACAACTAGTAGTTATTTGCAAAACTCGTCCTCTATGTCAGATTTTTGGTTCTAGGGGCTCCTCACCTTCTGGTACCACCTTAAGTTTCCTTTAAACAAATGCAGAATGTGTTTCACCAAGTTTTGGTATATATTATCATTTTTTAAAAGCAATATCTAATATTTTTGTGTGATTTCAAGCATACTTGAACATGCTTTGTAGAAGGGGAGGAAAAAAATTGTTTAGGTTGCTTTTGCATGAAGCCATATTTTTGAGTGGCTCATTATTTGTGTGTGACTTTAGTATTTAATATATTCTTGAAATAGATCCCTGGAGTGGTAAGTATTCCTCCTGCAAAATGGATGGCACAGTGGGAATGGTTCTTGGCAATTACTGCATTTTTCCTAGTGTTACCACTGGCTCTGTTCACAGTGTTGCTGGTGTAAGTCCATGTTCTTTCTGTTAAAATGTTATTTTCCAAATTGGCAAAGAGCAATCTTTATAGGCACAGTAATGTGATAACCTTATCTAATGTACGTAAACAGCGGAAAAGATGATACAATCAGTGACTCCTGAACTAATTTGCTAACAACACATGTAATTTGATTAACTCACATGATTTAAGAGCAGATTATGTGCTTTTAGTGATAGTGAACTTCTGGAGCATTTCAACAAAGCATTTAATTTAAGGGATCAACCATTTGTAAACAGTCTTGATTTCAGCATGAATCCCTTGAGGAAACAATGGAGCCTACTTGAGAAGACGAGCTCAGCAGCTGCTTAAAATACTTGAAATAAGTTCAGGTAGCTGCCTTGATTAACAGGTGATGTATAGCCTTAGCAAAGTGGTATCTGTTGCTGACAGCAGAAAACTTGCTCCAAAGGCCCTTGGCTGACTACAGATGTCTGATTTTGGTCAATAACAGCCAGCTGGTTTGATGACCATCTCAGTTACTGGGCTTTGAGTGTAACCAGGCTGCTGCTTCTGCTCGTGCTGCTGGAGAAGTGGCTCCAGTGCTTTCCTTGGTCATTCTGCTCATGTGGGTGGAAAAGACAAGTACAAAGCTGTGAAGGTGGAGACCCATACGAATTTTCTTGATACAAACTTTGCTACAGCTTTCTGCCACTGTGGTTGCTCTGCCACCTTGGGCACCTTTGGCTCGTTGGGGCTGGAGAAGCACAGGTGGCTGCCTTCACTCTTTCCATGTGTTCGTTTCCAGGTCTTGTGCAGTATCTGCTCCTCTGTTTGTTCCACAGTATCAATTGCCATGGTTCACTTTGAAATGCTGATAAAGCAAACAAAGGACTTAAGAGTCACTGACATCCACTTAATTAGCATGAGTGTGGTCACTCTAGCTGGTACTCAAGTCAAGGCAATTTTCAAGAATGAAGAGTTTGATACTAAGCCACTAAATCAGCTAAATTAGTGGTTGAGGAGAAACTGTGATTTGATAAGTGTTCTGTGTTTGATTTCTGCAGTGACTCAAAATTCTCCTGCCCCTGGCATCTGGAGTTACAGGACTGGGTTTGCAATGTCTTCCTGAAAGGACTTTTTATTTATATGTATATATAATTTTAAATGCTAGATAAATTTTGTTAGGAGAGACCTATTTGTAAACTAGTTTACAAACATGTATATCAAAATGACAGCAATAAATGAGCACGTATAGCCAGGGGTAGTTTTGCATGATGCAAAAGCACAGTTTACTTTGAATTACATTATTTTTCCACCTTCTCTAGCAGAATTGCTTTTGCTGTATAGTCATGGGAACTTACCTTTGTGACATTTGCTGTTCACCCTGGTAATTGCTCCATCCTCTAATTTAATGAAAACCCATTAAACCGAAACAATAATTAAAATGAGACATCATCTCTGTAGGAGGCTTGCATATTAAAATCACCAAGCATTTCACTGCAGACGGATCTTATTCTTGAGAAGCATTGTTTGAAGCAACATGTAAAAAGTGATTTACAATGAATAATCATAATTTAGAAAGCTGTGCTGTTGAACATGATTTCCTGCTGTTTATTACTGACTCTGAGTAGAGCTAGCATGGCAAAAACATGTACAGTGTCTTTTCATGCTGGCGAGAATACTCAGAAGCAGAGATGTGCTTATGAGAATACATCATAACCTCTTTGGTCCTCCCTGTTTTCCTCCCTTAGTTTTTTATAGAAGGGTGAGGTGTTTTGACTCCTCTCTTTGGTTTGCTGGAAGGTAGAACAGGTGATTCTGGTCCTCGCTGTTCCAGTGCAGGGGCCCCAGAGAGCTACAAAGTGCCAGCCTAGCACCTTAACACAAATTTACATTTATTTTTCATTGGCAGTACCTCCAATACCCCCAGAACCCTATTATTTAGTCTGAGTGGAACCAGTGCAGGCACATGGGTCTCTGCAGAATGGTGTGGCTGTCTGGAGCCATAGAGCTAATGGCTGATTTGAGCTCCCAAAGTGATCTGAGGGATGTACATGGTTTTGTGCCTTTTCCTGCCACAGGAGCATGTTGTGAAGTCTTCTGTGTTCTTAGCATATAAAGAGAAATTTATATGAATTTATCCCCATAGCTCAAAATAAAAAATTAGTGGCACCTGCAGATATCTACATTTTGCCCTTGGTAGGTAGGGAGGGACAAGTACCTGAAGCATTTCTCTGCTTGGCAGTGAAATGATTCTTTTTTGGAGAAGATCCCCATAATTAGCATTGTCATTCTTCTGGGGATTTTTGCATCTGTTTGTGGCTTGTGTAGACTGTGGAGTGCTTTTAGAAGGGTGGAAGTGAGTGGGAATGGGCATTTATCACTGGTGTGTGTGGGTTGTTTTTGTTTGGTGTTTTTGGTTTTTTTTTGGTGTTTTTTTTTTGTTTTTTGTTTTTTTTGGTTTTTTGTTTTTTTTTGTGGTGGTTTTCTTGTTTTTACCAGTTCTTCAAAAATATATTTTGTGAGACCAGTGTGCAGGAAGGGAGTTGATGCATGGGACCCACTTGACTCAGAGGCTTTGGTGAAGCACCTGCTTCAGTGAACAAGAATGTTTTTGTGATGCTGTTTCATGTTTTCATCCAACAACTGTTAGGAACTGCCTACACTGAGAGTTGCTAGTTTTGGGATCATCCCTCTAATTTTGGTTTCATTTTTGTAAGGGTGGTGACTTAAATAAAAAAAAAATGGGGCACTGGCATGATTTTTTGTTTGTTTTGTTTTTTTAAATACAGCTTTCAGTTTTACTGGATTTTGCCCATAGCAAGGTAAAAGTCTAAAAGATGTAATATTCAATTCTTTAATTCCTATAGCTTAAATCCAGATTCTCTGTTGTTGCAGGATTAATTTCTACTTACTTGTCCAGAGTGACTGTTCAAAGGTTTTACTGAAAGCATGTTGAAGCAAATAGCTTTAAAATGATTGAAGTTACCAATAAAGCAACGTGTTCTGCAGTATGTTCTCTGTCAAGGGAAGTAAAAGGTATTCAAGCAGGCAAGTGAATGATAAAATGTACCTATTGCTGTACAAAATGAGTTGATTCAGAACTGAATTTTAGTATTTTTCCTCTTATGGCGGCATCTATTAAAGTAAAATTATTCCCCAGATGGATTGGGATATGGCTTTTAACAACTGGTGCACATTTTTCATCACTTAAAATTCCATCCCAAATGGTCATGTATTTCCCCTTGTACTGTTGTCACTGTCAAAGGAAGCTTGGCAAGACCTTTGGTTTCTTTCCTAGCATTATCCTTTTCCTTCTCTAACTCATTTTGTCTGCTTCTGTGTGGTGATAATTTTCTTACTCTGTTTCTAGTGGACCTGATGCCAACTTCTCAATTTCTTTTTTCTGGGGTTCTAATGTGTTCAGGCTTACAAATGGCAGAAGCCTGAGGTGTTAATTTTTAGTTGCTAGCGCTGGTGATGCATAGAGCAGTGAATCCACACAGGAAGATGTGACTTGAGGGTCTAAATCAGGTTGAGTAAGGACTGATGCTGATCCTGAGTTGTTGTACCTAATTCCATTTGGCATTTAGGGTTAGTGTGCACTGACATATCTGAATGGTTTGTATGTGTGAGGTAAAGTTTGGCCTAACATCGTTGGCCCCAGAGCAGCATTGCTATTCATTTGGTTTTATGGTGAAGGGAAAACACACCTATTCTAAAACAAAAACATGAGAGTTATTTTGACGGTGCTGATAGCGATTGTTGAGTAGTTACAGCTGTGGGTAAAATTTCTCTGTGTGGCTCTGGGTGTAGGAGCTTGCTGGAGCTGGGCAGGGTGCTGTGGGTGCTGAGCCCCTGTGTCAGGGCAGCCCCGGGTGCTGCTTCCTCATGTAGTTCTTTTTGGCTCCTCAGGGCTGTGCTGATCAGGGGCTGAATGGGCTCTCAAGGGGCAAGGCATCCAGAAGAAGGCAAGGGGGCATCCCTGGCTGTGGGGGAGATGCTGCCAGGGAGAGGGGATGATAGTAACTAAATGGGTATGGTTGTCTGTCCTGGCAAACTGGACTGTTGGTTTGTGCTTGGCACTTCTTCCTTGGACCCACAGCTTGAAACAAAGGAATTAAAATCAAGCCATAGGTTCTCTCTCTGACATAGGTGTGTCTTGTGCTTTTGTTCTGCTGAAGGTAAAAGTTGCCTTTACTTGATTCTCTGAGATAATTTGTCTCTTGGACTTGCAAATAACTCAGTATGCTCTTTGTCTTTCCTTGTTTAATTTTAGAAACATTCAGGTATGTTTTTAAAAAACCCTCCAGTCAGCCACTATTTCAAATTAATAAAATATAATCACATAGAAGGGCATATGAAAGTCGTATCTGTGTTTGTTTATTTATTTTGCCGAGATTGCATTATCATTCAAGCATGAAGCGATGTTTCACTGAAGATTGCTGTATAAACCTATATTGTTCTATATTATATAGGAAATATGACATTTCATTACAAGCAGACAGTTATTTTTATAGAGAGCATAAAGAGTATTTTGCCTTTCAGGCACCTGTGTTGAGGGGGTGTATGTATTCTCAATTTTTTTTTTTTTTTTTTTTTTTTTTTTTTCATTTTGAAGTGTGAAAATCTACCTGAAAGTAGAAGGTTCTTGCTCTAAATGGATTGTACTCCCAGCTCATTTGTATGGTATTTTCTGCAGAAATCAAGCAAAACACAAGCATGATGTTCCCGGGGATGATGTGTGTGAGGGCAGACAGTGCTGCAGAGGGGTGGGGGGCTGTGCCATGGGGACAGGAGCTCGGTGATGCAGTGCGCTCTCAAAACCCCTCCTTCCCTGCATTTGGGTTCCAGGTTGCAAGCCCTGGTTGTGCTCAGCACTGGGGCTCCAGAATCCCAGGCTATGTGCCCTCTGGATCACCATCAGCCTTCTCAGTTTGCAAATTTCATTTACCATCCCACCATGGAACTAGTGGGAGAGTTCCCTTATAGTTACTGAGATTAGGCTGTGCAAATCAGTATTTCTGTAGACATTTTTGCATCAGCAAGTAAAGTTTTCACCTGACTTGCAGTAGAGATGTCCCAAGGTGTTGGTAATGACTGGACTTGGTCCCTAAATGCATAGCACTGTACTTAGAACTGTGTTAGTTTCTAAAAGCCTTGTTATATAACTTCCTTTGTACCAATTAAAGATTACGAAGTGTTGCAAAGCGATCCGTAGTTTCGACCCAACACTCTGGAAATTCAAAACTTTGGATCTTACCGCTTTTAATCAACAGAGAATGAATATCAGTGTTTCATGTGGTTTTAGTATACTTTTATCTATGAAGAGATGATAGAGAATAGCAAAATATTTCGAAGTGTGTTTCTTACTGAAGTAGTCAGTGCACTGATGAACCATAGATGATTCTGAGCAAGGAGCCCTGTATTTTTGTATAAAATTTGATAGATAGGTGGTGGGATGTGGGCCTTCCTACAATGAGAAGCTGTTGTACTTTGCAAGGCTTGACTGAAGTTTAAGCGTGTATGTTCCACTGACAGCACTGCCGTGTTTTCATGTGAAAGAATTTTTGAAAGCTTTGTTAAATCATATTTTATTTCTGGTAACTGTAATGCCTTTAAGAAAAAAATTGCAAGATATGAAGGTTTTTAACCTTCAAAAAATGATAATAATCTTCATCTCTCAGGTCTTGGATATTTTACCTCTGAGTCTTACTTGTGCCTTGGAACGTGCTACCAGTGGGTTGTCTGTTTCTATAGATATTAAACTGGATATTGGTGAATTTATGGGTCTGGGGCAGACATAGTTTTGTATCTCTTGCATCAGCTTTTTAAAAAGAAACTACATGATATTTATGACCAGTAATAACACCTTGCTAGGTGAAGATGATGCAGATAACAAAATCTAATAGACAAAGACAAAATCTGATCTTCTTTGCTGGATTGTTTATTCTTCTATTCCACTATATGATGGCAGTGGAGATGATTTCTGCTCTCGGAAGCTTTATCCTCTGCTATGGTAAAAGTGGCACTGGACAGACAAGTACTTTGTTGCTGTAAAGGGGGCACTATATTTATCAGGCAAATCAGCATCAATCAATCATTTTCCAATCTCTGGAAAAGATTTTTAAATGACGACAGTGATTTTGGATGTCTAACTATAGTACTTTTCTCTGGTGAGCCTTTCAGAATGCAAGCATGTTGTGACTCTGGTGTGTAAGCTTATTTAAGTAGCACAGGAAAACCAGAGACACCCAGTTACACAACATGCTTGAATACTTTTTCCTTGGAGTTTGGTTTCAGTCCATGGCATTCCCTCACTAGTTGCGTGTTTGAGGTTTTAGGATGTTTTCCATGCCAGTCTTTTTCCTCTCTGCAAAGCCTTGCTTAATGACACAATGGGGCCTTTTTATAGTATTGGGGATTTTTTTTTTCCCATGCAATGAAATTCTGAATTGTAATTTTCATCACTCCTTTGTGTGTTACATCATGTCTGCTGGGCTGGATTCTCAGCATTCAGTGCAGTTGTCTGGTTTTCTACCAGCTGAGAATTTGTGCCAGCATTTTTGGCTTCACAGTAAAACCTTTGGAAAGCAAGCACACTGGGTTTCTAATTGGTCGTGACATCCAGGAACTGCAAGTGGCTCAAGTCTTGCAAATGTGTGAAAAAGGCCCAGCATGAGAAACATGGCAGTGGGTGGGAAGGTGAAATGCCATGATTTCTCTGCTTTGTTGTTAATTGTCTTTCATAATGATGATGTATAGTGGGTAAAAGGATGAGTTAAAAATGTGGTGGGAGATGATGCATTTGAATCTTAGAAAATTAACTATGAGAAGGCATGATGCTGCTTGGATATCATCAGGATTAGCAAGGCTGGAATGTTTCTGCATCTGCCTGGTCAAGCTGTAGTTTAATAAATATTGTATGAGCTGTCATACTTTGCTTGTTTAAACTGAGAAATCCCTGAAACAACCGTGGATTGCAGGCATGTCTTGTATTTAATTCTCAGACAGGAGCACAGCCCTATAGCATTATTAGCAATAATACATTTCTGCCTTACACTGTGCAAGGAGAGGTTTCCTGTGATGTATGGGGAAGAGGTGGTAACAGAGTCAGTGGTAAAAACTGAAATTGGAGCGGGGTGAACTGTGTTAGGAAAGGCAGTGTCTGAGATTTCTCAGAATTTAGGGGCCTGTTTATCTGACTGCAGCACACCTTATTTACAGCAACTGAATCTGCTCACAGCAGACACAAATAGCTTAGTATCCCGTCAAAAAATCCATCAGAAAATCAGTAGCTGACCAGTTGTGAACTTGTCTAAGTACGAGTGGGCGTGCTCGCAAGAGATGGCATTTGGGTTTTTTCACTGAAAAAATGCAGTGGTGGATCATGACGGATGACTCTCAAAAATGAAGAATATTGATTTGAAAATGAAAAATGTAATCTGAATCTTTCTGACTTAGCATTTTTACTAGACTGTTATTTCCTTTTTTTTTTTTTTTCCCTTTTAAAAATAAAATTATTAGATACAGAAAGAGAAATCCACGCAGCACCCCATGTGAGTGAGAAATTAATTCAGCTCTTTCGGAATAAAAGTGAGTTCACGTTTCTGGCCACTCTGCAACAAAAGGCATCGACTTCTGGAGTTATACTTTCTATCCGAGAGTTAGAGCACAGGTAAGAGGAATTTGTTTCTCTCTATTGCAGCAACATAAAAGATACTGAGTGCTCTGTGGTCTGTTTGGACAATGTGTTGAAATGGTACATGTAAAATCTATTATGCAAGTTAGAGCCTTTCTTCATAGTTTGCTATTTGCTACATTTTTCTATTTTTTTTTTTTTTTTTGTTACAGGAGGAATTCATTATTTATGTATCCCAGTCTATAAAATAACTTAAAAAGAAACATCAAAGCCAATGTAGTATAGACGCAGAGCAGTTGGAAGTTACAAACCTTGTAATGCAATTTTCCTGACTAGTTTATTGTATGTGCTTTTGAGTTTGCTTTTTCATAAAAGTTAAACTTTCACTTTTCTTGCTTCACTATGTTTTATAACATTATGAAAGAATACATTTTCTCTGAGATTCAGTTAAGCTATTAAGCAATTAAGCTACTTGTGCTTGTCAGTGGTGCCTTTTGCCAGTGCAACAGCAGAGATGTCCAGATAAGCCTCCCCAGTTAAGGGGACTTTGCTATTTCCCTTTTCATACTCTTCTGTCACCTCTACTTTCTTATTGATCTTTCTTTTACTTTATCCCTTTTTGCATTTTTCAGGCCACTGTCTCAGTCTAGAAGAATATTGTTTTACATTATAGAGGGATCCCTCCCTCCATCTCTTTCTGTTCTCCTTCTCTTACTCTATCATTCCTTTTGCATTA
This sequence comes from Luscinia megarhynchos, assembly GCA_034336665.1. Lineage (NCBI taxonomy): Eukaryota > Metazoa > Chordata > Aves > Passeriformes > Muscicapidae > Luscinia > Luscinia megarhynchos. The sequence continues at coordinate 758,129 of CM067568.1, forward strand.
CTTTTCAATTTCTCCAAGCTTTTTCAGGTAGTTTGAAGTCATGGTTAAAAAGATCAGTTTGCCATGTTAAGAGTTTGTTTATTATTTATTTGAGAAAGAAGACATTGAGGATAGCCACTGAACAGAAAAATGCTGTCACATGCCTGCACTTAGCAAAATCCAAGGTCAAACTAGACAGGCAGTGGTGATTATACAGTACAAGGCACATGGATTTTTAGATATGGAATCTACTGAATACAGCTCCTTGAGTCCTCTATCTTGACAGGCAGAGGCTTGAAGGGAGATATGCTATGCAGGAGTAATCTTGGTTGAACAAAATACACTGCTGTTGTCCTCTGTGGCACTGAGGTCATCAATAATATTTAAAATGATGACATCTGCTTAAAAATACATAGAGGTGAAGGATTGCCTGCTAGTCTTAGTTAAACCTTTCTAGCTGTCTGTAGTAACTGAGGAAGTTTCAGTCTCTGTAATTCCATGCAGGAGTCAGAACAGACATGTCTGATGTTGCTTTTGACTGCTGCTACTTCAGGTGAATTACTGTGGCTATCCTCTTTTGGACTCACTGTGTATCCCTTAAAGCCAGTGTTTGTTTCTCAGGTTGCTATTTAGACCTTGGTAAGGATCCTCCTTTCATACCCCCATGTCTGTGATGACAGAAGTGGATGACAATGGAGAAAATATTTTTTAACATGGATGAGAAGTAGAGAACAAAGATTTGGGGCACTACTGAAGAGGATCCTGCTTACAGGATTAGATCAATGTAATAGCAGGGCTTTCAGGTTGATAATTTTTGATGTTTCTGTAATAGCTCCACTCACTGTATAGCTTTGCATGGGAACTGAAATGGGTGCAGACACATGTCACAGGGCAAACCTTTTATTAATTGTAACTCCGACTAGGCTTCTGATAATTATCATGGTTCTGTTCTTGATGACATCCGTTTTTATGGTCAAGCTTTTTCAATTTTCCCCTGTGTCTGTGAAAACAGACATTACAAAGAGAATAATAGAGTAATTTTATTTCATCAGAAGCAAGATGTGTGGTAACAAATATAAGGGTACAGTTGTTCCTTAATCAGTATGGTCTTTGACTATGGAAAACCCAAGAACTTGTATCAATTTCTTCTCTTTGTGCGAAATAGGAGATATAGTTAAAGGCTTGTGTTTTTTTAACTTACCAGCATACCAAAAGTGGCCAAATTTTTAAAAGTTCTGGCCTTCAGAACATATAGGAGGTCAGCAACAAGAGAAAAAAAGCAGCTCTGTTAGCTGTATATACCAGAGTTCATATCTCTGTGGGAATTGTCTTTTTTTGTTGTGCACAGATTTAATAGATGAGAAATACGTGTTATTCCAAGCAACAAAAAGGTTTATGTATATATTCTGCTTTTTGATGTAGTGAGGATGGTTGTCCTAAGGTAGTAATGCATAGAATGCCTGGTTTAAATTTTATTTCTCTAGTAAGTTTTAGCAGGTTCTTATTTTCCAATAGAATGGAGCTCTTAAACTGAAGATAAAAAAGTGAGAGTAATACAATTTTTCTTGAAGTCAGGAATTTATAGATACTATTCTGTTATTCTAAATGGATATTTTGTAGCAATTAGAGATTTGCTGATAATTTATATCACCATTTGATGGACAGGACCATGATGACAAGCATATTTGTTAACATTTTGTTGAACCAGTTTAATGATGATAAAGACTTTGTTTTCATGCTTTGAATGTATTAAAGTAAGTATTGGAAAATGGAATTCTTAATTAATGCAAATAAATACTAATTGGACAGTCTGATAATTCGCGCAGACGGTGTGTATAGTTATCTGGAATACCGTGGTAAATCTGAAGATCATATTTTCTTTCATAATTAGAGATAGTAAAAAATAATATAGGATGGACAGACATGTTACTTGGGGATGCAGAAAGTGAAAACTCTTTCCTTGATCAGTGAATTATTCTAGCCAATTCTTCCTAGATGAGCTTTGCGAGCTATTTTGCTCACAGCCTTTGACTCTTTAGACCGCCAAAACTCTTAGGCCTCAAGATATTTAAAATGCCACCCACAGTGAATTCCTCATTTCAACAGTGATTTAATGCAGCTTCACCTGAAGCTGTCTGCCTGCTTCTTACCTGCTCTGGCTTTGCATGGTCAAGAGCCCAAGAACATAACTTAGATGGAGTCAGCATTGCCTTTCAGCTGTTCAGTCTCTGCGTTTGAGATACACTGATGTTTCTTTTCCACCACTGGCCAAGTTCAGCATCTGGAGAAATATGTCAAGGATGTCCAGGTACCCATACATCATGCTTTCTGAAGTGTTTAATCATGGGTGATCTCACCATGATAGAACAATGGACTGAGTCATAAGATGATTGTATTGAAGATTTGCTTACAGGAAGCATTAAAAGCTATTTCTTTTTCCTAAATTTTATTTTATTTTTTAAAAAAATTTAAATTCTTTTCATATGCTTGTAACATGTCTCTAGGACCTGAACTTCAGAAACTTTATGCCATGCCAAATATCTGGAAACCTGTAAGCTGATTGTACTGCTGAGTTGAAAATCTGCCCCTTCACTATGTAGCAGCAAGCTGTGTTGATATAAATATTCAAGGAGATTCTGATCAATGTATCAGGCTCATAGTGCAACTTTCATTCCTTTCAGTTTTGGGTGGGGAGGTAAAATACGCATGAGACTCCAGTCCATTGTTTGATACTTCCCTCCAAGTGGCGCTGTGAACAGTTCCTGAGGCTGTTAAGGAGCAGACAGAAAGCTGTATGTTCACAAATAACAGCTGGAAGGCTACCAGGCCATTATATGTTTAATTAAAAACACAAAGGGATAATAAGCTAGTTAAGTTATTCACTGAAACCTAGCTGTTCAAAGGAGGTGTCTGCAAGTGACTTCTGACCCTAGCAGTAAACCTGAAAAATTGGATTTACTTCCTGCCATGTTTTAGATTATTCTCTGCAAGGTGGGTATACACATATTGGATTCCAAGATGCCCAGAATTCAGAAAGGGAAGGGAAAAATCTGCAGATGCATCCATTAACCTTTTTCTTTTAGGGTAAAGGGTACATATTTATGAATATGTTGAATCGCTAAACTGGAAAGCTCTAACGAGAATATAAAGATTGAGCCTTACTTCCAGCCCTCTGAATGAGTTGCTGTGAAACATGTAAGACATTAACACATTTTTTTCCTTCTCAAAAGGTTTTTAGAGATGCAAATACAAACAGAATTGTGCTCACCCGCTTCTGTTCTTGGGGTTAAAGTACAAAAAAGAGAAAAGTGAAGAAGAACTGTTATATAAATCTTCCACTGATTTAAGCATTGTGAGAGAGGAGTTACTACTGGAGGAGTTACCTTCCATCCTGTGGCTTCCTGCTGAGAGCAGGTGTTTTATGTACACTAGGCTGACAATTGTTGTCTCTTTGAAGCATTAACATGCTGCTCATAACCAGCTGTTGAAGTGCATTCATTGGACCACACTGGCAATTGGAGGAGAAAGGCTGACAGTTTGAAATTCTTTAAACCTGAATTTGGACAGTGCAGAAATGTTATGGTCAGCCAGGAGCAGGATGTGCGGGTCCCCCAGGAGTCTGCTCCAATATGTTGAGTTATTCTGTTGGATTGTTTTATGACCCCCTTGATACAGGCAAAGAACCAGAATGTCTCAAACTTACACTAAATGTAACTTTCTGAAAACTGTCTGCTGAATTTGGGCTGCTCATTTAGAATATTAACTCCTCTAGTTAATAAGACAGATGTCTACAGCATGTTTTAAATGTTCGTTTGCGTGGTTGACAGCAGTCTGGGTGATATGTCTGTTTTTCTGCGGTTTGTTTGCAGTTTAGTAACGATACTTGTGTGCTCTCTTTGCTCCAGGCTCTGTCTCCAGAAAGGGAGGGGGTGGCAGTACCTGCCCTGATGGTTTCTGGCTGTGGAAAGCTGCCAGAGCTTGTGACAGTGGGGCAAGGAAAGGTGGAGGCTGCCTGGGACTGAGGGCACTGGGCCTTGAGAGGGGGCAAAGGAAAATAATTTTTTCCCTGAAAATCTAGGAGAAATGTGTTTGTTGTCTGTTACTCAGTGTGCAACAAATCAGTAACTACACACTTGAGAGAGACATCAATTATTTATTTCAGATCTGCACAAGCCTGGGTACTCTGTAGTTTCATACAAGCCAAGCACACCAACAGAACTTCATACTCTGTTATTTGTTCACAGAAGTCCAGAGTTGGTAACTTTCCAAGTACAACCACTCTTTTAATACTGCTTAGTAGTTTCCATACTAGTTTTGTAATCTCACCTAACTTCTGTGCATGCCCGAGGGAAGGGTTTTCTCCTGGACAGGTGTCTTGTTGACCTCTAGGTGTGATTTTTTTTGTTGTAATAGAAATAGTTCAGCAAAGGGATGCATTGACTTGGAGTTTTTTTGCCAAGTTAGCAATGTATAAATAGGCATACAAGGACATATTGATTTATTACATCCTTATAGTTTATTAGTTCTAGGATGCTCTTCACTAAGGGATGGTGATTTTTTCACTGATTAAGTGTTCTTTCTTGCCGATTAGGAAAGTCATATTTAGCCAACTTAAAGTGTTGTCCCGGTTTGAAGGACAGGTGTCTGCCAATAGAGGCACAAGCTTCTCTTTGAAATGGAGAATGTAAACCCCCTCCCTCTAAATTATTATAATTTTGAAATTAAGGGGCGCTCAGGCAAAGATATGGAATTAGGAATAACAGTTCTTTACTAGGAAAATTAAAATAGAAATACAGTATTACAAAGAACAATTCCAACCCTGACAGAGTCAGAATACAACCTGACACCCTGTCAGTCAGGGTGTTGGTAGCAGTCCAATTAGATGGTGGCTACAGTCTTCCTGCAGTGGCAGATGTGGTTCAGCTGAAGCAGTGGTCATGTAGAAGGGTGCAGTTTTCCTCTGAAGGTTCAGGGATGTGGAAAGGTCCGGCTTTCCTCTGGAATCCAGTGGAAAGAAGGTAACTTGCTGTCGAAAATTTCAGTTTTTTTATCTAGGAAAGGCTTGTCTCCTCCCCCTGGCTGGAGCATCTCTTAGTGGGATGATGTAATTTTATCAGTCATACAGTGGGACTTAATGGGCCAGCAGCAGATGATACGTTCCTGGAGGGAGGATGGGTTTTGGAAAAGATAAAGATGATTGCTCCATCTTGTCTTAAAGATGGCCCATTAGCAGATAATATGTGCCACGGAGATAAGGAAATCAGTATCCCACCCAGCTTCAACAGATGGCGATAGAATACACATTTCTGGTCACATCAACCCAACACAAGTATCTAAAGAATACGGACCAGTCCAGACCTAAGATGATTTTGCCATATTCCACGTTTTGCAACCTGTGGAATTTTTCATAATGTAAGAAGTCACTGAAAAGCTGCTGAATTTGAGAGATTAAAGGGAAAAACCTTTCTTCTAAGGACACCACAGTTAGGGTAATTTGTTTTACTCAGGTGGCAGACCTCATTAGTTTAAAGAGCTGTTTTCCTCTTGTTTTATTAAAATATGACATTTGGAGACTGTGGATTTGGGGATCCCCTGAACTGAGCTGTTGCTGCAGTGATGAGCATGAGAGAGGAAGGGACTGGACAGGGCTGTTTTTTGGTTACAGCTCTGCTGGGGTCTGTCTGGTCACACTGGCAGCTCTAGGCTTCTGAATACCCTCAGAGATCCCTGGGGTAATGCCACCTCAGAGTCCCAGGTTAGCCTTCAAAAGTAGCCAGCGCCTATTCAGGTAGTCCTCAGATACCAATGCTTTGTGGATTGCTAATGGTCCACTGGAGAGACAAACCTTTGGCCAAGGGCTGTGGGTGATGTGCCCTTAAGGACAACTGCAGAACGTGAGTGTACCAGGTGACTTGGCACTGGAGTGGTGATACGTAAAGGAATGAAGATTTTCTTCTGTGAAGTTACTCTTCAGTAAAGCTAAGACTATTTAGCGTGAGGGTGGTTTTTTTGTTGTTGTTGTTGTGGGTTTGTTGCGGTTTTTTTTTGCGGTACATTTAAGGAGTCATAACTTCAGCTTACTTCAGTCAGACTCTTTTCTATTCTGCTGGCTGTGCTAGCTCTGAAGCCTGCTAAGATGCTGTCCTATTTTTAGGTGTAGTGTGGTACTACCTACTTGATTTATTAGGACTAGGAGAGAAACCAGACTTTTTTTCAGATAGTAGGCAAGTTGCAGCTGTGGTGAAGGTAGATTTCTAGACATATGAAATGAAAGCAAAAATACTTAAGGTTAATCCTTATAACACGCTATGGAAATACGTAGCTGCTTTGTACCAGCTCTGACTCCAGCTGTCTTTTACCTGGTAGGCAGATGTTGGGGTTACTTTTTTCTTTATATGATCAAAGAGGAAAGTAAATTTGTATTAGGATGGCCTTTGCCTTGTTGCAGGTACACAAACACTTCATAAATGCTTTATGCCTTGCAGCTTGCATGCCCAGCTGCCATGTGTAAGATGGGTAGAACAAAAGACAAAATGTTAATAAATATTCTATAATAGTAGAAGGTGTCAGTGTGGGAGTGTTTATTGTTAAATGTTTCAAGCTAGGCTGGTGGAACACAATTACTGTTGTCCTCAGAGTGGTCTGAATAGAAAAATAAAGTCATTTAATTGACTAGACTTATTTAATTTTCCTTGAAATGAAAGGATAGAAACATTTGGAAGAATCTTACTTAGGTAGCCAGTATCACAGCGATATTGCACTTTCAGGCTTTTTCGTTGAGAGGTTTGAAAGTGTTTAGTATTACATTTTGCTTTATTGAGTTTGTTTGCATAGAAGGAATACTTCTGGAATAGAGTAGGAATAGAGTTGGTGATGCAATATATGGTTTTTGGCTTTTGTGTTTTCCTTTTTAGAAAGTTAATCTGATTTTTAGCAACAAATTTCATTGTCACAAGTGGTGCTTCTATTCACGACAGTTTTTGTGCTTCCTGATGTCAATCTGACTTTGATATCAGTGTTTAATCTCTGCCACAGTAGTGAATCTTCAGTGCTGCATAAGGGACGATTTGCCATGTATGGTTTTGCTGTGCAGCCTCTGGGTCTGTCTTTATTTAAACCAGCTGTAAAAAGCAGCTTTGGATGGTTTGTAAGTATGGATGTTAAGGAAGCTTCCCTGTCTTACCATCCAGGGCCACTCTGGCAGTCACAGTCGTACCACACGAGACTCTCACTGCACCAAACGTGTTCCTCAAGATGCACATTCAGTGGAGGAGTAGATCTGTGCTCTTGAGCATGTTAAGAGCATTTCTTCAAAATCCAGTGCTTCACAATGCTTAATGCTTCAGAGCTTGGGATCTCACCCTGTCACTTTATAGTAACTAGGGTACAAGAAAAGTGCCTGTGGAAGTGACTGAAATATTTGCCTTGACAGCTGTAACTTATTCTGGTTTTGCATCTGCACAGAGCTGTGGTGACAACTGCAAATTGAATGTTTCCTTTAGTTTGAAGAGAAGTATCTTTTCTTTAAGAGGCACTGCTTTTCCTCACCAAGGCTTCACTAACAGCAGCAGTGCCTTGGGTAGATGCTTGCCAGCTTATCTGCAGCATAGTGCCCTGTGCCTGCTCCTGGCCTGATTTGCTTTGCATTGAAGACTGCTAAAACAAGATCTCAGTTACTTTCATGTTGCTGTCCAGGCTGAGCCCAACACAGTGTGTTCCACTGTGCACACACACACTCGCTTGGTGGTAAGGAACAGCAAAAGGCCAGAGGAGTAATGGCCTGTGATTCATCACAGAATCCCTGTAGATTGAAAATCCTGAAATCTCTGTGATAACAGATGCAGATTTGTTGCCTGTCTCTAAATACACCATGAAATGTTTCTACAAAGATGCTAAAGTACAGTCTTGCCTGAAGCCATTTTCATCATGAAATAGCACAATGCTATTGTGAAATGAAAAAGCTATGTACACAAACAAGTCTAAATAGCTTGCTGAATTTTTTTAAGCTTGCTGAATTTACAATTTATAGCTGATGACATTAAAATGACTTCTCCTGAATTTGCATTGTTATTTAAAAAAAATTAAAAATTATACCTTGGCCAGATTCACAAATATTTTCCAGAAGTTTCTATGCAGTAACAGTCTGATTTTTATGGCAGTGATATTTTCCCCAGCATTTGGGAGCCCTGATATCCTTGTGTTGCTGCAGCATGTGCAATGTGGATGGAGTTTCCATCCTTGAACTCAAAAACTGTGGTTTTTGTGACCTTCTCCCATACAATGTTAAGCAGATGCACAATGCTTTGACTAGATGGCATCCCCAAGTTTGTACATATTTGCAGGGATGCCATCTGTGCCTGCTGCTTTGCCCTGGGACATCTGTTCAGAGCATCTGCTATAAAGTGCTGGTGCTGCTCCTTGAAAGAGGCTGTGGGGCTTCATTTGGCACTTGATGGAAGTTGTAAAGTCAGAATGATAACTCTGCTTTATTTATGTTTGAATGTGATAAGGAGGAAGGTCGCCAGAATTGAATTCAAAAAGTAGTTCTGCTTTCGTTCCTAGGGCTCTTATAGGAGCATTTAATCTGCTTACCCAATTGCGCTGCTGTCTGCATTGTGGGATATTTCAGTGTTTGGTGATAGGTGTTGGGTTGGTAAAGATCAGGAAATAAAGTGCTGTGTACCCTAAGGACATTCTGGAGGACACCAATCCCACAGTTCTCAGGGGCCCTGTCTTGGGATCCGTAGTCTGTGAGCTGTCCTTCCTTCAGCCACTTCCATAATCTAACAGCAGTAAAATCTTTGAATGAAACGTGGTAGTGTTTGCTACAGGATAAGAGCACTTCTGTGGGTTTAGATGATGAATAGGTGAATATGTTTCTTTAATGCAGGTAGTGGATTAAGCCAGCTCACCTTATAGAAATACTGTGCCTTTACTGCTTCAGGTGTTTGGCATGTTCTTATTTAATGCTGATAGTGACTTTTCCAACTTTTTTTGGTTGTTACATCCACAGCAGATGTTTTCCAACTGACAGTATACTTTTAGGAACCTTTCTCTCCTGATCTGGAAGTGAAATGAACAGTCAAATATATGGTTTGGTCATTATGGTGGTGACTAAAAGAAAGGAGGAAGAAGAAACAGTCATTAAATGTAACTGTGTCAAGCTTTATCCTCTTCACACAATATTTTTGTGTGAGGTATGTAGGGGTTGCAAAAACTGTCCAAAAGAATTGTAAAATATCTTGAATCAATTGTGGAATAATGTCCTTCTGGAAAGCAAATTGCATGACATTAAAATATCCTAACTTTTTTTGATGTGCATAAAATCAGTCTGAATTTAGCAATTTTTTCACTTATACATTGGGATTTGAATGAGAGACTGCAGATAGACCTATAAAAAGCATTTGAATTCTGTAATTGTACGAAAGAAGCCAGCAGTAATTTGCATGCTTGGGAAATTCTACTAGTGGGAGAATTTCAGCCAAGGTCAAATTGAATTGCTGTTTCATAAAAAACAAGTTTTCTTAATACATGTCTTCTGAGAACTTAATCTGTCAAAATACGTGTTAACTTTTGATCATGCCCCTTACTTAAAATATATGAAAGTATGAATTGTTGCTGAGAAATACAAATAAAATAAGAAACCAGTGCTAAGAAGTTGACAAGGAGATTTACTGTCTCACACCTTTCTTCTTTGAAGAAGGTCTGGAGGAGGGTAGCAGGGCCCTAACTGGAGCACAGGCTGACACAGGCTTCATGCATATGTCATGCAGAATCAAAGATTGCCTAATACTCAGGGATCTCTCTTGGGCTTTTGATAGGGATCTCATGGCAGTATTCAAAGTTCACACTGAATCATGTTACATATATTCAGGTGGTCCCAGATGCCGCAATCTTTTCAGGAACCCTGATTCATTCCAATCCTATGTTTTCTTCTGGTTCCTGACAAAACACTGGAAAGTACCTTCAAAACACCTGTTAGAGATCAGTTAATTTTCCTGCCTCTTGTATGGTAGCTTCTGTTAATTTGCTCTCTCCCTCCCTTTTTAGCTGTTGTTTTATTGTAGATAAAAATATATACAATGGCATTTGAAATTGAAGATGAGGTAGCGTTTTAAAAAAAAAATCCATTTATTTCCTCTGGCTTTACTAATTATTTTCTCACCGGTTGATGATTACTTGCCTGAGTTTGTTTTTCCCTTCATTTGTCCATTCCCCAATTTGCAGATTAGAACTCTGGTTAGAGCAGGTGCACTTATTTCCAAGAGTGAATGGCCTTTGTGTCATTGCTTTGCAAGACACTTCTTTCCCCTGGAATCTAGTGGAAGGAGGAAAGAAAAGATGTTTGCTACTGAGAAAGCTGTTTGCATGTGACTTATATTCTGGTAGAGAAAGATGATTTCTCAACTGAGAACATCATGAAGTGTTTGTGTAATCAAGGTCTCAGCTTGAATTTCTGCATCTTAAAAAAATAAAATCAACACAAGAGTGTTGGTTTACATTGCCTTTTTTTTAAATATGAGAGAGAGATGTGGTAGGGTAACCCAGCTAGTTTCTGCTGTTGGGATTTTGTTGACTGGTGTTTTCTGATGTTTCTCTGATTGTAACTGTGATTTGCACTTGTTGAAGGGTGGTGAAGAATAGGTGCAGAATTTGACTGCTGACACCCTCCTTTTCTTGCCACTGGAGAGGTAAAACATGGTGTTTAATACAATCCTGTCACACTTATTGCATTAGGTGCGCATAAATAAAAATGTTAGCACTAGCTATTACATGAAATTTTAAATAATCTGTTCTGTACAATATAAATTAGTCAGGAGATTGCCAGCCTGCTCAATGGCTAAGCAACAAGCTGTTCCCAGTCCTGAGGTAACTACTGGCACTAAAGCTTGTCAAGTGAGAAGCTTGGCAATTCCCTACGCTGTACAAATAATAGAGCACAGATGTGATTAAGTGCAGTATCTGGCTGACCTTTCCAGGGCTGCACTGTTGCCTTTACATTAACAAAGAAATCATTGTGTGGTGAGTGATCAGCTCTGTGGCTATTGAAGATTATGAAGAATGACCTCAGAAAGCAATCTGCTTCCTGCAATAGGAGATTGTCTTGTTTTTGGGCTCTTAAGCCTCTGTGATCAACCATATATCTGTATATCTATATGTATATACACGCAAATACTTTGTGTGTCAGGTACTATAATGGTATGTACTTCTCGCTCATTTTTTTTTTTCTCAATTTTCGGTCTCACTTCATTATTTGCTGTGACAGCAGATAGAAATTACAAAAGTATGGCATCACTGACAGTACTTGTCCCAGTGCTTTTCTGGCTTGGGAACACCAGCAGCAGTATCTCCTGGATATTGAACTATATTGTTACTGAGCATCAAAATAATAATTCTTCTCCAGATTTTTTGTAAATGTAATTTAGGTATTTTAATGGGTTTTGGATATAGTTAATCAACATTCTGCTCTACTATTTAGAAAAGCCCTCTTTCTTTGTCCTTCTTGTGCCAGTTCTTCTTAACACCAGTTTGATTTTTTTTCCACTCTGTACTGCATGTATTTTGTTTGTACTTGTGCCTGCTGTGTTTTTATTCAGTGTTGGTTTTACCTTTACCTTCTTGTGTTTTTTACTTTGTTGCTTGAGTCTTTGATTCATGTGACCCAATAATACTTTTATGTTGCATGAAAAATATGATGACAAGATATTGGTAGGATGGAGGAGAGCTTGAATTTCACTTTTGGTGAAGACTTACTGTCTTTGTGTTCCCCTTCCCAGCCTGTTGTGATGTCTTGCACATGTTTCCAGCTAGTGTTTTATCATCTAAGTTTCCTCCCAGAGAACTCTATTTTCCAGTTATTTTGGAAACCCTCACCTTCATTGGTAAGGTGTAATTTTGAAGAAGTGCACAGTCCCCATGTAATGCTGGTGCACACAGGTTATTAGGGCCTGTGTACTGCTGAGCAGTCTAAAAGGCTTATGGGAAAATGAAAATTGGCACTCCAATATTTATTGTTTTGTGTTGCATTTATTTTTTGGAAGCAGATTTTACCTGTTTCTATATACACAGCTTTATTCCAGCAGGAAAAAGATTCTATACTATGTAAATACTTGGTGAGGTCCAAGAGAAGACTTCACTATTTATATTGTCAGTGTGCCCTGAAAAGACAAAAATTCATCCTAGAGAATGCACTGGGTCCCCCCACACCCCTGTGAGACTAGTTAATAGCCACACTTTGTTAGCTCTCCTGTGGGTCTGACAGCTGTATGAAGGTTTTGATTAGTTGGATGGTTTATGCCAGATGTGAAGACACCGAATCCAGCTAGGAGGTTTTGTCCTTTCCTTGTAAAGCTGAATGATCATGGCAGTAACAATAAAAGTCAGAAAATGAGTTAAGCACAGTTGCATGTAGGGGAGTCCTAAAAATAAAGAGTTGTGGTTTTTTAACTGGATTTGCAAGTAGTAAATACAAATTTAATGATTACCTGGTGGTTTCTTACCTGAATGGCTTTTTATTTGTTTGTGGTAGTGATATATGTACAGTTCTTTGTTTTTAAACTTCTTACAAAGCCTGCAGTCATACAAAAGATTTGGTGAAAAGAATAAGGCTTGGTTTCTTGTAGTTTTCTATGGGTAAAAAGAGGATTTCAGTTTCCAGGGCTAACAAGTGGTACTTGGAGCTGTTTTCATGTAATTAGAATTGCTGGTTTTGTACTGCTCTGAATGTATAGCCTTGTCTCTCTGCTTCTTTTAAAAAAATAATTAGTAGCTAATCCATGCTGAGTAACCTCTTTAGATTGTGTTGTTTGCTTAAAGAAGTCTTACCAGTTAAAAAGACAGTGACAGAGACAATGATTATTTCCAAAAGTGGAACTGATTCTTTGTGTTTTCAATGCAGCTATTTTGAGCTGGAGAGCAGTGGCCTGAGGGATGAGATCAGGTATCACTACAGGTTTAATGGGAAGACAAGAACAGAGGTGTTCCCGTACCGCCTGGCAGATGGACAATGGCACAAGATTGCTGTGTCACTTAGTGCATCCCATCTTCTGCTCCACGTGGACTGCAACAGGTAAGCAAATATGTTCTGTAATTTGTATTTCTTTAAAAAAGAATCTCTAGTTATGGGAATAAAATTGGAAAAGGAGTTTTTTTTTCCCCTATAACTACCTCATTCAAGAAGCATACTAAACTGTGGGATAAGAAAAGGAAAACAAAGTATTAAAATGGAACAATTCATTGTGATTACGAACAAATGTGGAAAAGGTTGATTGCTGATGGGGGAGTATTAAATGCATCTCTGTGGTTTAGGCAGTAGCTGATGTTTGCCAGTGAGTACATTTACGTGTGATGGATGGATGTGCAGTCTGTTCTGTTGTAAACTGCTTCACATGGTGTACCTGAGAACTGGAAGAACAGGTAGATGCATCAGAGACAGTTTAATTTTATTTTACATAATCAGACAATATAGTTTTTACTGATTTTTCCATGTGCTGCCCCATTTGGAAACTTCTGAGAAACATAGAAGCTTCTTTTTGCATGACTGGAACCAGTGCTTTTTGTTTTCTGAAGGATATTCTGTCTTTTTCATTAGAAGTTGTGAAGGCTGTGAGGTGGCATATTGTCAGGATTTCAGGGAATGGGAAACAGCAAACCTAGAATCTGTCTTGTTTTGGGACTTAATCTCACAATGTATTGTAGACTTCGGACTTAGTGCTGATGAGGAAATTCAAAGAGCTTGAAATTGGGACTTTCATAATAGTCTTTATGAATGAGGAAAACAAACCATTACTTTTGTACCTTATTGCATCGAAATGAATGAACAAATCCTTCACATTCAGTGAGAGAATCAGCATATGCATTTTGGTATCATGGCACTTAAGTGGATTGGATGATGATAGCAGATATTTTTTTTGAAGTCTTCATTTTGTTCAGACAGGCAGAATAAAGTTAGATAAGTATTATGGGAGTATGCAGTTATTGGAACATTTGAAAAAGTTTGAATTTTGACCCAAGTAATTATGAGATACTGTTTTGAGAGAAGTGTTACAACCATTTTCTGCAACTCCATTAAATACTGAAAAATTAATCTGAAGGAATGTTGCGTATTGGACCTTATTTGGACCTTAGAAGCAATTAAATGCTGAGAGTAATTTTTATTTTATTGAGGCATGAAATCTACAGTTCACAAAGGTTCTCTTCATTTCAGTAATTTGATTTATTTATGTTCCCATTATTTATCACTTACACTTGCTTTCAACAGAATTTTTTTGTTGTTGTTGTTTAGTGGTGCACTGGTTTCAGGACAGGTTCTTCGTTATCTACTTTGATATGTTTCTTTTTATGAACAGCAAATGTGTTTTGGGAAGACCCTTTTTGTTTAGCTGGCTGCTTTCATGCACAGAATATAAAATGAAGACAACACAAAACAACTGCCTGGTGCAGAATTCTATCCAGGGACAGGAGAACTGCACAGAGTCATGGTTGTGACCTGATTTTCTTTACAGTAACAGGCAGAACTAGATAAATACAGTTATGGAATGAGCTGTGCTGTTATATGAGGTGCAACTATGTCCAGCCATCTCTGTCAGGTAGCCCTAAATAGGGCTGATCCATTTAAGCATGCCCCTTAAGGTGGTATGTCCTAAGGTTTATGCTTCCAGCATAAATCCATACCGAGATGTCTCTATTTGGCTGTGTATTGTGGTGTTCTATTACAAGTCCTGTGGAAGAGTAATGGAAATAGTTTTGAAAGCATGACTTGAGGACAGATCATAGAAGCTTAAATGAGAGGGGGAAAAAAAAAGGGAAGTCTTTTAAGTTTCTGAGTCAGCTGTAGCATCACTGTTCGGTTAATTGGAAAAGGAGCCAACATCTTGCTCATCTTGGCATTTTCTTATGACAATGCAATAAATGTCGAAGCTGTGGAAATGAAGAGCAAGTCAGTGAGGGGTACTTCTGAGCACTACTGAAAACCCTAAGCCTTCTTCACGTTAGTGTTAGGGTAGCTGCAGCTGAAAGTCCAGTGTGAACAGCTGTGGACTTTACATGTAAATGTCACTATTTTAGGTGGTGTGGTGTCTCGCTCTTGGCAGAGTTCAGGACACCCAATGAGAAGTGATGCTTCTGCAGAACTTAAATGTACAAGAGGACACGGGATATGAATGCAGTCAGTGTATTCACCTGTCCCACCTCCTGAAGAGGTTTGGTGTCATCAGAACAAGAATTTAGCTTCTTGTGTGCTTATCTAGTTAAGGACATTCTCAGCTTTTTTTTTACTGTTTTTTGCCAGCAAAACAAAAAGGGAAAAGAAAAAAATTGACTGCCAAAATTAATGCCTTGAATTTATACTGTATTTCTTTAGGGGTTTGCAATATTGTTTCCTTACAGACATGCCTGAATTTGCATAAATGCATTTCTTCTTTTGTTTAGGGCTGTGGTAATGTGTTATAGATTTGGAAGGCTATTGCGAGCAGACGATTTGTGAATGCAGTGTTACTAATGTTAATCTGTACCTGAGAATGGTGTTTGCATTGGGAAAAACATCCAGTCACAACCTAGGATTCATATTGTGATACCCAAAGCTAGTCTCTAACCTCCACGAACTGCAGTTGATCAGAAAACATTGGAGAAGAAGCTTTTAATTTGTAAACAGATAAGTCGAATCTACTTTTTCTGTTCTCAGCCCTATCACTCACATTACTCTGATTTGTAAAGTTGCTTTGACATTTGTACTTGATTATCTTTTGGATTCAATTCAAAGTCGGTGTTGTTTTTCAGACCTGGGTAGGCTAGGGAAAAGTACTTGGGAACTAGCAAAATACCTGCAGTGCCTTAAAGCATCGCCTTTAAAACAGTGCAATTGTCTCTGTTCTAATGGGATGTCATATGGAGAGGGAAGCATATGTATTGAAGGAGGTTTATTTGCCCAAGTACATGTCATTTTGAAATCAGGTCCTGCTGCATTTTACTGACTTCTTTCAGTGCTCCTCTGGAACACGGAGTGGGAATTGTAGCTGAGTTTGATGTTAGAGCTTGGAGCTGCTGATTCAGGATTCATAGAATGATTTGTGTTGGAAGGGACTTTAAAGATGATCCTGTTCCAATCCCCTGCCATGGACAGAGACACTTTCCACTACACCAGCTTGCTCCAAGCCCTGTCTAAGCCTGGCCTTTAACACTTCCAGGGATGGGGTAGCCACAGTTTCTCTGGGCAACCTGTGCCAGGGCTTCACCTCCCTCACAGTGAAGAATTTCTTCCTATTATCTAATCTGAACCCACCCCACTTTGATTTGAAGCCATTTTCCCTTGTCCTATCACTTTGTTTCTTTATCCAAAGTCCCTCTCCAGCTTTCTTCTGAGCCCTTTGGGTGCTAGAAGGTCATCTGAGTTAAGAGCCTTCTCAAGGCTAAACAGCCCAAATTTCTCAGCCCATCTTCATGGGAAGGAAAAAGATCTTAAAGTCCAGACTGGAAACCTGTTGAATGTCACTGGACTCTCCTCACTGTCTTGAAGAGCTTTTGTGGTAGGCCTAGAAAGTAACCTCTAGCAAGGGACGTGCCTCAGAAAACTGACATAAGAAGCCATGGGTGTACTTGCTAACATGCTTTTAACATTCTAGTAAGGTTCTGAAAGCTTAGAAAAATGAAAAGACTGCATTAATTATAAATGTACTACTGATGCACAAGTAAAACCTGTGCTCAAAGTAACATGGAAATTAACTTTCCTGCTTTTGGTAGGATCTGCGCCTCCCTGCTCTAAGCAAAAAGGGATTGTCAGGGATAGAATACATACCTTCGGTTACATCCTGCATTGCACCCCAAAACAGAATAATAAACCAGGATCTTTTTCACGTTAAATGAGAATCTGTGTCTTGGCTCATTTCTACCCCTAACAAGAGGTCTGCTCCAACTGCTTCCCATGGCACCTGACTGTCCACTGGGATGCTTGTCCCCTATTACAGTAAGAGCACAGAAATATGTTGTGTTTACTGGTGTTGAGAAGAGTGAAGGAATAGCATGGAGCCTCTAATTTAGGAGGTGGCAGGTGCTGTATCAAAATGTATTTATTGACAATATATTTACAAAATAGAAATTCCAAGTTGTTCTCAGTGTAGCTGATTAATCTGGAGGAGTAAGCCTGAAAGGTGTTTTATTTATCATCAGCCATATTGCTACAAAAGTAATCACCTATTCAGACACTATGCATATTCCTTTACTTGAACTCTGTGGGCATAGAAGGGAGAGAAAGGTGCTTTGATGAAAAAATTAATGTTGTTCCAGTGGAAATCTGTGCTGGAGTGCCTTTTGCTGTGAATACAGCCTGAGGTTTTGATGGATACTCTTAGCTGTTTGATGGAGGGGGTTGGTAAGAGCATAAGAGAATAGATTATAAAACTGGAGCAGGCTTGGAAGTAGTCTCCAACTGAAAATACATGTTGTCTGCTTCTTTTATGTTAGAACAGTGCATTAGGGAATAAAAAATGCATGAGCAGTGAGAACTTTTTAATTGGAAAAATAAATAAATTAAAGTAACATCCTCCGAATATGGGAATCCAAGACCTCTGAGTTCTTATTTATAAGATATTCTGGCTGCCAACCTGAGGTTTTCAACTGATCTAAACAAATTTCTATGGCTTTAATTAAAGTGTAATAAATTTAAAGAAGGTTAAGGGATGTATTTAAAAGAGGGATTTTCTGCTTTAGTTACTATAAAACACTTTCTCTTGAGAGGGAAAATGGTGTGGTGGCAGGGCTATGCAGCTAGGTAATTTAGTCTCACTATTTGAATACGAGTTTGTGATCCAGATTGCTTCTCCACTCTCCAAGCTGTAGCAGAAGCTGTCAGAGAAATGGTTACTTGGGTAGAGTGGTGTAATTGTGCGTCATGGGTGACAACTTCATATCTATGGTATTGTGGACTGGAAGTTAATTGCCACCTACCAGTTTTCCCTTTTCTTTGGCAGAAAGGCTGCAAAATGTTTAGTGTGAGAAAGGTCTCCAGCTGGCATCCACATCAGCTGCCATCAGTCTCTATCATTACAGTTACTGCAGTTAACTGCAAGAAAATATTGAGGATACAGTCAGCATTATTTTCTTTTTAAATAAGCTTTTAAATAACCAGGGTTTTTCACTGAATAGCTAATGCATCAAGCAGAATGGTAGTATGGATGTGACCAAAGACTGAATGATATGTTTTAATCCAGTCCCCAGTTACAATGAAAATTTATTTTTTCTCCCCAAAAAAATAATTTGAACTCCTTTGTATACTGCATTGAGAGGATTGTGAGAATGCATGAGTATTTATGAACGTGCTGAAAAAGTACTAGAGAAAAAAATGGTGAGAATGCATATCTGTGTCTGCCTGTCTTAGACCCTTCGACCACTCCCAGAAAGGCAGAAATCACTTGTACAGTTACCTGGGCACTGAGCTACATAAGAGAGGCCTCACATAGCTCCTGCTCAGCATAGAATATGCATCTGCTTTGGGCTCCTTTCAGGAGCTGATCCAGGTGCTGCTGATGTCAGTAGAAGAGAAGCAGAAGTTATTTGCTAGGAGTTTGATTAAGAGTCTTCCATAGGAACTTGGGGAAGAGTTTTGGGGAGCTGTGGAGACAGAGTTTGGTACCTGCAAAGCCCAATTACTGCTGAATATAGACTCAACAATGGTTTTGGTCCCTCCCTCCTCCTCAGTCAGAATTGGGGACTTTTGCTTTCTGGTGAATTGTAAACATTGATAGACTGGTTGATTGCTTCAACAGGACAGGAATTTTGTGTTATGCTTTACCATAACCTCAGACGGTTTAGTAATTACCGAAAGTGTGTGACTAGGTGTATTAAAAAATTCTCAAATATTTGTATTTGTATTGGTCCCATATACCTGTAGACACTTTTTAATGTTAAAAGAAATACATCTTTGAATTGATGTGGTTTGTTGCAAGAGCAGTCTCTGAACATTTAGCTTGCATAGTTTGAAATGTATCTGGATATTTTTCTATGATTTTTTTTTCAGGAGAAGTCTGCTGCTATTTGTCTCTATTTTCTTTTTATTTGTTGGTGTGGGGGTCATATGGACAGAGGGTGATTTAGTAATTTGAGTCAGCCAGATAAAGCAAATGTTTTGAGCTTTTTCCTTTCAGACTGTAAAAACAATTATCTTGCTCCAGACAGGCAGATTAACTGAGATCTACAGAATAAATGAAGTCTTCAATTTGAAGTGGTTAGCTTAACTCTGGAGTTTAGAACTACAAGTCACATAGAATAATACTGGAGCTGAATTGGGAAAATGATAGCATAATTCTAGTTAAATACTTTTGTAAAAACATTAGATCTTTGCCAAAGAGCAAGTGAGAACCCCTCTGAACTATTCAACAGCAGACTTGAGACCTGAGTCTTCATGTAGCAAATAGTACAGAGCCTTTCCAAAAGATCTGAAACCTCCTGAGTGTGGTGGGGCTTGAGAGGGTGATTAAGCAAACAAGCGTGAGACTGCTGAGATCTGTGAAACCAGCCCAGAGTTCTATGAAGTGGTTTAATACTTGATGTATCTTTCTTTGGCAGTTTAGCACAGTTACCCAGAAGGCAATTATTTTAGGAATCCAATCTTTACAAAATCCTCCAATTGGCTGCAGGGATGAACTGCTTGATTGCAGTTCTTAGTACACCAAAACCTGGCAGTTCTCATTATTTCACAATTTGGCGACAGAACTGACAGCGCTTTTAAGGGCAGTGGTACAGGATCAGTCACTTTTGTTCTTTGGGTGTGGAGCTGGAGGCATATAGGGTGCTCAGAGGTGGAAGGTGTCAAGTCTTGGAAACACTGAGTGCCAGGCAGTGGCATGGGTTTCACTGCAGCAGCGGTGTGTGAACAGGAGCAGCTAGGCCGCTGTGGTGTTTGGATGGTCCTGCAGTACGTAAGGGAGTCAAGTAGGCTCAGTGCTGACCATGGGGACAACAGAGTTCCTGGTTCAGTGCTGTGAGTGTAAGCTGCTTGGCAAATATGCCAGTTGAGAGAATGGCAAAGGCAGTCCAGTCTCATGCTTCAGAAGGTGAGGTGCTTTTGTGAGTTGAGGAATACTCCATTTCTACACAGGTAAGTGTTTAGTGGGCTGGTTGGTGTAGCTTTTTGGTGGTTTGGTGGGTTTTTTTAAATAGGGAAAAAAAAATCAGATATTAGCACCTGCTTCAACTTTAAATATTTTAACAATATGAAGAATCCTTGTTGTTATATGTATTACCAATGGAATGGTACTTCGAAGAAGCAGTACGGAGGAAGATGGTAGTTTGAGCCTCAGCACAGGAGTAAGGTAACATGAGACTGCAAGTCCTATAACTCATTCTTGTATCTGAGACCAGGCAGTAAATGAAAGCATCAGTGGAAACTGCATTACTTAATTGGGCTTCAATTTTAGTGGCAACCTCTTCAGCACATCAATAGTGAAAGCAAATGACTAATAACTACTACTGTGCCAACTAAGGCAACTTGGACTTTCAGCCCAAACTGAATTTGTCACACCGGCTACTTGCATCAAACTTAACTGAAAGATGTGCCATGCAGTATCCCTGGGGGACAACCCAGTGCAATCTGCAGTGAGAACTCTTGTTGACTTGAGCAGAACCATGTTTTCACCTCCCCAGTGTGTCAGATGTTGTGAGAAATATGCTGTCCCTGCAGAGTGCTTTTCTGCCTGTCTGCTGGCAGTTTCCATCTAAATTCAATTTTAGAACCAATATAATGGCTTGTTCTGTATTTACTGTCTCTTTCATGTACCTCCCCAGTCATGGCCAATTAGTTATTTGTGGAGAGGGTGTAATGTTATCTTTCAAACAACCAAGACTAAATTGGACAGTTGGAAAATACTGTGGGGAAAAGGGAGATGTGGGTTATTGGATGTATCTGCAGGAAGAACTGAGGAACAGGGAATGAGGCCATGGAATTAGTGTTACAGAGACAGTGGCTAATGAGGAGGAAAAGCAGCAGCTCCAGGGAGAGCCGAGTGCCTTTTGCACAGTGCTGAGACAACACCAGGAGCAGGGCCCTGGCATGAGCCTGGCAGCAAAGGTAAAGCCTGTGATCCTCAGCCTGCATTTGCCTTCCGTCACTGCAGCACATTGGCTCTGGAATATGGATGAGGTTATTTTATGATTACATACAAATCCTCCAGTGATGACATGAATCCCTTGATGAGATGATCCTGTGACAAGATACCCTGTAAAGCAATTAACTTCTCAGCAGATATGTTTTTGGAATGGGGGAAGAAGCTGTTCAGTAGAAAGGTTTCTTGTGGCTGACCGAATTTCAAATTTATCTTTTATAGCAGTGCAGAAGGAGTTGAAATCAAAAGCCTTGTTCTCACAATTGCACCTGTCTTATTGTACTAGATAAATCAACTTGGGGGTTGAGAGGAGCCTGAGACAAAGGAAAAACAAAAGGAAAGACAAAGGCTGCATATATTTTGTGAAGAGGAGTTGTTCCAAAGCTGTAAAAGCTTATCCTGCCTCAGGTTCTGTGTAACTGCCAGAGTGAAGATCTGTGTGCTGCAGTCTTGGGCCAGGAACATCCCTTTATGTGGCAGGCAGATAGAATAGAAGCAAAGTTTCAGAACTGCCATTTCTCACTCAATAAAGGCCTTGTGATAAACCCCAAAAGCCATATTAGATTAAAAAAAAAAAAAATTCATGATAAAATAGAGATGACAGAAGCCATTTAATCATGGTTTTGCCTCTTTGTTCTGGTAGCATTTTATTTTGGGGTTTGTTTTGCTGCAGGACCTTCTTTATGCACATTTTGATGCACATTCTTCCTCTTTTGCTTTCTGATTGTAAGATAGGCTTAATTGGCTGCTACTTGTTTCATAGATATTCTAATACAGCTTTTTAATCTCATATGTATCTTGCTCTAAGGGTTTCTTGTTTAATTTGTGAGAGAGGAGCTTTTCTTTTTTTTATATCTTGAAAGAACTCATTGAATTAATTTCTTCCTCTTATTTCTAGAATCTGCTTTTAATTGCTCAGACTTGGTTTGATGATATTTTGCATCTGGGATGTACTCTGAACATTTGGTTGATCTGATATGGGCTTTTGGTATGATACTTGGTATAGTAACAAATGAGTATGCTGTGCTTTTAGCTTCCTTGTTAACAGTTTGCTTTATTCAGTGTTCTAGTTTAGAACCTGAGCTTCAAAGCTTGCTGAGGTTAAAGGGTATCTTTTAGGGATCCTGTAAGTTTTAGTATTGTCCTCATTTATAAATGTGTTTGTCTCCTTGATGGTAGTGGATACTTGTGTGCATCATAAAACCATACTGCTTTGTGGTTTATGCTCTGGTAGCCAGATAGTAATAGTTGCTCACAAGTGATGAAGTGATGCTAAAATAGCTTTGGAGAGTCAGATATTTATTTGAAAAGTAGCATTTCATCTATGCAGCTCCCAGCTCTATATGGAGATGTGTAAAGTCCTGAATTCACATTAATCCATAGAAGTTGTACACATTGATTTTTATAAGAGAAGTCTGTATATGCAGATGACATTCACCTCAGCACTTCAGAGGAGGAATTCTTTTGACCTAGACACCACCTTAAATTCTACTGAATGTGGCAAAAATTATCATCTTCACCAAAACCTGTGACAAGTACATTGCTCGTGTGCTTCTGCTACCTGTAGATTATGTACAAGTTTTATGGGCAATGCTAGGGCCAGGAGCCATATGCTATTGAGCTTAGCTTTACCTAAAAGAGAAAGGTTGCTGTGTGGGTTAGTGTTGTTAGGCACCTGAGCACCACACAGCTGCTACCTCTACAGTGGGGAAGGGATTCGGAAAGATGAAAGTGCAGGGGGGGAAGGTGTGTTGAAATAAAGACAGTTGAACAGGTAAAGCAAGGCAAAATAAAGATTTAATTCACATCTCCCATCAACTGGCAGGTGTTCAGCTGTTTTCCTGAAAGAAGCAGGGCTTTGTCTCACATCATGGTTACTTGGGAAGACAAATGCAGTAACTCCAAATGTCCCTATCCCCCAGCTTGTATTGCTAAGTGTGATGGCATGGTGTATCCCTTGGGTTAGCTGGGGTCTGCTGTCCTGGCTGTGTCCCCTCCCAGGTTCTTGTGCCCCCAGCCCCCTTGCTGAGGAGCAGAAAAGGCCCTGACACTGTGCAAGCACTGCTGACCTTCAGCTAAAACATGCGTGCTATACCCACAGTCTTTTGGTCACAAATCCAACATGTGGCACCATATTAACTGCTTTGAAGAAAATGTTCTCTGTCCTAGCCAAAAGCAGTAGTTGCCAAAGCTGAAAAATGTGATAACTATTTGGGTATGAAACCAGCTGTCTTGACACTAAAAGCCCTGCTCTGGATCCATCACATGTAAGATACAGTTGACTTCATAGTTCGGCATATTTTTTTTCTCTATAGCTCTTGACAATCCTAAGCAAATGGCCAAATTTCTATTTCTGCTTAGAGTCTGACTCAGCCTATTTTCTGAGTTTTTCACTCTTTCTGAAGTGCTTTTCTTGTTATATGAAGATGGGTAAACATTAGACACTCTTTATACTGTTGTTGTCAGGAACTATTTGTATCTGTTCTGTCCTTTGCAAGTCAAATTCGTAATATTGACCTTGTTTGTAAAGGAGGTGGAATTGACTTCAGGTTCTCTGGATGAAAGTTGCCATAGAGGCAACTCTGACAGATGCATATCTGCCCTTCATTGGGCCACTGCTGTGTCATATATTGGGTCCAGTCCTCTCCTTTGGGTCTATAATAATGATTTGTTGTAGTTTAGTGCTTAAGAAATCTGATAAAATTCACTGATAAGTTAGTGGAAAACTGAAGAGTGTAATACGTTTTGTAATGAAAGCACTGCATAGATAAAATCTCTATGAATTCACCCTTACTCAATTGATGTGTGGAGAATAAACCCGCAAACCTGACAGTGAAATGTGCTCTTGTGACCATCTTCACTTGCATTTGTGTAGTTTCCTCCTGTTTGTTAGTTACTTTGAATTTTTCTTGAATGAAAAAAAGAGATTTTTTTAAAATTGAATTTTATTTAGATGAATTTTTATTTTTAAATTTAGATTTGTATTCATAATAATTAAAGTGGAAAATATAGTACATTAACTATGGCTCTGTGATTATACAGGGAAATCAATGAAATAATTTGGGTGGCAGGCCTTGAAGAGAATGTAAACTGAGCATGCCGTCTTGAGTCTTTTACCTAACATATGCTATAACTGGACACCTATTTTTCTTTCTTCCAAAGCTGAACAATAACTTGATTAAATGGTTGGCCATTACTATTGTATATTCAAAATTTAATAAGAAAAAGCTTCCCTCATACCCCAAGATTTTAATCTAGATTGCTTTCCTCTGTTAAATGATTGGGAACTCCTATTCTATGCAAAGGAGATAGCACCAGAAAAATCAAAATTTCCCTCAGGAAGTTTATTTTTCTGAAAAAAATGCTGGAAACTGAATGAGTAAATCGGTTAAAGTTGCTCCAGAACTGAATGCGTGTCAAATAATGCATCCTATCTGTAAACGCTATCAAGAAAATCCAATCCCATTGATATTGACACATTTTCATTGGGAAGCGTATAGAAAATGGGTTGAAAGAGAAATATGTAAAGATATCTTAGTATTTATTTTTAAAATCAATTCCTAATCTCTTTGGAAGGATAGATATAAAGACAAAGGCTAATACTGTATCTTAAAGCTAGGAACTGATATAATCAATCAGTTCCTCTATGCAGGTGGGTTCAGAGACTGTTGGAAAAACTTTTTGAAGCAGCTGATTATTTTTATACAGTGGGCTGTGTTAGGAGGGCTCATTTGCTATTTCAGAGGTGTACTGTGTTTTTGCAGGTTCAGCTGGAGATGATAGCAAGGGTCAAAGGTGGTCAACACCTCTGCAAATTAGAAAAAGATTGGTGCAAAACATAGGGAGCTTCCTTCGACTTTGCTTACAGAAGTTGAGGGTGCTGTTTCAAAGACTGTCATGAACAGAACTTTTCTATACCCTTCAACATATTTAAAGGATCTGAAGATCCAGATGGATGTATACAGGGTAATGAATGGTTGCAGGAGAGTGTAATTTTTGAGCATCAGGCTTTGAATTGCAAGAATCTGTTTTGATGATTCACCCTGATGTCAGGAAGGGCTCCTGTGAGCTGTTGGAGGGGCCTTTTGAGAGTGATTCATTTACTGTAAGATGAATCACACCCTAGAAACACTTAGGTCTCTTCATTAAATAAGTGAGTCTAGTGAACTAGCTCCACCGTAGGTATGAACTTTTGAGACATTTAAAATCGAGTGTGATGAATTCAACACCTGTTCTCTACATGGAAATTCAGCGCTTCCCTCTGAGGAGGGATTTCAAACAAAGGAACTCCTGGGCTTTTATTCCCTCACATCTAAATCTTTATTTCAATCCTGATTAATGCTGTTCAGGGCTGTGCATGTTCACAAATTTCAGAGACTATTCTGCGTTGAAAGGGACCTGTGAGGATTGGAGTCCAGCTCTTAAGCGAATAGCCCATGCGAGGATCAACCCCTCAACTTTGTTGTTTAGCACTGTGCTCTAACTAATCTCAGGGTTTTCCTATCCAGCCTGCAAATAGAAAAAGGCATGTTCCTATTTTAATAACCTACTTGTATTTTAGACTCAAAAGAATTTGAAAATGCCATGATTTGGTGTGCTGCTTCATAGTGACTGAGTTGCAGTCTACTGTATGGTTCAGAATTTTAGGCAGTGGCACCTCTTGATCAGTCCATGTTGGCTGATGTATCCTAATGTGAGCAGACATAAAGTTTATTTTCATATTCTGCTAAATATTTTAGCAATTTCAAAAATGCATCTGGCATGGCAAATACTGTATATACGATGTAGAGCTGCATCTCCACAAAGTGGAAATACTCTTCAAGTGTTAACTTCTGCTTATAAAAGTTGTGTGTAAGAAATCATCTTCACTGCAAGAGACAATTCCATGTCACGTTTTCTTCAGAGGGAGTGTGACCCATTATGTGTGGCAGTTAAGCCTCAATGAAGCCCAGGCTTAGATCTTGGGCAGAGATTCCGTCTTTGTGATATTGGTTAACCTGTCTGTGTTTCAGTCTGCACATGTATAGAATGAGGTTATTTCCCTTTTTTACCATTCTATATTAAATATAAGCCATTGTATATCTAATTTATACTATTGTATATTTACACATTACAAAGATGCTAAAAATAATTTTTACTGTGTACATGGAAGGGAGATGTCTCCTTGTCCAACAGGGCTTGATTTCCAGAGAAGTTCTTCCTCTGTGCAGAGGAAGTGTATGTATGTATATTAGGATGCAAGTATTTTAGATATGCCTCCTTTCAGGAATCCACTGATTATTTTATAGATTTTCTATTTTCTGCATATCGTCCTCATTGTGGGAGAGACACCTGTTTGAAATGTGTCCTTGAGAGGGGTGATTCTGATGATTGCACAATAAATCAATAATAAATCAAGATGTGCAGATGGGGTAGAGATATAGATACAAAATACAAGAATATAATGGGCATTTGTTGATTAACAGATGTATTAAAAGGTGTATTTCTTACTATATTTTGCGGAATGGATCAGTCGTTACTGAATATATTCTGAGCATGAACATTTCAAGACAGTAGGATTGGTTCATTGTTCTATTACCCTGGTTTTATGGTTTAATTTCTTTGAAATATGTTGGCATAAAGTAGGGGCAAATCAAGCTTTCTTTTGGGAAGTGAATGCAGCAGTCATAAATCTGAAAGCCTCAAGTATGTAGTAGAGCTTCCGTTAACCTGCAGACTTGGGTCTCTTCATGTTGGAGGGGCTATTCAGTCTGCAGCAGTTTTAGTGACCACAGTTCCCCTGAGTTCTCTTTCTGAGCATTCCTTTTCTTGTGAAGTGTATTGTGCATTTCTCTGTGTTGGTATCAAAGCCAAATGTGTTGGAAACTGGTCTCCAAGGAGCTCTAGACCAGCAGTTCATAAACTGAAGTGTATAATTTAGCTATTCATATGCCAAATGCAGAGTATTGGTCACACGGGTATAAAACCATAGAAGGGGACATATCTCAGCCCAGAAAGTCAAGTAAGGGAAGGTGAATGATGTGGAAGCTTAATGTATTTTGTTTTGTTTTGTGTGTTTGGGGCTTCTTTGTTTTGTTTTGTTTAATTTTTTTTTAAACTGTTGTGCTTTTTTGCCCTTTCATTTCCCAAGAGCATAGAGGGGCTTAGAGGAGCAGCAATATGTTGTGTGTACTTGCCATGCCTTTTTTTTCTGGTGATGTTTAACAGTATATAACAATAAAGTAAATTGAAATATCTGATTTGTAAATCAAATAGTGTCAATGGTTATTTTGGAATAAAAAGATAATCAACGACTGGTCTACATCTCTTGCCCTCTCTTGTCTTCTAAGCCTGTTACTTCATAGGCAGATCTAAGGCAAAGAAACCAGCCTCATCAACATATTTAGAATAAGGCACAAACTAACCTTAAGGAGCCCCTTAATTTAAGGTAAATACCTGCTTCAGAAATGTAATTTGAATTAGAGTAGAACAGTAGAGGAATATGGGGAATCTTGAGCTTTTGTGTCTTAAGGATGGCGCTTTGTGAAGAGACTGGAAAGAAGGTGGCTACAGCCCTGTCCACATAGGTTGAAAGAGTGTTACATCGTCAGAAAAGACAAGATAAGCTGTGTTAGCCTGTCTCTAATTTGTCTTCCTAACTCGCTATTGTTGAACTGTCATATAACAATGTCAGGTTTTGATTTTTTTAATATGCAATTGCAGATAGATATTGTAGAGTTCTTCTATCAACTTTAACTAGGCCAGCTGAATAAAAGTCAAATATTCTTCAATAAGTAGTGTTTTTAGTGTTTTTGAACCTGGTCAGCATTGGGATTTTATATATTAGGAGAAATGCAGTTCTTTATTGAATATTGATTAGTCTTTTCAGGAGTTGAGAAATTTTCCATTGAGGGCATTATTAACCGAAATAATGAATAAAGCTATGCTGTATATACAAAGATAAGTTCCTAATATGATAGAGCAGTTCAGTGCACATGCTCTCAAGGAGCTCACGCTCAAGGACCATGTCAATTCTTTGTTTCTTGTTCAGTATTTTGCTGCAGTTTTGCATTTGTATAGTTCAATTTTGCATGAGGCATGACAGAAGGCCTCTACTTGCACTTTAAATTATTGATAGAGACAGTGCATACAAAAATCCTGTAATTCTCAAAATCTGTTTTAAAAGAGTATCATCTTGTTTTGCTGTTTGGACAGGTAGAACAGCTCAGCATGGTAATTTTATAGATAAACCTAATTAAATCATAGAAATTTCTTAGTGCTCTAAATGTATAATGTGCATGAAATATGATGAGTTAGGGCTGATGATAATTATAATAAACTTTAGCAATGAGATTATGAGTATTACAAGAAGTCTTCTGACTTCTGTGCTCACATTCTTAAGCTGCAATTTTCATATAACTATTTTGTTCTTAGGTTTGAGATTTTTCTTGTTTCTTTAAAAAAAAAGTAGTGTTAGCTTTTAGTTTTATATATTCTTCTATTTCATCTTGACAAATGGTTTACTCCTTTTTTTAAGCCAAAATGGGTGGGATACAGGACTCTCTACTTCAAAATAACTTTATAGACCTTTCTAGAAGTTCTTTAACACTGGGATGTTATTCTAGGCCTCTGCAAATAACTGAATTTTCCAATAGTGTGGTATGGTGGAATTGAGCCTGGCTGGTGGACACCAGATGCCCAGTAAAGCCACTTCATCATGCCCTTCCTCAACTGGGCAAGGGAGAAAGGAAGGTAATGAAGGGCTCATGGATCTAGATAAGGGCAGGGAGAGATCTTTCACCCTTTACAGTTGAGGGCAAAACAGACTACTTGGGAAAAGTAGTTTAATTTTTTATTAGTTAAATCAGAGTAAGGTAATGAGAAGTAGAACCAAATACCTTCCATCCACCCTTTTCTTCTTCCTGTGTTTATTACACTCCTGATGTTTCTCTGCCTTATTACCACAGTCGCACAGGGTGGGATGGGGAATGGACCTCCTGGGGAACACCTGCCTCCCCATGGAATCGCTGCTTCTCTGCTGGAGCAGACTGCGCTGACCTGGGTGTCTGCAGAGCTGTTTCTCTCACGTTCTCAATCCTTTCCCTAGATGGAATTGCTGTTTCTCAGTAACTTTTTTCCCTTCTCAGAAATATTATTCCAAAGGTGCTGCCACCATCAGTGATGGACTCAGCCTTGGCCAATGTCAGATCTATCCTGGAGCCAGTTGGCACTGTCTCTGCGGGACACGGGGGATGTTTCTAGCAGCTTCTCACAGAAGCCATCCTTGTAGTCTCCTGCTGCCTAACCCTCGCAATATAAACCCAATACTCAGGACAACTTGCATCATGATTACACTTTGTGATCCTCTGGTAGAAACATTTGGAGTGTAATTGTGAAGATAAGTTCAGTTAATCGACATTTGTTTTTCTTTGGTGTTTGGTTTTTGTGCTTGCTTTAGAGCCATAGCTTTAAAGAAAGAAAAATAATTTTAACACAGATAATTTCACCTCTTTAAGCTAGGGGTCTTGGCAGAGTCAGAGTCTACTCTTGGCTGTCACACTACTGTGATTACACAGCAATGCATATTCCCTGTAAACTGGACAATAATAGAAATAGATTCCATCATCTCCTCCACAATTTTTATTAAGCATGCTGTTTTTGTTATGAAGCAGGAAGTTCACGGCTCCCTCTGATGTGACATGGCAATACGAGAATCCAGGGTCGTAACTCTGGCTTTGAATTTTTCATGTTCTGAAATGATGATATCATTGTAGTGGTCTGTGTTCCTGGAAAAGTTGTTATGGAAACTTCATTACAGCTTTTCTAAAAATAAACAAACAAAACCCCAAGCAAAACCTTTTTAGAACTCCAAATGCTTTGTTAGTTTAAAGATTCTGTTACAGCAATTTTTCACGAGTTGTTTTAGAAATTTGGTATGCAGATTGCTGCAGTTGTGTGCAAGTTTATGCGGTACACAAAGGTTGCTTATGGACCTCATATTACTTGGTGTCACTGTTAGATACCAGGCATATATAAAGAGGTCCCATTCTGTGCCAGACCTGTGCTAGTTACAGACACAAGGTGGATGTGCAGTAGAGGCATCACATGTGAGCACCCAGCCTGAGGAAATACAACAGCAAGGGGAGAAAGATCAATGTGCAAGGATGAATGACACAAATGTAGAGGGGGGGAAAGGTAAAGGGAGTAGAGTGGCATAAAGTTAGAAGTCAATTCAAAATTCTGCCCGGTCTGAGAGCCCCAAGGGGTTGTTGGATTTGGCTGGATCTTGTGTATGATTGCACTTTTTCTCTAGGAGTAGATTATGAAAGACATCCTTAGATTAACATGGTCCTATTTTATATTTTTCCTTACTGTTGTGGGTTCTGGTACTGTATTTCTTTAGTCTAGTGCTGCATAGCTGCACAAGGAGAGTTACAATTTTATGGAGTCTTCATATATTTGTGATTCAATTTTTTAAAAAATTATTTTAAAGTTGTAACATACTTTCTTCATGATAATCGGTGATAAATACTATGTGTAATGGAAATGTTTTAGGGGTTTTATTTTTGGTTCTGTTTTCCATCTTTTATTGTTACCTGATCTTGTAAAGGAAGTTTTCAGAGGAAAGAGAATATTCAAGTAAATGCAGTATGTTCCCTCTACAGGATTTACGAACGTGTCATTGATCCCCCAGAAACAAATCTGGCACCTGAAAGCAATTTATGGCTCGGACAGAGAAACAGGAGACATGGTTTCTTTAAGGTAAGCAGATGTGAAATGGCACATGGAGGAAAGTAATAAATAGTCAACAAGATACTTCCAATCAGTTGTCTAGGACTCATGAAGTAGGATATGCATGAAATTTGGTAGGAGCTGTGGACAGTTTGTAAACAGCTTGTTTACAAGGTAAAAGTTTCTGATATTTATTTCAGTTTTGGATAACAAGCCACAGCACGAATGTTTATTTGTGAAAGGAGGCCATAGAGTAGCAATAGGCCGATCTGCCGATCCTCAATCTGGGCATGGATTTGTTGCCAAGGTGATTTACCACCCACTTGGTTTCCATGTGAAGCTGTCAGTTCCTAAGACAATCTTGCAAGTTGCTGCTTTTCTGAGGATGTCTTCTCAAAGTCCCCAAATTTCCAACAAGCTAGGACAATTATGCTTTTGACTTACATGATAGTCTGAGGGTTGCTCTGAACCTACAGTGCATTTCATCCTCCAGCAGCTGAGCTGTCACTGTGAAGTGAAATTGATAGTATTATTTTATTCTACAGGTGGTGGTTTTTTACCTCAGCTGCTTCCCACTATTCCACAGATGGTAAACGTATGTTTATTGCTACATAGGGAAAGAAAGAAGTTATATTGGAGTCTCCCGTCTTAAATTCTTACTTTATGCAGGCAGTCAGAGCTTCAGAAATCTGGGATAGTACATGTTTGTAAATTAATATTTCTACGTGTTAACACTCTGGAAATAGCAGGTAGCTAATGATATGCTAATGAGCTGACCATTTTTTATTGATCATTATGAAAGTCGACAAGTGCCTTACTTTGCTTTATGTGTGCTTGAATATTTTACTTTCTTCTGGGCAGAAATATAATTGGTTGTGGTTTTTTTAAATCCTGCTTGAGAGTTTCAGAAGTCCTACGTTTTTTACGTTACTCATTGCAAAAACTTGGGATTTTGCCAGTTTATAAAGAGTACACATCTTTTTCTGCATATTTATATGCTCAGCAGGATTTCCCATTCTTTTTCAGAGCAATTTGTTTCACTGTTTTTGCATATAAAGAAATAGATATATTTTCCTTAATGTAAACAGAGATCTGCAGGGAAATAAGAGCATTAAAAAAGAATTAGCAGTTTTGTATGTGTGTTGAAACCATAAAAATGTGTGTAAGGAAAAGCAAGTTTGTTGCGTGAATAATTTTTTTCTTATACCTTTTGTTATTGATAGTGTTACTGTTCATTTTCTTCTCATCTCTCTTTCTGGTAAATTGTGCCTGTCTGTACCTGTGATCTTCACCTTTTGTGCCTCCAGTTCTCAACTCCATCCTGCCGCAGCGGGGAGGGGTAGAGGAAGGTGGATGGAGAGAGAACAGTCAGGGGTTTGGGAGAGTCTTGATGGGGATACGGAATTGTGGAGTGCCATTCCTAAACCAGGACAGCCTTAACTGGTGGCCAGTGTGTGGCACAAAGGGTGGAAATAACAACAGAGGCGAAGTGGGTTAATAACTTAGTTGCTTTAAGCATCTGTGATATTAGGTATGGAGCACTGGCCGCAATGCTGTCTGGCTCGTTCATGGGAGTGTGGTGCCTAACCCTCTATCTATGCCCCAATGTGCCACTCACAATGGTCATTTTCAGTGCAGGGAGAGGGATCTGGATTACTTTGTTGCTGATCCATGTGATATCTGCTTATGACTTGATAACATCAAGGGCTATGAGGGTTATTTTGGATGTGTGTTCAGTGTTGTTCTCCTACCCTTACTTGGGTTCTTCTTTTCCTCCTTCAGGCCTGTTAAAATAGGTTTTGCGAATTTTAAATTTTGTTTGGATGTTAAGGAAAGCATGTTTTTGTTGCTCTGTCTGCTGTGTTCTCAGTATGGTCTACAGTACCATGTTTAGAGTCTGGACAGAGATTTCTGGGAGGGTCATTCAGAGATCTGCCCTGAGGGGGAATAATCACAAGTGTCATGGAACATGGGAAAAAATAGGCTTGTATTTAGAGAAATTCTCAGCCCCAGTGTTTGGGAGTTCACTCCTGAACAATTACAGGACTCTTGTAAAGTGACAGTATTTGGAAGAAGAATGCTGTTGGTGACTCCAGAGAGGACCAACTCAAGCAAAGGCAAACCCCTCCATGGAATTGTTTTTGCTCAAGGTCTGGGGTCCACTTGGTGGATAATGCAGAGAGACAGGGAAACACGATGTCTACCTCAAGGGGATTTGATTTTTGAATAAGAACAGTCTGTAATGTTGAACTGTGTATATAATACTGGTTGCTGTATGACACTGTCACTGTATGTTGTAAGTGCCATGGACAGTGAGTATGGACTGCTCCAGATACACCAATCATGAGCTCCTGGTGCAGCAACCAGCCAGCAGCACAGCAGCCCTTCTATTCTGGGAGACATCTCTGGTTAATAGAACCCACAATCATAGTCTAAATGAACTCAACGGACATCTTGAGGGATGGCCATTGACTATGGAAATGATACCTGTGATTGTGTATATTTATATATTTTTATATATTATATAATATTTATATAATATATATATATTTATATATCTATATTGCTGGAATGGTGTAGGATCTGGGTGGGACATAAGTGGTACAGAATAAGGGGTGGATAAATTAAGGCTGTGGTTTATGAATGGTACTCCCCAGTTCAGTAACCCCTACCAAGACTCTCAAATCACACCTTGTTCTCACTCCTCCTTTCCTTCCCCCTTCCCGCAGTGGTGGAATGGAGTTCAACATTAGAGGCACAAAAGGTGAAGATGGTGAGTGTAGATAAGAACAATTTACTGGAAAGATAAGAAAATGAACAGTAGCAGCAATATTATTAACAAAAGATATAGGAAAAGAAATTATTTACACATTCCTGATAATAGATGGTACCAGATGGTTCCTTCCTCCACATTTTCTTGACCATAAGGAACTCTTCCTCCATGGAAGAGTCCCTTCTCCTGCCTCCTGTAGTGATGTGAGTGCTGTAGAATAATCACCATGTCCCAGCCATGCTCTCTCCTAGCTACTGCAAAAATTAACCCTGTGCTGGACACAGCCAGGACAGCCACACAAAGTCAGGGTTTGTTTCAGGGCTAAGGAGTACCATTTATCATCAGGTTTGGAAGCTTAAGAAAATACAACTGAAGGGAGAAAAATTGATGCCAGATATCTATGGAGAACACTCTCTAGGATGGATCTGATTGCTGTCAGGATCAGAATTATCTGCAAAATTTGTTTCCCCTAAGGGTTCCTCCAAAGAGCTAGTGCAGAAATGAGCTTATTAATGCCTTGGTGAGAAGGGGATTTATATTGCAAGACAGTAGTTTTCATAACTACTAGAGCAGGCTCTATTGATCCTGCTTGTGTCTGGAGATTGTATATTAGGTGCTAGAGAAGCATATTGGTATTTTTATTGCACAGTATCCTGTATATAATTTATATAGTCATATCATTCTGTAATAATTTTGGACTTGGAGTTGTAAGGACTAAGGTGAAACTCAGTGTAGTACCGCGGGTAGGTGTTCAGGTGCCTGGCGTGGCTGCCCTGAGTGGAGCACCACGTGATGCTGATGGAGTGGAAATCTGAGCTGTTGGCATGGTTTGCCAAGGCACAGGAGTTTCAGGCACGTGTGCTGGTGCTACCATGTAGAGCCTTTCCCAGCCCTAGCCAGTGCAACTTGCACAGCTGTGTGGATCACATTATCTCTGTGGGAGAAGTAGGTTTTAAAGGCGATGAAAGTCAATGGAGGAAATGAAAATGCAGAAGTGGAGAGCTCATGGAATATATGAACCTTTTCACAGAATGTGAGACGAGTGTTCTGTTTAGTAGATATCTGAAGTGCAGTAAACTGGGCTTTTTGCATTATGTTCTCATGGGATGGGCTTGATATTTAGTGCTGCAGACCTGAATTTCATCTTATAGGTGGTAATTGGCCTGCACCAGTGGAAGGCTCTTCAAGCTAGCAAGTCTTGATGCTGAGCTGAAGCTTTGATTGTC
The DNA here is from genome assembly GCA_034336665.1 of Luscinia megarhynchos. Lineage (NCBI taxonomy): Eukaryota > Metazoa > Chordata > Aves > Passeriformes > Muscicapidae > Luscinia > Luscinia megarhynchos. The sequence goes on from CM067568.1 coordinate 792,910, forward strand.
GTTAGCCAAATGTTTTTATTGATAACGTAAAGGTGATGTTTGCTTGGGAAGGGAAAAACTGGAAAGATTTTGATCACTTACATCACACTGTTAAGGACAAGTCCAAGGTCTTGGCAGCCTAGACTTAATGCTGAAGCAGGAATAATCAAAGTTTTTTCATATTTGTTACAATAATTATGCCTCTAATAAGTGTTTGCCTACAATGAAGTCTTTCTATTAAAAAAATACGTCAGCAAAATTTCTGCTCTTGGAAAGTTTACTTCTATGTTTGATCATAATAATTATTTTCAGATAGTTTATAGACCTAGGCGTTATCTATGTTAGTGAACTGAAGTTCATATCCATATGTTATTACATAGTGACATGCTTTCATGTAGCCAGAAATTAAGACACATATGATAGTTGATTTCCTCTTCAGGCTCTATCTAAATGCAAGTCTGTCCGAAAGACAATTGAGCAAGCAACATGACTCTGATGCAACAAACGTGTTTGAAGATGGACCTAAAGGAAAAAAAAGAAAAAAAAAAAAGCTGAAGAAAAAAAATCACTTTTCTCTGGATGGTGTCTTGTTAGCTAGGCAATATGGTCTGGTGGAACTTAGTAATTTCATTTGCTCCTGGTTTTCACTGCAGAGGCTTAAGTGTTGAAATATGTTTTTATGCCTCACCTTCTAATTTCTCACTGATGACTGCTGATGGAAAGTATGTCAAATGGCTTTCAGGATGTTCCATTTCCAGTGACAGTATTACTTCTTATTACTTATGGTTTCATTATTCTCATAGGTGAAAAGGTTAATAAATATATATACTTCTGCAAGAAAGACAGGGTGATCTGATTATTAATATTTTCAGTTAATATTTGACCATGAGACAGTAAGCAGGAAACAGTGCTTGCTGAATGTAAATTCTACTCTTTTAACAGATGAGCATGTAAATACTACTAGCCTTGCTAGGCTTTAAGGACTGTTTAAGGACTATTTAAGGACTTTTGAGGCCTTTCTGGGTGGAATGTGAGTGCCTATGAGAAGTGATGATGTCCTTAGTCTGTAAAATTTACCCTATTGCAATTTAACTGAAAATTAAAGCACAGTTTGGCAAATCAGTAATTTAATTAGATTATAACTGCTGCTATGAAAAATTTATTTTCAGATTAAAAAAAATTTTTCTGTGTCTGTGAGGAGATAGAGCTGTGTCTCAGCATCTGATTAACAGTCAGGGGAAGTGAAAATATCAGCACTAGAGGTACCTTGATTTCCCTTGCTCCTCTCCCTTAGTCGTCATGACATTATTAAGGCCGGTAGATCCTGTGAAATCAGTAAATCGCACAGTCACAGATGCAGCAAATGCTTTGCCCTGAGCTTAAAAGAACAAACACAAGCTTCTGCATTTTCTAGACTGTCTGAAGTGTCTGGGGCTCTCCAGGGCCCAGGTATGCAGGGACGCTGGGCATCTGCTGCTTCCGCTGGGGATTTCCTTGCAGGGCAGAGGCTACACAGGGTGCAGTGGGCACTGAACCTTTAGGTTTGGTTTAGGAGCCCCGAACAACCTGAACTGACTGTCTGTCAGTCCTGCATAGGGCATCTCTCTATCTGCCTGGGCTAGAGAGAGGATTTAATTCTCACTGAAGGCACGATTACCTGAACTGCCTGGTGAGATACAGAGCTAGGAGGCTTAATGAAACCAAGTGTTGGAATTATAAACTGTTACTTACATCTGGCACTTGTCTTTTCAGTGTTTGCTTTCACAATCTTATTTGGCTAAAAAATAGAGTTTTACTGTGCTTTCTTTTTGTCTTTTGGAAAAGTGTGTCATCAGCTTGAGCAATGGATATTCTTTCACTGTTTTTTTTTTTACCCTTTTAAAGACATTTAAGCAGCTTCTATTTGGTGATTGCAAAAGAGAAAGCAGTATTGTTGCTGTAATATCCAAACACACAGAGAGATAGGAGGAGTCGTTATATTTTGTTCATCTACAATTATTTTCCACACTAGTAGAGTGAGCTGGTAATTTTTCTTTGTGTCCACTGAAGAAATGACTTGTGAAGGAGCTTGTACAGATTGAATTGAATGTTTGTAATCTGTATTACTAGTTTTCTCTTCTTTTGCAAAGGGTGTTATTCAAGATGTGAAAGTCATCTTTATACCTAATGGATATATAACACAGTGTCCTAATCTGAATCGCAGTAAGTAGCAATCTTTTTATTCTCTCTATTTTAGATTTTTCATACAGATTTGTTTCTTTGCTTTAAAAAAACATACTTTCAGGCTTGTTATCTTTGCATATGCTGACTTCCAGAAGGCAAAAATTTCATATAAACAGATTGCATTTTATGTTCAGATAAATCTAGTATGGTTGATATTTATTTATGGGTTATTGTGTCTTTCCTTCTCTTCTTTTCTGTTTCTTTTAAATTGTTCTCTATTGAGCATGCCCAACCTGCAGTGATTTCTTAAGTCTGGTGCAAGGAATCATGGATTTGCAAGAACTCCTGGCAAAAATGACTGCAAAAGTAGGTACCTAAGCTTTTTTTAAGTTGCCCACTTCCTTCCTTTCCTTCCCTAAGACAAAGATGAAAGTATTTATTCTGTATGCCATTGCTTATACCATGAAAATTATTCTGAATTTTCAGAGTAGAGCCAATTTTTTCCTTGCTGTCTGCAGTAGTCTTACGGATTTAGCTCCATGGTTGTTCCTTAAACTTAATAATGTTTCTGTTGTCTGTTTTATTATTTGTAAGGTAGTGAAAAAATACTCAGAGTCTGATTTTTTTGTAAGAAGCCTTAGCTTGATTTCCCATTTCATGCTGAGGGATAAATGCAGAAACAAAAGAGTGAAATCCCTCAACACTTTCCTGAACGTGTGATGCTGTCAGAGGGAGAATGTTTTCTTGTGGGAATCCTGTGAGGTCTTCAGGACTGGTGTAGTCTCCTTTCTGGGAATTGAAACGAGGCCCCAGAATGAAAATGCCTGTGAACCTGCTGACTGTGCTGACTTTGATAGCACCTTTGATCAATGGTTTTTATCATGGTAAAAGTTAATTCAGCTCCAGGTGATGTGGTGTGTGCTTGGTTTTGTGCATATTTTTTTATTTCTTCGTGTCCCTCTCAGCTTTGGATCATGGATAGGATGAAGGGGAATCTGTAGTGTTGGTAGTGTTGGCTTTTTTTTTTTTTTTTTTACTTTTTAGTTTTGGAAATTTTCTCTAGGTTCTGCTCCTACAACACACAGGCAATCTCAGTGTTAAGCCAAGGCCCTTCAGCAAGGCCGTGCTGAAGTTTTGGGATAGAAAACTGTTCTAGAGGTGACCAAACTCCTGATCTGTGTTAAAGGAGGATCTGAACACTTTCTGAGGTTAATGTTGGTGAGCTATCTGGTTTGTGGTAGAGGGCAGTAAATTGTCTCTTTTGAAACAGCCCTTACGTGGTCTTTTGAAACAGCCCTTACGTGGTAATTACTTAGATTTAAGTGCAGATGCAACCAACCTGTAGATGCATTTACTCTCAATGTAGTTACTGTAGGCATTTCCAAAATAGGTTTGCATAGCATTGCTGCTTGTGTAAAAAAATTTATGCTTTTTAATGCACTGCCTTCAAATGCTCTTTCCCTTCCCAATAGGAAAAGGGAAACTGTTTTTTGGAGTGTGCGTGCGTTATCCTGGAAATCCTCTTACTCAGTTGACATGCTTTGGACAGACTTGATCTGAATGCAAATTGTGAAGCTTTTAGTTCAGTTTTCTGCTTGTACTCTGAAAGAGAGGCAATTATTTTGAGCCCTGCTGGTGGTATGAGCAAGTTCCAATTATGCAGTGTACTGAGTAACTTGCTTTCTCTGATGTTAATTATATTTTTGCTTGCTAGTCCTTTATGAGAGAAAGCAAAGAATATAGTATTTGTAGTGCAAAGACTCTGTGCTTTCATAAAGTGGTGCTGGCATAATCCTTCATTGCAGATTCATCTTCTGTTACAGCAATCCCCTGACTGTTTTGTTGCAGTTGTTTCCTGTTGTCCAGGCAAAATGCATGCAGCAGGAAAGGAAATTAACTTGGTAAACAAATGCAAGTTAAAAATGGGGGGTCTGGAGGGAAGCATTAAGGTTCGTATCTGCCTTTTAAGTCCTAACCACAATAGCCACGAGTTGCTAATGTAGATACAAGTATATTTTGTGAGGATGATGCACCTCAAGGCTTTGAAGGGCTGTACAGCTGCCTGCAGAGATCCTGTTTGGCCTGGCAGGTGGTCAGAGAATGGCTTGTTAATGTACAGGAACGAGCATTCCTAGCTCCTGATCGTGCACCAAGAGATGCAGAGCATGAACAAGATGTTTTGAAAAAGTGGTTTTGTGTCTAGTTGTTGCTTTTAGGCTCCACTATATCCAAGATTTCAGCTTCTCTCTCAATCTGTGTTTGGTTTCAGCTGCTTCACAGCACTGAATAGATGAGCAAGTGTTATTTGCAATTAATGTGTATATGCAGTTTATATATTTATATAATTTATAAATGTAAAAATAGGTATTTATATAAATATGTATTTTATATAAAATATATATTTTTATATAAATATGTAAATATTTATATAGATTAAAAATATGGAGACTTAGAGCTGGGCTTACCTGGGAAGGAAGCATCCAGCTACTGGTTTAAGGCTCCAATAATTTTAGTAGCTGTGCAAATTATGCAGAATGAAAGCAAGAAAGGGAGGTTCCCTCATTCTGGGGCTGTACCTCTCCTGAGTCTGGTGGGCTCAGAGTGGGACATAGGGCTTATGTAAATGGTTCAGCAGAGCATTGTCTATGGCAGATTGTCACAGAGTGCTATGAAAGGAGCATTTGATCATGACTTGTAGCAAGCTAACCACCCTTATGTCCTCCTCCTACCTATGTTTTGTGAAGACATAGCTTTTAAAGACTAATGAATGCTAGCTTTTAAAACGTGCTTTATTTTTGTCATAATTTGAATTAATTCTGAATCTTTCCAGTAGATATGTTCAGTTGATTCAATCTTGTGACCTTAAATAGAGACACACTGTATGTCAGGGCATTAGAATCTGGGTAAAATGTTAATTTGCTGCAGGAGAAAGGGATTGTGTTACATTGCAGCATTCCTCACTGCTGGACTAGAGTACTGTTAGTTCCCCTTTAAATATAATGGCTAAAATAATTCATGCACTTTTAACAATCTACTGAAATCAGTCTGGGCATCTCCTGCGCTTCTTTAAGTGCAATATAACTTCTTTTGGTAAATTGAACCTCCACTAGGGTGTGCTTTGTATTCAGATGTGTTTGTTACATCAAGACTTCCAGCACAGAAATTTCTGAGTCTTTCCTTGCTGGAAGTCAAAAAGGTTCAAGCTTGACTTTGATTAAAATCAAGAAAAATCAAGCACTTGAGTTCATTTATGGACTAGGCAATCTGGTTTATTTACATAATGGATTTATACAGCCAGGAATACTTTTATGAATCACAAAATTTTCCATATAAATTTTGAATTTTTTTTTTTAATTTTAAATTTTTCATGTTTATTTTGCCGGAAAAAGTATGGTTGGTATTTTTTTTTTCTTTTAGCAGAGGCCTGTCAGTTTTCAGTTACTTGTATGGGCAGGGAAGGAATGCACATATTTACTGCTAAATATTAAACTTGTATTTCTCTTGTAACAGCAAGGAGTGTTCCGAGCTAGCCACAGAGTTTACTCCGGGATCAGTTTCCTCCATTGATCATAGTGTGGGATGACCATGTGCTAACTCCATCAGATTTTAAGGAGTAGGGTCCGTTTATACGTGCTGATTTCCTGGTTCAGTGTTTGAAGCTTATAGTCAGAGTTGATTTGGCTAAAAATAAGCATACTGGTTTTTTGCTTTTTTAAAATCGTGTTTGAATTGCAGAAATCTCATCAAGTTACTTTCATTTATAGTTAAATTATGCAGAAACTAGACTGAGTCAATTGGAAGACTGTCATTGTGAGAAGACTTGTCAAGTAAATGGATTGATCTATAGAGACAAAGACTCATGGGTTGAAGATGATCACTGCAGGAATTGCACATGCAAAGTAAGAATTTCTGACGAGTTTCAAGGATAGGATCTAATGAAAATGTGAAAATGGCCTTTGAATACATAATGTTCACTCTGAGAATTACTATGTTTTTAGTATGCATCTAGTGGCAATATGGACAATAGGGAGAGAAATGGTAAAATACATAAAATTTTGACATTGCTTATTTCTAAGCTTCATACATAAAATCTGCTTTCCCTTGACAATGCTTTCTTATTTGTTCTAATTATAGCTGTGAGGACTTTGTGGTTTTGGGGTGAAGGGTTGGCATTGTCTGTGTTTGGTTTGGAATTGTTTTCACTGCAGTAGCTTTTTCAGAAAGGAGGCATTATCTTAATAGTATTCATAGATGCTTAGTTGCATCTTGCATGGTAACAACTTGCAGATTCATTTTTAGCATTTATCAGACTGCACAATACAAGGGACAGAAAGAGAATTAGTATGTAAAACTTGTATCTTTGAAATTATTTGATAAATATCTGAAGAGAGCCTTTGTTTGCTCAGGAAAATAGAAGCCTGATTGTTAAAAAACTCAAAGATGATTGGAACAGCGTGCAGAAAGTAGGACTTATGTTCTTGTCTTATGTTTTCCATTTGATGTATTTTGCTCTGGGAGTGGGGGCTGAAATCAATAATATGTATCAAAATACTGAAGACAGTTCACCTTCAGCTGCACTTTGATTCATTTTGTAGTTGAGTGGGATTCAATCTGTTACTGAAGGATATGTTTGTAATGCAGAACGGTATTTTCATGTACTTAAATAGTTCTTAGTGTTTTGCATAAAATACTAATTGCAGCACCAGTAGTTGAATTTTGTTTTAAAACCCTTTGCTCAGAGTGGAGTTGTGGAATGCCGAAGGATGTCCTGTCCTCCTCTCGAATGTCCTCCTGATGCTCTCCCCGTGCATATGGAAAGTCAGTGCTGCAAAGTGTGCAAGGGTGAGTGCGTCACACAGACCTGTTTTGTCTTCTATTTCAGCAGAGTTAAACTTTTCCTGCCAGCAGGATCATTTTATAATGATTTTCAGAGGTCCTGGTAATTCAGGTAACATAAGTCATAGTGGAAATCATGATTTAAGAAGAAAATAAATAATTGCTGAGAAATGAGCAAGCATTACAAATTTCTGAGGTACTATTTTTACTTATTGTTAATGTAAAATTATTTACCCTGTTGAGGGCTGGGATAACTGACTTGGCTTCAGTTTGTGTCTCCTCTTGATGTTGAGGATCATCAAGCCTGTGGTCTGAACTTTCTTTTGTGATGAGTAACCAAGCTGTTATCTTTTTGCCTATCTTTTATTCCAAGTTAAAAGGCTGTTCTTTAAAATAAACGTGACAGAATATTAGACCCTGGCTTAATATCACTGTGTGGAGCCGTAGTTTGCTGTAATTAATTTCAAAATAAATTAATGAGAAGAAAGAAAAGCTAAGTACATTTTGTGATTGGTGTTATTATGAGCTTTCAGTTCCTTTTTCTGGGAATGAAAGCTGTTAAGTAATGTTCATGGAAGGAATATTCAATATTTGGTACTTTAATAGTAGTTCAAGGAACAAAGACAATTTATGTATGAAAATTTTAGCTGCATATTAATGCCAGTTGTACCTTAAGATGCACAAATTCTCTATCCCCATATCTGTTCTGGAGGATGAGTAAACTTCATGAGCTTTTCAATAATTTATTAGGACTGGGATGTTGAATTATTTTAGGATTTATTAGGAAAATAATCACACTTTTAGCATTCTGTCACCCTTCTTCAGTCATTAAATTCATTAGTTCCATGTACAAATATCCTTTAGCTGTGATTTTGCACTTGCTCTTGTTTCTCATGTGATCTCATTTCTCTTGGCTGTATGTCAGCATGAGTATTCTGCATACTAAAAGATGGTAATGGACAGAGTACTTGGCTGTTAAAGTGGCCTGTATTTTTTTGTCTCAAAATGAAGTCTAGGAAGTTCTTTCATGAAACTGGATGTATGCACAAGAGTCAAAATCTGACACAAAGAAATTGTGAGGCACAAAATTGTAGATTCAGTGTATGCCCTCATGAGTAAACTCTTCCTGTTGTTTGTAATGGGAAGATGAACAATCAAACTCGCCTTTTGTCAGTGATTGGCACAAACTTGACTCGTTATTCTGACAAGAACTCAGCATGTCAGTCAATGGGGAAGAGACGTATGGAAGTTGATTGAAATTGATTGTAAATGCCAACTCCTTGACAAAATGATGTGCTAGGACCACAGTTAGTCACCTCTAGGTAGAGAGTAGTAATTGCAGAGGTTTTCCAAAGAGCTGCACTGCAGGTGTTATTTTCTCTGTGCTTTTTCTATTTAGCTCTGATAGAACTATCAGTTGTAATTTTCTGACTCTAGGGATTATTGAATGGCTGGGTTATTGAACACTTTCCCATCTTAGCTAAGGGTTAATGAACAAAGCTCTAATGTCTGATATGTTAAGGGATCTAGGCAGTTGAGTTTTGATCCCTGCCACCTTGTGTTAGCATTTAAAATAATATTTGGCAAAAGGCTATAATTTTGTTTTAAATATCATTTCTCTGAATCGTACATTAACTTGCTTTCCAGTGTGTCCATTCTTTTGTTAAAAGCAGTCATGTCAGGACAACAGCAGAAAGAAAAAGGAAATTTCTCTAGTTCAAATTGTCTTAAAAATAGTTACTGGGATTCCTAATTTAAATTAGGCTTCCTCATCTGAAGTTTTCTTCAGAAGTGAGATCACAAGTCAGGCATAAAAACTAGGGCAGCTTTTGAAAAACAAAGAAAACTAGGATGCCAAAGAAGAAGCCTGTTTTTAAATGCTTTAGTGACGATGAAAACTGAGTTATCCTGAAAATCATAAATAATTATTTTTATTTATTTATTTTTTTTAAAGAAATGAGCATTTTCACAAATAGAAGCAAATTAATGTCTGAAAGTTCATGAAGATTGATCTCACAGTCTCTTCTGCTTAAAATTTGGGAATTAATCTGGCTATGATGGTTTCTGCTGTGGAGCTCTCGGCATCACCTGTAAGAGGGACACACTTGCACCTGTGAGTGCTTCCCTTACCTGGGCACTCAGAAGGGAAATTTAGCTAAAACAGTCCTAGAAAGAGTATGTCTTTTGAGAACAGACTCCTCTGAACACTTGCACTATGCACGTGGCTTAATTTGGCAAAACTTTAAAGCTCTGTTCAATTGTAACTTTGGATTCACTTCCCTTTCAGGGTCACAGGTCAGACTTTGACTGGCCAAGTACAAAAAGGGCTGAAATGACACAGCAGAAAGTTATTTTATCAGTGTTTATCACTAATCTGGGTTGTAATGTAGGGTGCTTTTATAGTGGTTACTTGATTTGTGTGAGATCGTAGCAGTCCAGCTGTTCTCTTTAATTGGTGGATTTACTGTCCTTCTCTGGAATTGGAATTTAGACATGAAGCTGCATGGGGACTGTGATAGTTCTGATCATAACTGAGCAAGCTGTTTGGTGCTATGGCCCTGATGCACTCTGCTCTCTTCATGGTGGCAGTAGTGCCGAGCTAGGTGACTTTGCCATGAAGTGAATGGGGAATGATCATGCGTTCCAGTCATGCGTTCATTTGTGGAGGCACTTATCTTTAGCACAAGGGTCAAAACTTCAGACAAGAAATTTGTGGTAGCAGTTCACCATTTCCTGGGAAAATCCTGCATATTTCATATGTGCTTAAGGAATATTTTCCTGAAATAGATTTTTGCAGTTTGTTGATTCAGTACAGTCATTCACTGCATCTAATCTGTTCATGCAATCTTCCAGCAAGTTGAAGAGTTCACCTTTGTGCCCACAAAAAATATGAAGGCTTAATTGAAATCTGTGCTTACATTGTTCTCATGATGAGCTGGATGCTAGTAAATGTCTCCAGTTCTTGAAGTGAGTCATGAGGACCTCTAGTAACACAAATACCGCAGCTGCTCTACACAATGTCAGTAGTGAAAATATTTTCTATTGAATGATAGGTTATTTAGTCCAGGGCATACTGTTTATGATACTATTCCCTCTCTTTAGTTTGGGTAAAGAGGCTACCTTCTCTTAAAATGAATTTATTGTTTGTTACTTTGTTTGTAATTATATGTGATACTGACTTCTGATGAAAAAAATTGCATCAAATTTTTAATGTATTGATATTTTTCAGTGTATGTGAGTACTGGTCTTACTTCTGTGTTATACCTTGCATTTATTTGCTGCTAAAATATTGATTTAATTAATTTTTTAAATTAATCTCCCTCCTTCTCTTGAATTACAGCCAAGTGTATCTATGGAGGCAAAGTGCTAGCAGAAGGTCAACGAGTATTAACCAAAAGCTGCAGGGAATGTCGAGTAAGTTTCAGTTGTATAAACATCTTCTGATTTCAAATGTATCTGTGGTGTTCAGAAGTGACAGTGAAGAGTTAGTGCATTTCTTTAGGCTTCCTTCATGCAATTGTGACATCTGTTGCTGAAAAAGGTGACCTTGAAGTCACTGAAAGCCATAGATATGAAAACAAGGCAGGAATATGACCCTCTAAAGGATAAGAAAAATATGAACAAAATGATTTGGAAGAATGTTTTCTCTTATGTCTGCTTTCATGAGCTTTAGAAAAAAAGTAAGAATCTCTTGAGCAAATTACTTATTTCAGCCAAATTGCTTAAATTTGAAGCAACCTTCTTGTTATAGTGTGTGAGTTACTCTCTATTTCACCTAGTATTGTTCAAACTATATATATTGTTCTTCTAATAATTGAGGTAAATTAGAGAGTACTGGAGTGGAAGAGTTCTTTCTTGGCAAATTCATGACATTTGGACCATAACAGTCAGTATTTAAGAACACAGGTGAATGGAGGCTGTGTTAGATCTGTTCAGGGAGTGTTGGTGAATGTGCGTTGGAAAAGATTACAGTGATCTGGTTGTTGTTGTGCTTGGAGCTGAGTGTACAGAGTAGCAATTTTATGTTCACTAATGGAAATGGACAATAACTGGTTGCAGATGTTGTGAAAACAGCTTGTTACGCAGAATTACTTAGCTGTTGTTACTGTTGAGCTGTATGGGGTGCTCAGCACTGCGTATATGAATATGTGGGGAAGGTCGTTGCCTTGGAAGGCAGACTAAGATGCCTGTTATTTATAATATAACCTAGAATGTTTATTTGAGAGTGGAAGTATATGTATAAAATAAGAACAGGAGTATTTTCACGTTAAAGTGAAACAGAGCTCTGAATTATGTCTATGGAACTTCCCTGTACTATAAATAAAAGTGTTATATTCATCATCAGGAGTATGATAATACATTCATGAAGATTAAAAGCAAATACCAACCATCAAATATATGTCATTAGGAATGAGTAAAGTAATGAAAACAGCTTTTGTATTTTGCTTATTGTTGCAAGGAAAATGATATGGCAGTGTTAGTTACGGTAACATTGCAGTTGGTATTTTCATCTTGATTGACAGTATTGATTGATATTCAAAATGGCATCTGTGAATAAGACACCATAAAAAAAATGTTTGGTGTGTGCCTTCACAAAAACCCCATCAAACCAAAGTTTCCACAACTGTGCTTCAACAAGATATTAAACCTCACTGGCATGGGGAGAGTTTTTAAGAGGATGCTTGCATGTGTTTCTGTGGGCTGGTGTGTCTCCATGCAGGAGGTTCATTCAATATGTCTTGAGCATGACCTCGTAAATCTGACCTACTTGTCTACTACCTCAGTTAGGAATGCTCACTGGATGAAGGATGAATGGTGATGAGTCAAACTGCGGCTGTGTCATTGTTTTCTGTCCTGTGTGGACAAGATGTTGTCTAAATAAAAGGGGAACTTTGTCATAGGGGAGGATCATACAAAATTTAATATGGTTTAATTTTCCACACTTGAAAAACTGGTATCAGGTTTCAAAAGCTGCTGATCCATGAAGGAATACAGTGGAGGGTACACATCTATTGTCAGTGTAATACTGTTGATAAAAATGACTTAAAAATCTTTGTGTCTGTAAAGAAGGATGTATTTATAAGTGGGGTAATGTCAAAAAGCTTAACTTGAAATTTCACATTTCAATTTTATTTGAAAATAGATTCCTTATTCTTTGCATAGGTACTGATCCAAACTTAAGAGGCTTTTAACTTATTATTTCTGTTTAAGATGGAAAAATGATAAACTACTACTGATGGATCTAGCTAGATCAAAGGTTTTCTTTATCAGGCTGAGAGACCTTTTCTTAATTTTTCAAAACAAATCCAGACTAAAAATATTTATGATGCACATCCCTTTAACCATAAGCACAGATGGTATTCATGAACAACCATTCCCAGCTGGAATCCTGCCCACAAACACTCTTTAGATGAATCTACAGTGACAAAATGAGTGCACAGGTATTTTTAACAATCACAGAACAGTTCAGGTTGGAAGAGACCTCTGGAGGTCATCTTGTCCAGCTATCCTGCTTGAGCAGGGTTACCTGGAGCCAGTTGCCCAGGACCATGTCCATATGGCTTTTGAATATCTCCCAGGATGGAGACTCCACAGCTTCCCTGGGCAGCCTCACACTTGCAAGAGTGTTTCCTGATGTTCAGATGGGCCCTGCTGTATTTCAGTTTGTGCCCATGGGTCCTGGTCCTGTCACTGGGCATTGCTGAGAAAAGCCTGGCTCCATCCTCTTGGCATTTTCCCTTTGGGTATTTATATGTGTCTGTAGGATCCTCTCTGAGCCTTCTCTCCAGGCTAAACAGGCCCACCTCTCTCAGCCTTTCCTCCTGGGAGGTTCTCCAGTCTGTTATTCGTCCCCATGTTCCAAGACTGGTCTCTCCACTGCTGTTCCATCTCTCTCTTTTGCTGGGAAGTCCATAAAATACAAGTATGTATGCGCTTCTGGTAACTGCATCTTTCTGCATTCACTAAGTGTTTGATTTTTTATTTAGGGTTGTTTTTTTTTGGGTTTTTTTTTTTTTTTGGTTTTTTGCATTTCACCAGTATGGTGATGTGGGCCATTTTCCATGTTAGTGGAAAAAATTTTATAACTTCTGTTGGAGTGGGAATTTGCAGTTGGCCAGCTGCCTGTGAACATGATGCCTGTTCATCAACAGATGACATGCTTGACAGCAAAGGGTGCAAAAATAAATGCCCGTTCATTAATGCTGGGAGCAGACAGTCACAGTGTGCCATACAAGATGGACAGAACCACAGCTTTCAGGAAGGTTGACTAAAAGTTTTTTGTGAAGATAAGGAATGATGCGCTTCTTAAGAGTGATAACTAAGGCTGCTGTTTGAAACTGTCCTAAGAGACTGTTCAGTAACAGCTTGTTGTGGCTAAGGAATGATATTCCCAGATGTGGTGCCCTGACTGAAGCCACTTCCCTGTGTGGGATGGAGAGGAGAATTGGAGACACAAAAGGCAAAGATTGCAGGCTGAGAGAACAATTTACTGGAATCGGCTAGGAATAAGAATATAAGCAGTAACAGCAACAATACCAATGAAAAAGGGTACAAAGAAGAGGTGATCTACTCACAGGGAACAACAATACCCAACTGCTCCCTCTCTACGCCACCAGCCCCACCTCAGAGTGAGGTGGTGTAGAATAACCTCTTGTCTTGCCACGTCTCTCCTGGTTACTGCAGAAATCAACCCTATCTTGTCGGGAACCAAGGTGCAGATAAATTCAGACAGGAAAAGAACCCCCACCAAAATAGCCTTATCTGAAATCTTTTCTGTAATTTTCAAAGCTGATCATGTGAGATGAGCTGTTTGTTGTTCAGATTTTCACTACATGTCACTGATTAGGCTTACATCCAGTCCTTTTTTTAATGTACTCACCTTGATATTACAAGAAATTTAATTCTTGTAAATTTTTGACTCCAGATATTGTTCTTTATGGATTGTATATCACAACTGAAGCTTGATATATTTTTTCCAGAAAAAAATGTCTTTTTGACATCTATTTCTGTTCACATTCTGACTGCTACATATGTGAATTGAATATAAAAAGGAATAATTTTTCTAAGGCTGCCTGAAGCAATAATTCTGAAGTGTGAACTCTTAGACAAACTCTGAAATCTGATGATGATAATTCTTATAATTGGATCTGTACTAGTTTATAACAAATTGATTTTAACCCAAAGAATACTCAGCATGGAAATGTTTTAATTGTTTTAAAACTTAATTACAAATAAGTTTAATTTGTTTTCCCAGATGAAAATGCTGCAGAAAATAGAAAACTTAAGGAAATAAAATCTTACTGTCATTAAATTAATGGAATTCTCAATTAGTGTTCTTTAATCTTCCTGTGAGTCACTAAAGAAGGTGTGAGCTTGGAATAAACTTGTCTTTAGCTTTTTGACTCATCCTGACACTCATTTGACTTTCACACCATTACTTCCCATCTTTTTCTGGCCAGATTTATTGTGAGCCAACATGTTTTGTCTGTTTGCTGCCATACTTTTTTCTGCTGTAATTGTCCTGTCTGAGCTTAAATAGACAATGAGTTACAGCCAGAGGTTTTCTAGTTGGTTGTTTGATAACATGTAGTAAGTGATGGCTCAATGTCTGGTTCTTTTATAACCTTTGATCCTTCAGTTGCACAGACACCTCTGGGGGATTCCTCCCTTTCCCTTTTTGAAGTGAGATCAGGAGGAGACCTAACGCTTCCATTAACTTTACTGTTCTTGTGGGTGCTTGCCCTGGTGGTGTGTACCCTCTGTGCTGCTGTAGGACGCTGCATTTTCTTACAAAAAATAAGAAAAGCAGATGCCTGTAAGTTTTTTTTAGCATTATTTTTCAGGACAGCAACTGGTGCAACTTGCCAGTAAAGGCAATTGGCCCTTCTTAGCCTTAAGATTGTAATGTCAAGGGCAGTGATGGGCACTGATTACAGAATGGTCAGATTTGCATTCTCTGGGCCAACTGCACTTTTCAGCTGTAAGTCCTGCAAGCTGCTGGGCACCTCAGGTGCATCATTTGTGCCTTGTAGACTCAGCAGGCATTTTCTAAGTCTGTAGGGCAGCTCGATGTTGTGAGAGCTCGTTTCTGTGAGGGACAGAGCTGAATTGGTGTGGTCAGGGGAAGCGCCTGATGACCAGCAAAGGTTTTACCTGAGTACCTGAGCCAGTGCTTTGGCGTGGTGTGGCACAGTGTTGTGTAGATATGAAAACAAGCCTATGCACTGAAGTGTTTATTCATACAGGGTGGACTCACGTGTAATTTCAATATCCTCTGTTCAAACTAACATTATCTGGTCCCTCAGATTATGAGAATGATGGCTTTAATGAGGCTTTGTCTATTTTTTGGTATTGGTTTTCCTCTGCTTTCCTAGCCATAGATGTGTTTGGATCATATTTTTAAACTTTGTCCCTGCAATCATGATAGCTGGAAAATGAAATTTCTTCATTTGAGGAAAGCAGAATTTCTTATTCTGCCTTTTCGTTCTGCTGTCTGAGATGTCATGAAAAATATTCTGGAAGGAGTGGGGACTAGACTGATGATGTTAAAAAGATGTTTTGGCAACATAGCAGGCTGCCTGCTTTCTTAGTGGAGTTTTGTAGCTTGGAAAATGAGATTACTCAGGTGTGGATAGTCCTGTGGGGTAGTTACTGTAGTTCCTACTGAGCAAAAGTCCTGATTGTTAATTTCAGCTCCACTTGCCAGTTCTCAGTGATGGCATGGCTGCAGAAGGGGTGCTGAACAAGTAAATTATAGTATGAAGAAGGCTGGAAAAGGGGGTAAGATAAAAGAGGAGACTATTTTGGGACAAGATTTTAAGAAACAATGAACTAAAGTGCTGGAGAGCTGTTTGATCTGGAGACAGTGAAGCTGATCTACTGGATGGGAAGAAGATGGAGTAAAATTTGGTGCAAAAATCTCCCCATGAAGGCTCTGTGTCTATGATTATAGAAAGTTTCTACCAGCATCTAGACCTCCTATCACAGTCTCGTTCTATGTCTAGAAATCAAAATCATAAGAATGTCTTTAGCTTGATTTTACACAGCAGTTTTATAAGGATCTCTCAAGACGAGTTTTCTTCTCTGCAGACCTAACTTTGGAAATAAGGTGATCAGTAGTTCTAAAATAGTTCTTGTAATTGGACATGACAGAACAACACAACACTTGAAAAATACCGGTCTTGCTGTGTAAATTGGACATGAATAACTTATCAATGAAGTATGTGGACTGTGAAATAAGAGGAATAAAGCTTAGATTTGCAGAAAGCAGTAAGACTGTCCTTAACCTGGAATGAAATTCTTTAATTCCTTCAAATACTCGAAAAGAAGATGACTATATTTTGTCACTATGTATTTGGTAAAACTAGAATAGAATTTTGAGCTGAATTACCTGGTCTTTTAATAGTTTTTTTTATGCTGGCAGAGAAATGCACAGTATATTACTTTAGGTTTGATGTTATGGTGGAACAAATGAATTTAACTTGTTTCTTGCTAGTTTACTAGTGTTGTTACTGGAGATTACTAGTGCTGTGGATGGAGAAGTATGTGATCCTTGCCACTGCATGTGTTTTCGCAATGTAATTTTTTAAAAATGTTGTTTATTTTCAGAATGGAGTTTTAGTAAAAGTAACAGAGACTTGTCCACCGCTGAACTGCTCAGAAAAAGATCACGTTCTTCCAGAGAACCAGTGTTGCAGTGTTTGTAGAGGTAAGCCAGCTTGGAAGGAATATAAATTGTTGGTTCAAGAGGGGGATACATTGAAAGGAGCAATTCCTTTTTAATGAGATATTAAGTACCTCTATAAGCATGATTCTAAAACCAGTCTGTGATACTCCTTTGGTTAGAAGACTTACCAGATATAAAGCTGTAATTACTCTGAATTAGGCAGGAGAAGGGAGAAAAGGAAAAGCTGGGGCAGAAAGGAAGCAATATCTCCTAAAAATTCCTATTAAAAGGATATTGTATTTTAAAAAGAAATATATTTTGTTGCTTAAACTTGCAGTTGCAGGGTTTTGAAAGTGTTTTTTTTAAGGTCTCTGTTTTAAACTCACAAAAATACATTAAGATTCTAGTTTCATTAATATTAGGAGGTTGATTTAGCTCTGAACACACTCAGGACTAATTTATGAATTAAGCTGGACAATAAAATACAAGCAATTCAAAACAAAAATTAAAAAATTAATGCTAGAGCCCAGAACCTCATTTTTTCTTCTTCCAGGGATGTTGAGATGCAGGATCCTCTTCCTTTCAGTCCTGTGAGTCCTGGCTGGACCAGACTGAGCAGGCAAAAACTAAAATCTTAATTGAGGAAATCCCCTTAAAGGAGGAATCTGCAGGTATCACAAGGTTAAGAAACTTGAGCAGGCTTTCTTCTTAAAACATGTTCTAATCAGTGGATTGTTGGGTGAATAATCATTCCCTATGTATTGTACCTCTGTTCCTCATCTCTTGCTTGGTGCTGAGTCTCAGCTGAGCTTAAGGGGAGCCTGGTCTCTCAGGACTCACATGTCAGCCTTTACTGATGCACTTCAGAAATTCAAGCAAGAGGTGTGCCAAAAGAGCATGAGACATTTGCAGGTTTAGATGGTTATTGAGGTCTGCTGGAATGTGTCTTGCCTGTGTGTGTAAATTCCTCCAGTGCCATTGCAGATGGCGATGAAGGGGCTCTGAATCTCTCCATCTGCCCATAAATATTAATTAGTAAATATGCATGGTTAAATATTTCCTTAGGCCTTGGACTTAAAATCACATGCATGTGATTGCAGGGACCAGCATGTTTGAGACTCCCTGTTGGGTCATGGTCTAAGAATATACCCATTAATTTTTTTGTAGTTTCAAGAAACATCTGCAACTATTTAGGCAAGCAGTAAATGTTGCTTCTTTGTCCCTCAGAGGGCTCCATGTCTTAATATTACTTCTTAGCAGATGGCCCAGTTTGATGTAGTGCAGTACTGAAAAAAATATTTTCATTACTTAAAAGGGTTAGAAATATGAAAGCTTCAAATTTGATGGAAGATAAGTTCCGTGATTGTTCACTTCCTTATTATTGTTAGTGATAGGTACTCTTCTTAGATATTCATCCCCAAACTGGCGTCATTATTTATAATATAAGATGAATATATATATTTCTGTGATGATCTCTAGAAGTAAGAGAAGGAATTGTATTTTCCCTTCCTTGGAATTCTGGTACATGATGCTTTCAATTTGAAACATTAAACTTTCACTTCAGTTCTGCTTTAGCTGACTGCTAAAACAGTACCTCCTCCTTTTGTATTTCATCCTAGCTTTTAAAAAATTATTTTGAAAATGATGCCTAAAAATGACTAATTTTGACAACTTTACAAAGGCATAAATTTAATTTAGCACTTCTAAGTTGCTTTTTATATCTTGAAGTAGAATATATGCTTCTTGACACTTCTGCTTCAGTTGCATGCAACCCATGCAACCCAAAGTGGTAGCATGTAA
Organism: Luscinia megarhynchos; assembly: GCA_034336665.1. Taxonomy (NCBI): domain Eukaryota; kingdom Metazoa; phylum Chordata; class Aves; order Passeriformes; family Muscicapidae; genus Luscinia; species Luscinia megarhynchos. The sequence goes on from CM067568.1 coordinate 811,355, forward strand.
TTTTACCATGTGCTGTTGTTAAGAGTGGATGTTTATTAAGAACTCTATAAATGGTATGGGTTTTATCAAGCAAACAGCTGCTCTCTGATATGGCAAGCAGACCACAGTTTCTGATCCTGTCCTGTGCCAACATATCCTTTACTTGGAAAGGATAGATTGCTTCTCTTGTTTGCAAAACTGACTTCTTTCAGAGACTATATTCAGCTTCTTTTTTGTCCAAGCCAAAGTAGTACAGAAGTCATATTGTAATAATTGCTGTGCTGAATAAGCAAAATTATTTGCTGGAAGGCCAGCGTGGATCATTTGCACATCATATGCAAATTTCACATTTTATCTATGACAATGCATGTAATTTGTTGCATTTGCCCTTAGCTAAGCCTTAAGTTATTCAACAGAATATTTAGCAAGCATTTACTAGCAATATTAAATAAGAACATTATTTCTATGTTAAGTTTATCAGTACATGTTACTGACTGCTAGCTTCTATGCTTTGCAGCAGTTTGTGTTGTTTTTAGTATTTGTAGTTTTGGAAACAGAAGATTTCTACTGAATTTCATATTCTGTAGAATTATAGAATATATTTGCTGAGTTGGGCAAGGGTGACAGGTTTGTATCTTGTGTTTTTCTGGTTGCAGCAAAGGAATTTCTATTTAATGAAAGGATAAATATGAGGGGATCAACAGAAGGAAAGAAAACTACAGAGAAATACAAAATCTTCCATGATCCTGTGGAATGAGACTGTACCTTCCTTAGCGAGCTCTGTAGTACTTACCACAATAATAGATGAGTGCCATAGGTTATGCAGGGTAAAACATAAATCTGTGATGTTTATGGAGATTGAAATTGCAAAGCAAAAAAAAAAAGCAAAGAAGAGTTGAATACCGTTATGTGCAGAGCTGGTGGGCTTCTTAGATAGTCATTATTGTTTGTAAATGGTAGGAAAAATAAAGGCAGCAGATAATGCCTGCTCTTCTTCAGCTTGCTACATGAGTTTATAGTATAGCAGAAGGTAATAGTGTATTACTAAGAGGCAATTTCTAGATTTTGGGGAAGTGGTTGTATGAGGTGTAGAGCAAGGTGAGAGTAGTATGGAAGAGCTCTGCTTTAAAATGACAGTTTATTTTTTGTGATTTCATGTACTGAATGCATAAATGGACCTCACACATCTCTATGTGGGATCTATCCTTGACTGTTATGTAGAGTATATCCAACTTTTCCTTTCTTCTCTGTACTTTAATATAAATGTCTGCTTAAACTATGTGGCACTTTATACTCTCCAGCAGGACAATGTGGTCCTCTTAAACTGTCTTTTAGACTTACAGAAAATTTAGTTCATTTTCAAGTTTAACAGAGAATCATGTCACAAAATACATTTTTTTTGTGACTACTTTTGAGAATCATTCATTTTTTTACAGCATGCCTGCTACATTTTTTATAGCCCAGGGACAAAACTAACGTGAAAAACAGTGTCATGAAGTGTTTTGTTGTTCCCTTTAGCTGTTTTTCTCCTTGCCAAAGACAGTGTATAATTTTGAAAGAGTGGATTTTTTTTCTCTTTTGCATGAGTGATTCAAATAAAATTTCATGAGAGAATTTTTATATTGTTGTGCTCACAGTTTTAAATACATAAAAATAGCCTTAGCAGCCTTAGCAACTTCAGATGTGCTCCTCTTAAAAGAAAATGTGTGATGAAATAATGAAGTAGTGAGAGCAGTTCTGTTTCTAGAGAAAACAATTATTTTCTGTCCTGCAGTGTGGTGGGACTGTGGGATTTAGATTGCTGGTTGACAGTCATTAGTAGGAAAGGGAGAATCTTATTGATGAGGTGAAGTGTACATTTTACAGCAGGGAGCAGCATTTAAATATAAAATTTGGGCTTTTGCCACCTTTCTTAGTGCTGCTTTGTTTTGTTTTGGGAAGGCTTTTAGCCTTTCAGTTAGAAGGTGAGAAGGCTCTTCAGTTGTTCATGTTTCTCGTCTCTTCCTGCCTGGCTGTGAAACTGAGATTTAACTCTTCAGAAATTGAATTTTTCCCATTTATTGCAGTGAGGTAGGAGTTATTTCAAGGTTTTAAATTTATTAAGATTTAATGACAGTTGATAAATATGAATTCGTTTATTTCTAAACATAGTTGTAGAATTACTTAGGATTTAGAAGAGCTTACTCTTTGAAAAAAGAAGAAATCTTTTTAAGCTTGTTAGCCTGTGTAGTTACCATTATTCTACTGCACACAGATAAGCACTGTGTAATAAGCTCTGCATTTATAGAGCAGCTTGAAAGAATGTATGAAGTTGCTTTTTTATGTCAAACCACTAAGTTCTGGCACCACAATCTCTTAAGGTGTAAAAGCTGCTGTTCAAAGTGTTGCTTTGCATATGACTCATTAAAAACTGATTCAGATCATGGAAAGGCATACTTGGTAATGCAAATTTTGACACTCTTCTGTGACTTCTTCCTCAGATTTACCTTACATATTTATATTGTGACTGTGGGGTTAAATCCTGGCAATAGAAATGATTTTGAGGTTGAAACTGCCTTGCACTTTTGAACATTGCTAGTGCTCTTTAAAAGAGGCTTTATGACATTTTTTGTTTTTATATTAAGAAATCTCCAAATGTGAAACAGTGAAATGAAGGATATCTTGAACAGCAAGAGAGCAGGAGTTTTATTGTTTTTGATGTAAACAGCTAAGGCTATTGTAAGAAATATAGAAAACTACAGAAGTTACAAGGAAACCCTCAGAAACAAGGAGAGGCGCATTAGTGTCAACTGTAAAAAAGGTAGAAAGACATACGGATCTAAAATGTATTGATTGCAGCTGTAGTCTTGAATGAGTTCTTGCGTTTTACAATCAATAATTAAGCTAAATTGCCAAATATGTTAGGTATGTAAAAAACTGGATGACAGCACAAAACAGCTTAGTGTGCTGCTCTGCCAAAGCAGGTTCTGGGAGCCACAAGTTGGAAGACGCTGCTTGGAAAAATAAGAGCAGTGTTCAGGTATTCCAAAATGGAATAAATTTTTAATTTAAGCTATGTGACTTGGGGCCACTGAGGCCTAGACAGTTGTGCAGTTCCTGATGCTGCAGAAGTGATAGTTTTATGGCTGCTAGCATGTGTCTGGTTCTTTTCCTAATTCTTAATAGATTTATTAATGGTCATTCTATAGTCAGAATGAAGGAGTAGAAAGAAACCTGTATGTCTCAAGAAAAAGATGGAGCAAACATTTCAGCAGCCTTTATAAAGAAAGAGAGTAATGTTATCAGAAATGTTTAGGGAACGAACAGAGGATATCAGGCCCATCAAAAATCTAAACAACACTCTCTTCGATATTTAATTCCCCTGGTAGTATCTAATTGTGTTTTGAATGACTTTGAAGTGCTGTTGTGCACATTTATATTTGTGTGTGTATGCACAGGGAAAATAATTTCTGGCATCTGTTCTGAATGCATTCATCTGTAATCTTAATACTTGCCCTGCATCTGTGCTGGCCTGAAATTAGTTAAGATTATCAGAACTGTTTAAGATTTTCTGTGGTTTTGTTAAATCCCCTCCAATTGCCTGCTTGCTGAGATGTGATGACTCCATTTTAAGCATTCTTATATTAAGAGATGAGCTGACTGTCTCAGATAAGACTTGGCTGAATATTCTGAATGAATTGTTATTTTGGCTGGGGAGTGGGGATGCATGCCCTCTGCTATCCCACCCATCTGAGTTCCCATTGCAGTATCAGCAGGCGGTTTTGGCATCTCTGTAGGTATCTTTAAGGAAATCTATGATCCACTTCACACCAAAGAATTAATAAAAATGCCAGCTGGGGAGAATGGAGACCAATGTCTAAGAAATCCAAGAATCACGCTTCCTTCGTACGCATCTTTTGTCTCTTTTGAGGTGCTAATTTTGCATTTTTGCTGCTGCAAAGAAAAAGTACCTCTGGAAAAACCTCTGATCCAAGCAATGGTGTACTTTTTCTGACAGAGGCACAGTGAACCCTTGCTCTTCTATTGTATCAAGTATGTTTTTTTCCTGCTGGTTAACCTTAAATTGCAGTGGTGTTGTAAAAGCTTGGCAACATAAAATGTTGTAGCACCATGTGTACTCTTAACAGGAATGGCTTCCACTATCCACTTAGAGAGGTATTGAACAGGTTTGCTGAAATGCTATGGTAAAGTAAAGTGGAGTTGCTTCTAGACGGCAGTTTTAACAGACAGGAAACAATGTTTCACAGGTCTTTTGTAATAATAAATGCCAAGACAACCTAGAGATGTAGTAGATGTTCTATGATTGCGTATTCGTAATGACAGGAAAAAAATTAAATGTCCTCCAGAGCCTTTAATTTCTCAGGTTATGGTACTGGAGTTACTTTTTAAATTTATTTTTAAAAATTAAAGATTGAAATTAATTATTAAAATATTAAAAACTATAATTAAATATAAATTATATATTTAAAGAATTATTTTAAAATTTAATTTAATGCTCTTTTAATAGCCTTTAAGCTTAAAAACCTGATATTGGATGGAGACTGTTCATATTTGAGTTCATAAAGAGAACAAAAGCAATGCAGTTTTTTCCAGAGAATTTTAAAAAAACTCAGGTGACAGCTCTAGTGGCAAAAGAATGGATAGGTAGGGTACCCATCATATCTGCAGCTAAATTTCAGAGGTGGCAAATGAACAATGAAGGATTCACAGGGCTGTGATGTGATACTGAAAATTAATCACTGGCTTGTGCTTGGGAAAAAATACTGTTAGAGTGGTTGATCTGGCACCTGGGACTTGTGATGAGCGTTAACTCTGAAAAGCCATTGATTTGGCTGATTCTAAGTCTTAAATTTGCCATGAGCTGATCATAAGGTATAATGTTGACCCATTGGGATAAAAAGAGTCTAGAAACATAGAATTTTGTTGCAGAAAGTTGTACCAGCAGTCTTGTTATTAAAACATGCTGAGAAAGACGAAATACTTTTTTAGCGATTTGGATGAGAGGGAAATAGAACTAAACATAAACAAATACCCTGAGACAGAGTAACAATCCATGTAATATTTTCATACTGCTTAGCTTAATACAGTGCTGTGTTAGAGGTTCTGACCCGATAATAATCAAACTGTGTATGAGCTCAAAGGAGAATTATTATTCTAAAGAAGCAGGAAACAGACTAGGATGCCATAGTCTTAGGGGAAACAGTGACGAAGAAAATGTTATAAAACTTATTGTCTCTTGGATGTTATTTGGAATGCCAGTAGAATAGTAATCCTGTGTGGGGAGCATAAATTAGATGCTGAATGATTAAGTTTGAGGAGGTGGGCTCCAGTGTTCAGTTTCAATTATATTTATAAATGTAAAAATGAGAACTCAAATACTGTAATTGCATAAATGGCTAAAGGGAATGTATTGGGACCCTATTTTACCAGTCTAAAATATACCTGGGCTTGACAAGGCTTGATCTGGAATACTTGAGTTGTTTTTACCAGACTGCGTAATGTGTAAAGACTAGAAGAGATAACTGAGGTTTTCATTAAGGGAATTGATTCTTTTTCACAAACTGGATTACAATGAAAGAAGAAGCCAGCTAAGCACAAGGAAGATACCTTGGCTGTTAATAAAATTAATTTGAAGTTTAAGTATAGAATTGGATGTTGACACTGCTAACAAGTGTTAACATTTTAATAAAATTACCTCAGAGCTCAGCGTTAGATGATCAGACACATAAATTTGCAGTGCACCAAGCTGTCACAACCTGAGTGTTAAATCAGTAGACAACTAAAGTGTGTGTGTAAAAATACATTAAAATAGGATGTCAAAGCAAGGGATATGAACAGAGACCTGAATCTGGCATTTAGATGTTGGAAGTCCAGATTGTGTTTTTCTTAGCTGTTTTTAGGGGATATTAGGAAGTTTATGATCAATGAACTAGAACTTCTAGTTTGCTCCTTTATGACCAGGAGGAATTGACAGGAACTGTTCTGGTATTCAGATTAGCACAAGTTGGAATACCAACAGATGGTGGTATGTCTGGGTTTCTGCTTTCCTCCTTCCAGGACAGAAAATGGTGACAAAATAGGATTTACCAAAATGAACTGCTTATATATCTCAGGCAAATAGAAATTGACTCTTGGATATTAATAGAGGCAATCCATAAAACACATGTCAGTGGAGGGAGGAAAAAAAGTATCCTGTTGTCAAACTGTGTAAGATATTTCATTACTTCCAGTGGATTGCCTTTACAGATGAAGTTACAATTATTTTCACTTTAGACTTAAGCAGAGAAAGATGTTGACATGTCTCTGAGAAATACTGAAAATCAGAAAGAAACAACTTTAGCGACTTGTACCTTTACAGAAGGAGGTAGGAAAGTTCATCTTATTTCTAGAAATGATTGTACAGAGTAAAAGAAACTTCGCAAAGAAACTACTGTGGATTTGTGTGAAGGAAAAGGAGAGATTAATAAAAATTCTTCTCAATAAAACATGATGCATGGAATAATTATGAACTCTAGAAATAATCGAGCTGGTTTTTGATGACAGAATTACAAGGCAGTGTTGCTTTGACTACTGGTACAATTTTGTGCAATGTCTCATTTTGGTCTACTAAAAGCACATGTGGCTATGCATAATAAGAGAATTTTGATGGCTTTTTTTTATATTACACTTCATTGTCCTTTTGATGTAAGTTAGCATTGCACTTCCTGACAATCAGAGATTTAATGCTACGTGGGTTCAGTAGAACACTAATGAATTGTCATTGCTTCCTACTTTGGAGTTGTCTTTTCTCCTGAATGAACCTAGTCATACAAATTTATTTTCAAAGAAAATGTTTTTTCTGAGAATGAATTGATGGAGAAATCTAAAAAGCCTGTCTGTACCAACTAGGTTTATAGAGAGAATTTGGAATGTAAAATGCCAATTTTTTTGAGTGAAACAGTCAGTTCAAATACCTGAATATCTGATCTAAATACGTTTTAAAACCCTGTTGCATGTTCCTTGTATTTTAGGCCATAACTTCTGTGCAGAGGGACACAGATGTGGTGAAAATTCAGAGTGCAAAAACTGGAACACAAAAGCTACTTGTGAATGCAAGAACGGTTATCTCTCTGTCCAAGGGGACTCTGCATATTGTGAAGGTAAACTAAATTTTCGAAGACCTGTTCCCTGAACAACTTACTCAAAAACATAAGATGGAATAAACGGTAGATGAATTAATTTCATTGCGAAGTTCAGTTTCATGGTGGTGAATATCACAGGGACCCTTTTTGTGTTCATAAATAGGGTTTGAAGGTTACAAGTGGTGCTTGGCCCCCCTGTCTATAGGCATATTTCATTGTTGTAGTTATGTCTTTGCACACCATGGTCACACTGTCAAGCAAATTTTAAAACACTGTTTTTCAGACAATAGCACCTGCCTACCTTCTAAAATGTTCTTTAGAGAACAGTGTCTTTATAAGATGCATTAATTTAGGAAGTGGGAATTCTGCAGGCATCTGAAAACGGTAAGTGTGAAGGAATACTGAGGCTCAGATATAAAAATGACGACCTGTAGTCCTTCCTGAAGTACTTCTGCGGGACATGTACTTTACTGAAATGGCTTTCCTGTGATACATAAGAGACTTATTTCTGAGAAGATTGTAGCTGAGGTAGTTTTGTTCATGTGCTATGCCATCACAGGAATGAATGCAGTGGGGGTATTACTCTCCTTTTTGTTCCTCAGTGTTTTCTAGAGCTTGTTATTCATTGCTGTGATGTACTTGTTCAAAATAAATTGGTGATTCAATTTATACCACATTCCTTCCTGCTTCTGCATTGTGGGTTGGGTTTTTTAAAATACTCTTGTATGTCAGGCTGCAATATTTAATCTTATGACCATTATAGGAAGTTTTTGAACTACTCTGCTAAAAATATTTACCTAGATTATTTTTGCAATAGTACAGATGATGGAAGGGGATGGCATTTTTGACAAGTTAAAATATAGGATAAGAATTGAAATACTGAGGACTAAAGATGAAAGAATAAAAAAAGACATGTGTGGATTGTGCTTAAATGATCCTGCTTTTATAAAAGGGCTTTTTAGTGCATGCAAGTGAACAGGATGGCTTTAAATAGCAATTTATAAATGTGTTCAGTAAAGTGCAGCTTTAAATCTTATGGTATTTAATAATTTCTCTACAAATAATAATTTGAATGATCCTTTATATTCACTTTCAGTGACTGGAAAAACAGTTCCCACATGTGTTCTTAAAGATAGGCAGTAGATATATTGTGTATATAGAGAAACATTTTTGTACAAAAAACTGAACAACTGCTTTATACATACTACAAGGACTTCTTGGACATCAGAAGACAGGCTGTTTGTCAGCTGCGATACATAATCCAGTATTAGCTGGGGCCTTTTTTGCTGTTTTAAATAATGGCAGTGCTTAGTCATTCTATTTACCTAGATACAGACTGTCTCCTTTTTCTTCTATGGAAAAAATTTAAACATCTTGACCCAGGCAGTTTTGGAGATATTGGCAGTACATTAGTGGTAGTGATAGTGGAAAAAAAGAGCTTTTTAAAAGAAATTAGCAGGAATTGTAACATACCTGGGTTGATGTTGCATAAATTTTTGGAAGGTGAAATTAAATATGTGTGGGTGAAACACGAGGCAGCAGAACAAACAGCTGTTTTTGCTGCCTGAGACCGTGGGATAGAGGAGAGTGTTTCTTTCTGCATTTTATGAAACTATATTGTATTTGCTAGAAGGAGTATAATTATCTGGAGGTAACATAGAAGAGAGGCCCTTGACTAAGGGGAGCTACAGGCTGACAAATTGGTTAGCCAAGAGGTGACTCCTTTCAGCCCTGTGAAGAGCTTTCTTTTACTCCTCAGAACAGCTTTCTGCAGAATTTCTTTTTATGCCTCTCTATCCTCATTCCTCTTATCTATGTGTTTAATCTGCTAAGTAGAATAATTTTATAGCTGGCTGTACAATAGTCTCAAATGCATGGTGAAACTGATTTAAACTAATGAGAACAAAGGCATGTGTCTGAAGGTACAGTTTAGCAGTAGGTTGAAATAGTATAGGGGTGGGTTTTCTCGTACTCAAAACACCTGGGTAAAATACTAAACATACAAAACACCTGTGGAAGCAAGGAAGATCTCATGCTTAGCTGTGTTTCTGAATTTGCCTTTGCTAAGCCTTTAAACTTAAGACATGTAAGATTTGAGATGGAAAGTTAAATTATTTCAAACTCATGGTATGTGCTGGTAAATGGCAACCTTAAAGTGCTCCAGATCATTAACTTGAGCTTTCCATATTTCTTATCTCTTCCTGTGTACTTGAAGTAGTTGTGCATGTGAATTGTGATGTATAGTATTATTTTACCTTACCTATGATTGTACTATTATTTCTGCTTGCTCTTACTCACACTTTTATCCTGCTGCAGTTTGGCATCATTTTCATTTTGTAAGATCTCTGAAGTATTGTGTTTGAGTCTTCTCCGCTTTTTGATAAGTATTTCTCTTTTTTTAACTTTGCATATTCACATTAATAGTACAGTGGAAACATAATTAAAAAGATTCTAACTTTTAGCAGAGAATTGGCATCAACAAATTTAAAATAAGTAATAACCTGAGAAGCATTCACTATTCATTCTTAGCAACTACTTTCCAAATACTTAGAATCTTTTTATGTTAAGATGTACATATAAGATAAGCACTCACTACATGCATTCAATTTTTGAAATAACAGATGTGATCAGGGAAGACAGTTTCTGAAAGCAAACAAGTAAATGAAGCTTGTGATGAATGAAAGAGATAAATGGAGATTCTCTGTGCTATATAAAAGCAATGTATTTTACTTAAAAACATAGAAGTTGGGCTTTTTCTGTTTGTCTGACATTTGGCTGCTTGTCTTGTGTATGTGAGATGTAATTACGGTACTGGTCTTTTGAAAAATGTGTTGAAGCATTTCTATTAATCATGTGGTCTGAGGTTTACCTATAGCTGTGGATACTTAGGCAGAAGTGTTGAACCAGTGTCCCTTTACCTCTGTCACATAGGCATGGATAAATCCTGGGACTCATGCAAGTGAGCTAGACAAGCCCAAGGCCTGTGGTACTCAAACATTCAAGTTGCAGCAGAGTCCTTGCAGCTCTGGCTTCTCAAGACATGACAGATGGACACCTGTGCTGAGCACTGGAAGTTCCATGTGTGGTAGTGCCACATGGGGCAGCAGTTCGTGGCAAAACCAGGACTGAAATGGGGAATCCATTTGAGTCTGTCTGATGCTGATTGTTCCATACGTGTTGTGTGATGTGTGCAGAAGTCCTACAAATACACACTTATGTATACTTCCTCAGAGTTGAAAAACTCTGCAGTCTCTGACTCCTTTGTGAATAACAGGAAAGTACTGTGAACTAAGAGACAGGAAAGTGTGTCAGCACATGGAGAGTATGAAGCTCAGTGATGATAAAGGAAAATCAAACCTCATCAGCTGGAAGCCAGGCTTGTTGCTAGCTAGCATGCTAATGCTTGCTTTTTAGATGCTAACGGGCATCTAACAAGCCATCTCTTCTGAAAATAACTTCTGCTATATATTTCACAGTGAAGGGAAAGAGAATAATACTTCTCTGCCACATTTCAGCTCCCCATTCTTTATCACCTTCTTTGCTTGAAACGTTTACAGGCCCTTTCTACCTGCAAAGTTATATTGGTACAAAAGTGATTTTTACCTTGTTGCTGTTGAGATCTGATCCATTGTGAGTACTGCTAAAATCTAAAGTGGGATAGATAGCACAGGACAATTGCATGCTTCTTCTCACTGACAAGAGTGCAAGGAACAAGAAAATCCATATTAACCTTAGCCATCCTTTATGCCACCAAGAAGCGTCTCATAAAAGTGGTAGTGTGGCATACAGCAAGGTGTCTTGTCATGTTACACAGCATGTACTCAGCCTGTGTCACCAGTGAATGGTCTGTGATAAGTGTCATGTAAGAAAAGATCCATGGACTAAAGTGGACCTGCAAGATGAATATTCTCTTTTTAGGACTATATTGTATTCTTCCTCTGTGTACCTAAGTATGCTCTCTAGCATTCTTGTATGACTTGACCCTCCCCTTAATGCTGTTACATCAGCATAAAGAGTGATGAATGAAATACCTTAATATTTGTGAAAATTCATTCAATTTTTGAACTTGACAGAATGCTCTAGAAGCACACGTGACTTTCAGAAGGAGCATGATTCAGTTGCTCTTTCCCTTCTGTGCTCCGAAAGCGTTATTTAATCTGTTGTTATCAAATTATTGCTCATTTAAAACAATTGTCAAATAAGCTCTGAAATGCTAGCCAAATTCAGAAAATCTGCCTACTTAGTGCTCTGAGGAAGAGTTATGATAATTTTACTGGGCTTGGCAGATTTTGGGAAGATGAAATAAAGATGAAGGAAAGCTTAGGGAGAAAACTGGGTGCTCATTTTCCACTGAGTAGGCAGCATTGGGGCCTGGCAGAATATCTGCCTGATGTGCTTGAAGTCTCAGGACTTTGTTGCTAGCTATTGTAAAAATAAAGCCGTACTTAATTTCCTTGTAATTTGCAAGTACATTCCAAACACGTACAGTAGTCTTTATTGCTTTCAGTTTCTTTTCCTCTGAATTTAATACACGTGTAGTCAGGAAATTCGTTTACAGAAAGATAGAAAGGTAAATATATCGAAAATATCTATTCTGAGGATACATTAGTGTAAGTTTTGTTAGAAAATGTTTTTGTTTTCTGTAAGTTGCTTAGAAAAAAACTACAACACTCAGAAGAAGATGGGTTTTCCCCCCATTATTGCAGAAATCAGGAACAATTAACCTTTTTAGATTAATGATTTAGTTCCAAATGCAAAGATATAACTATCAGCATGCTTCACTGAGAAAAAAATGGAGCTTTCATCATAAAGTGGGGCTTCTGTTACAGTTTTGGAGGCGAGAGAGCTTTATAAAGCTTACCTCTAATATTTAACCCTTTGACTTGTTGCAGTCTATGCATAAATAACTATTTGGTGTGCAGAACTTTTCTTGAGCCATATGAACTGAAAAAGAATAAACCCAGTCCTGCATATGGCCCTCTGAGTAGAAGTCTGCTGGCAATCCACTGAGTTTTCACAGCTGGTGTTTTTCTTGTTCTGTAAAATAAGGTGAAGTTTGTTGAGTTTTCCCTTCGTCCTCTCTGGTGATTTCACTGCAGCTGTTTTAATTTCCCCACACTGTGGCTTGGGAGGTGACATTAACACGATGTGGTGCCGTATAAACCTTCTATGTGGCAGTGATGTACAACTGTGGTTTTGGATGGTGTCCATTGGCTTGACTTTTGGGTCAGCTTTTAATGATAATCCTTCTGCTTGCTGTACACTCAGAAAACTTGCATCACAAGATGTCTGTTTCCTGCAGATGTTCTCTGTGCTATGATAAACTTATATTCTGTGCCTAGGTATGAGGATACATATACAGAACTGTGCATACTTCAGGTAATTTCATGAAGTCGGGGAGTTGGGACTAATACTGATGATGAATGCACTGATTTTTTTTCCTCTATGCAGAATCCCTAGAAAAGACGAGGGCAGAAGAAGAATCTGAAAATGTTAGTCAAATCATCATCTCTGTCTCAAAGACAACATTAATGGCAGTGTTTCAGTTGGAACAAAGTCCTCATGGAGATTTACAAAGAAAAACCCAAAACCACCCCTGCAGAGCCAAAACCCCCAAACAACCCCTCCACCCACCTTCTGTAAACACGTAACATGATGCCAGGTGGCTTTCTAAAAGTTCACTTCTCTTTGAAAGCTGCTTGTTAACCTACTTTTAAAGATTTCGGTTACCTAACAGCGTCAAATTTAAACTTCTGCTGTATAGGTAGTCCTATTTATCAGAGAAAGTCACTTCTCCTGGTGATGTAGTGCAAATAATATCTTTGTCCTGCCTACTGTTTTCATAGAGAGAGAGACTTTTTATTTAAAATTATACCCTTAACCATTACACGAACTCAAATTAATCTTTTATAGCATGATCAATAGTCAGGCACTTGTCAGTTGGTGTCCTGCCTTTGTGGGTATATAGACTTTAATAAATGAGACTGCAGATTCCTTGTGCTATAAACTGCCAGTGAAGGAGACTGAATTAAAACCAAAATAGACCCTTTCCCTCTCAAGTTCATTGGATGGTGGAAAATTCAAGGCAGAGATTTTATTCTTGTCAGCGGACAGAAAGATTTCAAGCAAAATGCTAAAATTTTTATCCTAAGAAGATTCAAGAGTTTGTTAGAAGGTGATGTTTGTGCCTTTTATGGCTCTGGATAGATTATTTCTGTTATCAAAGCTGCTTTTATATTTACAAGTTAATTAGTTTAAAATCATATTCCAGCTTCAGAAATCTGGAAAGTGGAATTACTTGCCATTCCCTGGAGTAACTTTATTCTTTTGGTGTAATATCATGCTGAGATTTATATGAAAATAAATTGTAATTTCTAATAAGGTAACCATATGTTTTGGTGTTGCTGTAATAAAGTGTCGTAAATAATTATGGCTCCCAAGGAATTCAGGCTTGCAACTGTCAGTTCTTGTGTTAGTAACTCATATTTGAACAAATTAAAATAATTGCTATTAAAGGAGAAAAAAATCCTCACCCCTTCAGGATGGCAATGAAAATCCTGCTCTGATACTGTAAAGATTTTTGTTCATGTGAAGAGATTGGGGATCTTGTGTCTCCAAATCAATAAATGTTCTTACATTTGGGGTTGCATTCTTTTGAATTGTACAGGATATAATTTGAAAGATGGGTAATGAAAACCCAGTGCCATGTTGTTGACTACTAATTGTAGTAGAATCTGACTTAAAAGCTGACCAGTAGGAGAAAAAAGGACTGTTGCATGCTTCTTCACTGTCAATGTAATTATCTTTTTAATTGTAATGACCCTTCATTGTATGCAGAATGGGAACTTTGGACTAAGCTTATTAGAGAAGCCCTCCTGTTTAGTCAGGAAGCACAGAAATAGCCCACTTGCTTTCTAAACTCCTTCTCAGAGAGGAGTCTGGGTGCGGCTGAATCCAGGCATAGCACCAAGACTTTGTCAGAGGTTTGAGTCCAAAGAATTGTGTAGGTGTAATTGAACCTTAATATAAATTTGTTCCACCAGCTTAAGGATGGCAAAACAGATACAATTATATAAAAATAAATTATTTATCATGTTGTTCTTAGACTAAAATATGTTAATCAGAATGATTTACTATACAGTAAAGGTAGCTGTGACTACCAGTATAGTATAGTATAATGCACTATTTTTGAAGTGCTACTGAAGGTATTATATTAAAATTAGCAAAAGCAGTTATTCAGTAGAGATTGATGTTATTCACACATATCAACAACTCTTTTGCTCACCCTCCAGGATGTCCCCACTCAAGAGAGGACTCTGCACACACTCCAAGGAGGGGTGTGTTAGAAGGCCTTGCCATTAAAGAGTGGGATTGGGCTTCTATAGTACTAAGTGACCGTCAGTCATGTGTGTCCTGGTCAGCTGTGTCAACCCATCATCTCTAGCTATCAATGGTATTGTTGGTTCCTTTGTCAGGTATTTTACCAGGTCTGCTACATCTTCACCTCCCTGTCAGGAGGCTGAACTTTGGGGTTGATGAGTCAGGCTGGTTTCAGCATTATTCAACACTTAAATCAGCAAGAAGCCCCTTTTCCTTCCACCACAGACAGCTCTGTAAATAGACCATTGTTCCAGTTGTCTTATCCCCACTCCAGGCAGAGCATCCTGCAACACCTTCACAACAAATTGTCCCCATAGCTGTTCCAACAGTGAAAGAGGGAGAAATCAGTGGGGGTTGTCATCAGAAAGAACTTTTGCTGGCCTTTACTCATTAAGCCCTTCTATTGATCCTGATATTTCCTAAATTATTTTTTCAAATTATGATACAGTATAGCTCATGTCACATTCTTGCTGACATCAGTGAAAAAGGGAAACATTTGAAAGTGTTTTTGGTGGAATTCTGGTGTTTAAACCAGATAAGCACTTGCATCAAACATTTGGCAGCAAAGGAAAAAAAAAACCCAGCATTGTTTGTCTAGTGATGATCACGTTTGCTTGTGTTTGAGCTGGACTGAAAAACACTGCGAAACATCTGTATATAATGAGGAGGTTTTGCTTGGACTTGGATGGAAGCCACTTACCAGTACTTTTATGCAAGTTGGTAAAAATGGTGTGCCTAGCTCTGAAAACCTAAGAGTGCAGGTGCTGAAGTTCTGCGTTTTTAAAAATCTGGAGCATAACTTCAGTAGTTAAAAAAGTGACGTGTATGCATGCACGTGTTTATGTATATATGGGGAATGGAGTTTTCACATTGCAGCACCACAGCCTTTAGTTACCTGGGATCTGACTGCTGCATCTTTCTCAGGGCTTGTGAAGTTCAGAAGGGAGTTGGCATAGGAAACCTGCAGTTAACTTCCAACCTAATTATTTTCTGATTCTATCATCTGGACCTGCATCAAGAGCACTGGAGGATAATTTTAGATGCTGTTGAGTCTCTGTGGTTATTTTTTGCAATGCTTGGATTTGCATAGAGGGCAATTATTTTGCATTGTTTAATGTCTTGACATGAGAAAAAGAGGATGTGTTTTAAATGCTGGTGCTTAACTTTTTTTTCAGCAACTTTGAAGAAATTTGATATGTGGATTTGATGCTCAGTCTGTCTCCCTGATAGTTTTAAAGAATGATCTGGAAGCATGGAGTCCCTTTCCCAAATGGAAGTTCTCACAGCCAGTTTACAGATAACATATTGGATTTGGCTTGATTCTGATTGTGTAAAATTGCATGTTGTAAATTATGTCATCTGCCTGCTTCAAAGCCTGTGCTGGCAATAGTAGAGCAACAGATCTGGTTTTGAGGCTGCCTAAATGTTGGCATGAGTGGGTCAGAAGAGGGAAACAAATGCACTTGTCCTACAGCAGAATCTATTACAGGCTGAAAAGAACACCTTCTACCCCCCTGAATTTTGAGAACATAAGAAAACAAACTGATTTGCTGGAGAAACCCATACAGAGGATGTGAAGGACTCTGGTCTAAGGCTGCAGAATACAGAAACCAGAGGTAACAGATGCAATGAAGTGAGTGTAGAAAATCACTTTGTGCAGGTTTGTATATAGATGTTAGGGATCTTGGGAAATATTAGCATTAAACTCCTCAGGAGCTGTTCTTGCCATGGTGTCTCAAAGAAATTTTTAAAAAAATGGTTTTAAGCAACTTCAGCTGCTTGGGTAAAAGTGTGAGGCTCTGGTGCTTTCTGAGGAGGTGATGAGCCAGAAATGGGTAGTGACCCTGGGGACACTGTGGCACTTTGCCTGGCTGTGAAGCCACAGCCCCCTCTCCTGGGAGAAGGTAACAGATGAGGAGAATGATACCTTTACAGAGAAGCTGAAAATGAAAGGTGAGGGCTTTGGGGAGCCAGTAGACTTATAGTGCCCTGGCTCTGTAATAGAAGTCAAAATACAACAGCTTTGCTGCCTTCAGAAAAGGATATTAGCAGATATTCTGTGTTGACCAGTTGTATGATTTATCTTAAAGGACTTACTCTCCCTAAAGTTAGTTGCAGAAGAAAACCAAAGAGGTAAAAAAGCCAAACAATCACTCCTTTCTCCCCACAATTACTATGGATTTTTTGTTTTTGAAACTACTGTGGGAAATTAGGATTTTGACCTTCAGTAGAAAAAAACTCCAACAAGCAAAACACCAAAACCAAATGGAAGATATAATTTGGCTTATTAAAAAAAAATTTAAATTATTTTTAGTAGCAAATCCGTTTTTCCCTTGGTGATAGCATAGCTGGGGGCTGCTCCAGTAAATATTAGCTATTGTCTTTTCCCTTGTGTGAATATATTTTGTTTTCAGTAGAAGGCAAACAAAATTGGTTCTAAAACTACAAGAGTCTCTAAACCCATAACAAATGTCAGTTTATACTGACACATTTTTCCCTGCAAGGTTTAGTAAAGGAGCTACTGAATTGGCTCTGGATATGCAATGTTAATGTGCATTACAAAGCACAGAAGTAAAGAAATTATTGGAAACTACATCATTGCTAACCTCAGGCTTTGCTATTTGGTTTTTCTCTACTTGTTTTTTTTTTACTATTTCAGCATGCATGATTTTCATCCTTGACCAGCATTTCTCCTTATGGCTTCTGTTCAGATAATTTGGAATTGAGTTGTATGATGATGGTACAGGCTATGTCTGTATGAAGTGCAGTCTATTTTGAATTTCTTAAAAGGCATTGAGCTTTTGACATTATCCAGCTGTAGCAGGGATACACTGGCATATAACAATTTTAATATATTTAGACAGTTTTAGACAACAAATTTAATATATATAGGCATATTGCTTTTGCATATTTGTATCAAGCTTTTTGTCAAAATTTAGTCAGTTGGGTTTTTTTTTTCCTACACAGTTCATGTATAGAAACACACTTAGAGATTGATTTAAGCAAAACAACAACATAAAATTTACTGTGTTGCATGAGGAGTTGTATTTGAATTGAAACTAAAAATAAGGCTACTTGCATCATTCTATTAAGAAAAGAAAGCTGGGCCCACTTGTATGTAGGATTTATGTCTTTAGTGGTGTGTATCTGGGCAGGTTTGTCTGGTTTGGTTTACTGCCTGGAAACTGGGATAATCGTGATTGCAGCAGCCTTTTTGTTCTGCCAGGGTATTATGGAGTTTACTGGATTCAGGTACTTTATAAGGAACAGCACAATAATACCACAATATCAGCTGAAGTAAGTGTAGAAAAGTAATCAAACTACTTATATAGCAAGAAATAAGTTGTTGGGTTTTTCTCCAGTTTTATTTTCTAAATGTTATTGACAGCTGAAGGCAGACATTCTGTAAAATATTCATGTAAATATTTAATTTTTAGAAAGATAATTCCTCTTAGTCTGTACGATCTTTGACAGACAAATCAATTTCATTTAAGTAGGTAGCTGCCTCTAAAAAAAAAATCTCAAAAATATATATTTTTAATACATCTACCCCTATTTAATGATCTGCTTCTGTGTACCTGTATCTTTTTGGAGACTGGTAAAACAGTTATAAAAAAAGACTGATACTTTGATGTAAATAATTGAATCAGTTCAAATGGATGTACAGCATCTACAAAGGTAATGCTTATATTTATGTTAGTTTCCTGTTGATTTGCTGACTTTTATAATGGTTTTAGTATTCAGTGTTTTTTTCCAAGAAAGACACCTTCTCATTTTTCCAGTTGTTGTATCTGTTCATGTCTAAAAGATAAATTTCAAAATACCCCTTGGGTGTTCACTAGAAAATTTTTCATTGTCTGTCCTTATCACTTTCTTTTAAATTTTAATTTTCATTTCTAAATCAGAATCTTCATTTTCCTTCCTGCTATGGATATTTTCTAATTAATTGCATTATATTAACCTGATTTTTTTATTTCTTCTGTTGAAGATGTTTGCAGTGTTTGTATCTTGTGTTGTTTATTTCTTGTCCTGAACTCACTTGCTGAAGCTGTATATGCCTTATCTGTGTGAGGTATATAACATGTCCCTGTAGGGATCACTGTATTTAATAGTAGAAAATTATTTTCTCTCCACTTACAGGCTTAAGAAAGTGCTTGAAAATAATTGGGATAAAACTGACAGTGCAAAAATGCAAACGCCTTTTTGTCTCTCATCTTCCTTAGGATTCTTTACTTTTTTACTTCTCATTTTCATTTTCTTATTTTATTTCCCTAATTCTTGTGACTCATATTTTCCCTTCAAGCTTTCACCAAAGGCTGTGTCTGTACATCTTGGTAGCTATTAGTGCTAAGATGATTATAGGAATACACAGTAACATCTTCAGATTTGAATGTGAGTTAATGTTAGCTCAGAGATATGCTGTGTTTTGCAAAAATAGAGAACATCTAACTTACAAAGAGTTTGCATTGAAAAATTTGTCTGTTTCGGTGCTGGCTCTATGCTGAGGCGCAGCAGCTGTCCTGAGGCAGCAGACCTCCACAGAGTAGGGTGGCCACCTGCTTCCTCTGCTTGCTCTGTGCTGGTGCCAGGACTTAGTGTCTGCTGGTGCTTCTGCTCCCCAGGGAGGAGGTCATGGAGTTAGACCTGCCATTGTGGTGGATGTGCAAGGAATAGCTGTTGCCATTTCCACTTTTTTTGTTCCCTCAGGAGAAGATCACTGAGGGTTTTGTTCCCTTACTTTTGAGTCCCCCATCCATAAGGCTGTAAAACACAGTTTTCTGCAGAGTTGATTCAGTGCTCCTCAGTGACAGGACTGTGTTGTTAGTTGGCATATGAAGGTGCCATGGCAGCCTGAGTTTGTTGCTAATGCGTTCCTGCCTCCAGGAGTAGGAATGATCCTGATTAGTTTTGTTTTTTCTCCACAAAACTCTTCCTTACTGCTAGAATATAAGCATTGTTTTCCACTGTGAGTTTCTTAGGCAGGAGGAATTTTGCAGTACTTACATGGGCTTGTATTGTCGCTCAACTGACAAAATGGAAAACTGGGCAGCCTGTGAGAAGATTAAAGATCATTGTTAAAAATTGGAATTTATAGAACCAATTGGGCTAGTTCAGTTTCTTAAGACGCCAGTCGTGGGAGGACCAGGTTCATGCATGTGAGCTATTTTTTGGTTAAGCACTTTGTTTCACTGGAATTATATAAAGTCTGCTTAAGGACCACTGTTCTGATCATGAAACATTTCCTCCATTTACTTGGGCACAAACGACATTTACCTTTGAAGGTCAGGCCTTCTGCTCTGTTCTGGAGGTTTTTGTAACTCATTACCCCTTCGGTGACTTTATTTGCTTTTCAACTTTCAGTCTAGTTAGCTCAATCAGTGCTGTTGTGAAAAGGTCAGTAGCAATCTGAAATGCATCCAGTTTGTGGAAGAATGTAAGGCACAATTTTCAGTCGTTCTTTTCTATGAAAATCAATTCAGAGCCTGACACTGCCACTGTGTGTGGTTTTCATCTGATGATTTTTCTGTACAAACAATAATATCAAAATTTGGCTAAAATGTGACCTGCCTTGTGACTGGTGGGCAGCTGATGCTTGACAGCACTGGAACTGCAGTGCACTGATGTCCTTTTTAGCAAGCAGAACCTTGCTAATTTTGCATAAAAGGCTACAGAGCACTGAATATTATGAAGATGTAGAGCTTTTACCTAACACTGTTTTTGTTGTCAGGAGTACCTAGGTTTGTGTTTTGGGTACACCAGGAAATTGTCAGCTCAGTCTGAGAGCTACCAGATTGTGCCAGTTGTTTCTTGGCTAGTATTAGCATTACTGGATATCCAATAATGTACAGCAGATGATGAATTTGGAGGTGAGCTGAACCATCCTCTCTCATTAAACGTTTGGAGATGAATGAGTTTTCAGATGAATAGAATTTTTTTTCTTTATTTAGCGCAATATAAATAACTGGAGCTTGGTACAGCGTGGAACATCTATTTTGCAATTCACATAAATCTTTAAATGAATTAATGAGGAACATGGAAAAGAGGACTGCATCTTGGACACAGGAATGTAATCAATGTGTATTCCCCTGAGCTATATCTGCTTTGTGTTGGGTTCCCATTGATTTTGTAAACAGTTTAGTGTTAGCCATAATCCCCTTTGAAAATAAATCATTCCCTGGTAGTTTCTCCTGTATTTTAATTAAATCTGAACTGACTGGCTTGAGAACTCTTCCTTTAATATTACTACTAAACCAGGTAAATTGTCCCCTATTTTCTTCACAGCATTATTCTGACCCCTGTGGAATCTGTAGGCATATAGAATTCTCAAGAGCTGGTGAAGCTTAGAAAACCTGAGACAACCAGAAAGTGCCAAAATTAGAAACTACAAGAAAATAAGAAATCTTGAGGGAAAACCAACTCTTTTTGTAGTAACTGATTCTCTTTATTTGAATTTGTCAGAGTTCCTGTTACAGGTGAAAACATCTTATTCTTCAGAAGCAAAAAGGAGACTGAAATCGTCCTTCTGAGGCTGTAGAGTTGGGATAGGGACCTTATACCCTGAATCTTGTTTAATGATACAGTGAGCATGAGATGTCTATTCTCTTTTCAAATTAATTAATTGGGAAAAATATTTGAGTGGAAAAAGTTCTAGGTTTCAGTCTTGGAAAACAATGTTACCTAAAGAGATTATACTGAGATTATTTTGTTGTGGCATAAGAATAAGTCTCCTACAACTAGCATGAAAGCTGACACTGTTATTTCTTGAAAAATACATATATTGCAGTAGGACGTATTTTTTCTTGTGGAGTGAAAGACTTACATCCTGTAAGCTGTCTGGAGATACAGGGGCCAATCTGAGTTTGGAATGTTATAAGTAGAGCAGCATCGGACACTGTTCTTTGTTCCCTCGTGCTCGAGGATGGGGAGGAATTTTGTTTGAAATTATGTCCCTTTCTGCTTAAACACTCTATTTTCACTAATCCTGACTTGTAAATGGAGAGTGGCTCATCCTCTGTCCAGTAGGCAAAACTCCAGGTATTTTCACCACTCTCTTCCTGTAGACAACAATTCTTCCTGCTCCTTTCTCAGAACCTGTTCAATGGGTTATGGCTTGACAGTCTTGTGTAATACTACATGACACCCCAACATTCGTAGGAATAATAAAAGTAGTAAAATAACTTTGGATCTAATATAACTCTACTGCAATAGGCGATCTCTTAATTGCTGAGAATTACTGTATTATATTCATTACTGTATTATACTTTTGGACAGGATTTTTCAATGGTTATAACTTGTGGAAATCAAATCTGTTCCTTAAGAGTAAGATGAGGCATTATTTTTTTTTGAGTCTCTATGTCTTTAAATTGCAACTTTATAATCCTACCCATTTTGATAATTGATTCATTCATATTTGGGTATCAAAATTCTTTCCAAAGTGGAAAAGATTGAGTTTAGAGTTCTTTAACTAGCTGATTAACCCTTTCCCACCCACCCCAAACTTTCTAAATCCACATATGCATAGATATAAGACAAGAGCTTGGCAGCTGGAGGTTACTATTTCAGTATGTATGAGTTGTCTAAGACAGCAGTCAGACTTGGTGTAAATGATTCTATGATTAATATTTAACCATTGAGGTTGGCTTGAATGACATGTGAATAGTGAGATGTAAGGATAAGGATAAATGATAGAGTATGATCAGTCATTGTTCTTCACAGTTTGTGTTGTGCATTTCTATTTAATGACTACAAGTATCTCTCACTAAGTTTCCTATGTTTCCCTCAGCACGTTTTTACCTTTGTAAAAGGATATATGATGTTTATTCATTACCTGGAAGCCACTTTGTTGTGATTAGGGGCAATTTTGGAGAATGCTAATAACGTGAAGGTACCACAAAAGTGTTCTAAACTTTAATTATATGAGTTGCTTGTTTATGGAAAGAAGCATCATCCATAGCTGTGTGTGTGCTCATACATATTTATACATGAGTGTATTTTAGATGTTAGCTACATCTGTACCTTTAGGCTGTTTAGTCTGTTATAATCATGTTGCAATAATTAAAACATCAGAGGAACAAGCAAACAAAACCTTATTTTAGTGCAGTGGGGCTTATGATCCCTGACAGATAGAAGTAATTAATTTTTTGCATGAAAAGCATACAGTAGGAGTGCTATCAATACTGTGCTAGCCAAACTGTGCATTGAGGAGGCAATAAGTGCACTTGAACTATATGCCATGTACTGATATAGGACATATTTGGATTTTTTTGTTTGTTCCTTTCTGGTGATTTGTTATACTAAGAGGCTGCATTATTTGAACAAAGCCTGGTTACTCATGCATGGCTTACTAAATTCTCATTTACTGTAAATACTATCTTTCCTTTCAAAATGTGCCAGTCGTGTTTTTTCCTAAATGTCTCATCAAATTTGATACAAACTCCAGACTCTCACTGTGGGGTTGATTCTTGTTACTTCTTTGGAGAGGCTAGCTGTGTAGACTCTCCATCACTTTTTACCTTTTCAATAGGCTTCTTGATTTTTCACTGAGATTTCCGAACACTTTGCTGCATCCTGGGATCAGCATATGTTTTCTCTGAAGCTTAGAACAGCAGGTTTAGTTATTGGCACTAGAACTAGAAGTGAATAATTAAATATTCCGATTTTGACTGTGCTTGCCTTGCTGCCTCTAGGTCAGTGTGGTGTGAGAGATGAAGAGTTATTATTTACAAGTGGTTTAAACAGAATATGGATACTTTCCTGAGCCTTTTATGTAATTTTTTCCATTATCTGTGCATTGACGTTATTTTTCTAATGTCTTGTTCAAAGTTACTGAAAAAGTTGCCTTTTCTCCCCGATTGGGAGAGTAGGCTCCTTAAATTCCACTTGTAGTGGAAGAAGAGCTCAGTGTGGGCCCAAAGAAGCAGCAGCTGGTTTCTGGGGTGCAGCATTGCTGGATTGCCACAGTTCCCCACACGCTGGATCCCAGGAATGCGTCTCCCAGGGTACTAGGAGTTAACTTCACAAAGCCGTAATGATCCAGAGACTGGCCCATTGCCATAGGGGCACGAGCAGTGCTCACAGACAAGAGATACAAATCCCATCTCTGCTGTTTGCAAAGTAGGTGAAGTAGATGATATGTTTTCAGAAAAGAAAACTGTACTTAAGGGTGTAAATAGCCACTGCGGACATTAGGCAGTGACAAAAAAATTAAGCAAACACTCCATGAGCATGACTCTTATAAGTCAGTAAGGCAGACTTGAATCAAGTTACCTGAGATTTATTATGGCACTTTAAATGATAGTAATCTTTACATCTTAGGTGACAGCCTGGGTCATTGAATGTTGATTTGAACTTACAGACTTCTTCTGAGGTCAGATTTTTTTTTTTTTTAAAGTGGGAATGCATTATATAAGAAGAAATTATTAAAATAATAAGAAGACATGTCTAATGACAGCTTTCTGATGGGGCAGTTGGAATTAAATAGTTTTCAGTAATGTTTTCTGTTCCTTCCCTTGTGTTATTCCAGTGTTTTGAAACATGTGGGCCTGGATTTTTAAATACACCCCAAACTTCTGCAAAAGTGTTTTTAGGATCCTCAGCTAAGCAATCTCTGTTTTTGTTTTTCGAGGAGATGAAGGGGCTCACAGACCCCTTAGAACAAAACTTTATGTATCCTGTAAAAGTTGCTGTGTAGTTGAGTAAGAATATACTGTATGAAGAGAACAAATGTTAAGTGTTTCTTGTGTGCGAAAATGTTTCAGCAAGGTATGAAAGCAAGCACAGTGTAAAGAAGATACACAGCTCTCTTCTTAGAGACCAGCTGTCCGTTCTTTATCTTGGCAGGTGTCTTGACTATTGGCCTTACAAAGGAAATGTCACTGTCTCCTGATAAATCCCTTTTTCATACTTTACCTGCAGATGAGTTTGCTCTGACTGTTGGGATGGTGGCTAGAGAAATGGCAGTGTGAATCCTCTAAACTGGAGGAGTGATCTGGGTGCTCAGTGTGTCAGAACACATTTAATGGTTGGGCTGTTGCACAAAGGGAAGAAGCTGTTTCTTTCTCTTTTGTCTAGTGAAGCTAGCAAAAAAAAAAAAAAAAAAAAAAGGTTATTTCCTTTTGAAAGAGAGGATCAATCCCTAAAGATGCTTCAGTGCTTAATCTCCAATTTAAATCCTGAGATCCTCCTTACTTTAGTGGGTGTTTTAAGGGCTTAAGCAGGAATTAAGAGCCTATATGCTTTGGCCCTTTGTGTCTGTATTCTCAGGAAAATGTGAGGTGGAGGTGTCTCCCTCGCTATGGAGCAAGACCTCTAAGTTGGAGGAGAGGTGAGATTTGAGCCAAACTGTCTATTGCATTTTTTTGTCAGCTAACATCAGCTAACATGGGCAGGTTTCTGCTCAGCAGGCTCACTGATGTGAACCTCATGCTGTGGATTGCCCTGCTCTTATACGTGGACCCTTGACATCTACCTCAGGGTTATAGATTGTGGTCAAGGAACCAGCCACCTGTATATTTTGGGGAACTAGTAATAGTTATATGGAAGTTGTGCCCTCTAAAATTACTGTTTGGATCCAAGCTTTTATGTCTACAGTTATATTAGTTGACTAAATTTTAATATTTGGAAAAGCTGTGTGCATATGAGATGAGCTGTCCTTCTTAATACCACAAGGTGTAAACTTTCAATAATTATTTAAAGATAGCACAGTGTGTCACTCTTGTCCAGTTCAGAAGAAAGAACCAAATGTAGGTATTGGCATAGGGGAGTATCTATATTCTTAAAGGTGGGGAAGCCGAGATGAAATGAGCCAAGCCTTTGCTGAGATATTATCTGGACAATCCAGCAGTAAGATTTCCTGAATGTACCTATCAATACATTTGATAGATGTGATTTATATTTGTGTTTATATTATAGGCTGATGCACAAACTGTTTTTTCCATATGAGAGATGAATGCACTTGGGACTAGTCTTAATTTAACATCTCAAATTAGGTGCACAATGTAAGGTCCTGATAAAGTTACATCATAATTTGTTGTAACACTTGGATCCATTTTAAGAACAAGTGGGAGACCTCCAGTTTATATCTGAGTGATGAAAGACTCAGATAAATGAGTGGTGACCAGCTGAAAGGTTGTTCATGTGTTTGCTAGTTTAACTTCTGAGGCCTGTAGTAAAATCCTTGCGATCCTTGTAATATGTAGTCTTTTCTCATATTAATGAAGGAGGATGGTTATAGGAAATAAGTAGAAAGTGCAATTGCTTTCTTAGTGCAAAAGTTAAGGAAATGTCTTGTGCTATATTTCACTGCTGCCCTCAGTCTTTGGATATACAGCTCATAAAAAGTGCCAGTGAGAAAAAAGTGTTTAAACCAGTGACAGAAAACAAGAAATCTGTATCTATGTGTGTCCTGGAATTTGTTGTCTGAAAAGACAATATTTTAAGTACCTTAATTGATGATATGATGGTGGGTAGATGAGTATTCTGGTTGGCAATATCAAAAGAACCAGCAAAACAAAAGAAAGCAGAAACATCATGCTGAAATAGAAGTCACTGGAATGTGGTGTTATGTTAGAAAGGAAAAAAAATATTTCATCAGGCATCTATAATATTCAGCTGGTTTATGACTCATGCTTCATTTACTGACTTGATATCCTAACCTAAAAAAGATTCCAGAAGTAAAATTGAGAATTGTTTGGCTCAGAGAGTTTATAAGTTTGGATGTATGAATTCTTTTATTCCCTTTGATGCTCTTACCAGCAACTTTCAAGAGATGGATTTATAAGTGCTATTTGTTACTACCTACAGAGATCCAAGGTCTTTTAGAAGTCCTTCCAGTTTTTTTGTGGATCATGTGAAATAGAGTACTGGGGACAATTTTGCAGCCTGGAATTCTTGTCTGTACTGTGTTTTACCCATTACAATGATGTCTAGGCAGAAAAATCGCTAGTCCCTAATATTTTATACTCGTTCTTACAAATTTGCAAACGCTCCACTACTTGTGTGGCCTTGCCTCCATGAGATCTGAGCTTCGTGGAAATGCAGGTGGATGTTCCACCCACACATCAGAAATCTCTTGATGTTGAAGGTAGGTCTTGAGACACTGAAGTCAGGTCCTGAGGAACTGAATATAGTTACCCATGATTTTTTTGCAGTTATTACCTCTAAAGACCTTTTGTGGATCCTCAAGGAGGATTTAAAGACAGAATTCAATGTGAAAGGAAAAATAGACTGTGATTATGTAATGTTAAATAAAATCACTGTTTTTTCAGGTTAATGCTGTACTTCTCCATTTGCTGTTCCTTTAGTATGTTCGGGTTAAATTTACATGAGATGTACAAGATTTCAAGAGCTGGTTGTGAGTATGATTTTTCTCTATTTAGGATTAGAATGCCCAGATGCGCTGGCCATGTAGCTGTGACAAATGAGAAATAATAATAACCTCTCACTTGGCATTTCATTCCTGTATTTTTGTATCTCGAAAAAATACTTTTGTGGGAACAGCCAGTGCTGAAAGGTAGAAAACTGGTCTGAGAGAGCAGTATAGTACCTTTTGCTCACTCAGCAATGGATTAGCTTAACAAGATGATTCCTGACAGATATTTGCCTAGCATTTTCTTAGAATCTCCCCCCACCCAGAGATGGAAACTATGCAACTTCCATGTGAAAAGCTATTCTAGTGCATCAGTGATTTTACCATGAGAAGACCTTTTGTAATACCTAATCTATGATGCAGTCTCAATCCTAATTTAATAGGATAGTTCAAAAAGACAAAAGTGTTCTGGAGAGTCACTGTTATATCTGAGGGTCTGATGAGTCACTATCATATTTTTGCAAAATTATGCAAGCTCCATTGTTAAAGAAGTACCAAACAAAATGAATTTTTTCTTCCCCTCTGCATTGCAACACAGCACTTAAAACATTTCCTTCAGATCTCGACAGATTTTAATTTGCTGGAAGAAGTCCAAGGAATACGCAGATGTTGAGCTATCATAATCTTCATCCACAGAGCTGGTGATGTTGGGCTGTTGAAGAGGAAGACGCACCGCAATCACCTTCAAATCCATAAAAGACTGCTGCAAAGCAGCATGATATAGTGCCTTTTAACCCTTATATTTGAGATGTTGGGGTTTTTTGGTTTTGTTTTGTCAGCTATTTTCTGGAAAAGCAACTGATTTATCAATTTCATTTGTTGCTCCTGCTCAGTATCAGTGCAGTTTATTATTTCTGTGTTGGTGTATAACCTTGCTCTTTTCAAATTGCATTCTATTTTTGAAGAATTGTATCTCCAATTTGTCAGAACACCTTCAAATTCTTACGTCCACCAACATTTTCATAGTTCCTGCCAGGTTAGCACTGTTAGCAAATTTTGTCTTGCGTACTCCTTCTTTCATCTTCCAGGTAAAAGCACTGAATAATATCAGTGAGGACAAATCCTGTAGAAATGGTGCTTAATAATATTAAAATTGATTAGTAAAACAAATACATACTTCACTCACAGCCCAGAAATTCTTTTTAGAACACAATGTATATCACAAAATATCCTTAGATTCTTAGTTGATGTGTTTATGTCTTGAAATAACTCTGGGGTCTTCATTGACAAATGAAAAAGGAAAAGGGTTAAAAGCTCCCTCATGCCACAATGAACAAAATAACTACTGCACTAGAGCTTCCCAGTACTGCTCATTCTCAGCCCAGCATATACTTGGTATTGACTGTCCATGGCTGTGTCAATGCTCCTGCTGGTCACTGCATCCTTTGGGTGTTGTGAATGAGGATGTTCTGCCGACATAACCGAATCATTGCTTCAGTGCATGACTCTCATGTCCCAGTTTAGCCAGAGAAGTAGTCTCAGTTCAGCTTCCAGTCTTGGGAGCAGTCCTATGGAGTTAGCTGGAAGTACTGAGGTGCTTCAAGTTGAAAACATGAAGTGCTTCACCAGTTGTGACAATTAAATGCTTTGAAGCTATTCTGATTGAATGAAGATATTGTCATCAAAATTTTGAGCTTTCTGGGATCATGACTTCCTGAGCTTCTGCCATTAGAAAACTCTTTTGTTCATGAAACTCTAAATAGCTTGCAACTGTCACTGGCTACTACTCTAGCTCTTACTATGAAACCTCCTAATATTGGTGCAGAGAGAACTGGGCCCATTTTCATTCTATGAAGAAGCTTAGTTTACTTCCCTTGTGCTCTTTCATGCATTGTTGAACTATGCTGTATTTGTCAGCAGGATTTTAGCATTTTAGATTAAACAAGTTCACACCTGGGAGTACCTTGGAATGTGAAGTATTGTGTCAAAAAGGAAATAAAGGAAATTGATTGCAGATATTGGTGAAGATGGTTAGAGATCCTTGTGCATATTGAAGCGTGACTGGTCTGGGCTGTTGGTCATGGCTGTCAATCTTGGAGAAAATCCATACTGCATTTGGTTTGCATTTGGAGCTTCCCATTACTACATTGTTAAAATAATGAAAATTAAAAAAAAACCAACAAAAACAACCTTTTATATCTTCTGTTCAAGCAAGTGGTTTTTATTGTAGGTGCCAGACACATCTAATCATGTGTGATACAGGACACTTGCAAGTTAAACAACTTAGACTTCATATGAGAAAAATAATGTTTGTTCTGACTATATGAAAAGCAGTTTGTATAAGTGTTTTTTCAGTGTTCACCATCTTGTGTGGCTTAAGCTTTTTCCATTTATAAATTAAATGATGACTGCTTGATTCAAGCATTGCATACTGTAATATGGTTGAAGGAAATATTTAATAGTAGGTTTTTGACACTAGCAAGAGGATCACATTAGTTGAATATATTAATCTTCTTTCATCTATGATACCTGCAGGTATCTAATAGAATGTAAAACTGTGCTTTTAAATGAAGTTTAAGACCAAGCAAAGAAAAAAAGGCTAAGAAATATTTTTACCATTATAAGTGAAAGCTGTTCCTGAAGACATGTTAGGCAAATTACTGTTTTACCTTTCAAAACATATCACCAATAACTTCATCTAAAAGGAGGTGGATGTGGACATTGCTAAGAGTGGTTCATCTCTAGGATCCCAGTTTGTCTTTTGTTACTAAGGGCATAAGTCTCACAGTGATTCCAGGCAAGATTCTAAAGTTTAGGTGAAAGGGGGGGGGGAAGCTTAATAATGTATTAGCATGACCGTGAGTTTACTGGAAACACAAAAGTTGAATGTTGGTGGATGACATTCATAAATTGCAAGTTAAAAGCACTTGAAGCTTTTTGGTATTAGAAAAAGAAGGTAATTGGTGTCTGCCATTGTCAGCAGTATTGCTTATCTTCACTATTTTCTCTTTTGTTGGTTGAGATGATCGGTGTAATTTTTTTCTCCCATAGCCTTGAGAATGGAGAACAGAAGGAAAGCCAGACAAGCAAGGGAAGGGAAGCTTTCTTAGAGTGATGTGTTTCGACCCTCTCCCCTCCTCCCCTGCTACTGGTGTTGTCTAACAATACAATAATGCAAGTCTTCTAAAAATGATAATTGAGAATAGGGTGCACACAAAAATAATGCATTATATAGAATTATTTTTTAGAATAAAATGAGTTTAGAATTGCTTTTTTCTCAAAAGTTTATTTAATCACTATGTGCAGTCTTCTGTAGAAAAGAGCTAAGGCAAGTACACAATTGGTCAATTTGACATCAAAAACTCTCATTCCAGTGTTTTTATTTTTTCGTAGCTTAAAAATGTTCTTACATGCAGAGAGATCTATAGCCGATATTTTCCTTTTTCTTTTCTTTCCTCTGTCTCTTGGTAATTTGATTGGATTAAGCTATTTCTGGGTATAAAATTTCCAAATTGCAGAAAGAAATCTGGCTTATATTTTTCAATTTAGGCTACATTTGCAGCTATGAAGGGAGTCACATGCCCACTCCTGGTTTCTTTCTTAAGCAGTAAGAGGCTTAGTGTCCTGGCTGGAAGCGGGGTATAACCATTTCGTCGTGATCCATTTTACTCTGCTTTTGACACTGAAATGGCATTCAGTATTACTGACTTTCCAAAAAAAACATTGGGTTGTCCCTCAGTTGTGCCATTCTACGTGCAGATAGATATAGAAGTGGAGAGTGACTGGTATAAGTCTAAAGTGTGTGTTTTGCTGTGATGTATTTAGAGCTGGGCTTAATATAGATGTTTTTGGGTAAAGAAACAGAGTTAATGAAGGCCTGATTCTGGAGTTCAGTGACTCTACGGTCACTGGAGCTACTTACCTGGTTTAAAAAATTGCTCTTCTGTTGCACCGTTGCAAAATGATTTTGTTTCTCAAGGGAAGGTGTGCAGTTTCTCAGGAGAACACTGTAACCCCGGTGCTACTGTGGTTGCCATGGCAGTTTGCCAGCAAGCAACTTCCTAAATATGTTACTACTGGCAAAGAAACGGTGTCTTTTTGATCTTTTTGCCAGATGCTCATTTTGTAGAACACTCTACACAGAATGATTTGATTTTTGGGATAAAATGTCCGTTTCTGCCCCCTGAAATGTTATTACTTTTTAATAAATATTTTTTTTAGCTAGTGTCACTTTAAAACAACAACAACAACAAAAAACCCTCTTATTTTCTTTAAGCCTTTATTCAGAAGCTGCTTTGGTAACTGGTGTGCAGTGTGATTGAGCCTAGCTCGCTTTGCTTACATAATCTTACTCAGAAATTAATTTTCAAAAATGTTCTTTACTTGTTGAGAATACCTGCTTTAATTCTGTTTGGAATCTGTCCTTTTTTTCTTGTCAGGTTCTGGGATGTAAAGCAGAACAACCTGTGTGCCTGAGTGCTTGTGTGGAGGGAGGGTGGGTAGGAGGACAAGTAAGCTACTTGCTCTTTAATAACTGATTCTGTTGGGTTGGTTTGTTTTTTGTTTGGTTTTTTTTCTTTATATCTCCTGAGCAGCCAAAAGAGAGTTGTGGGGTTTTTTTTGTTTGGTTTTAAGAGTTTTCTTCAGACAAGAGTCTTGGATAGTGCTGTGACTTAATAAGTAAGGGAAAAGATGTGAGGATGTCTTTTGACAATGAAGATATTGATATTCTTCACACCTAAGCATCCGATATAATGGAATACAAATGAAAGGACTTAAGGCTAAACTGTACCTTTTGGCACTTGTCTGAACAAGAAGTGGTGCTTAAATGGAACAGCTCAGGATTATCACAAGAGGTGTCATGGCTCAGGGACCTCTCTCTCCCCCTGAGACCTCGTTCTTGTGTTGCAGGGTTCTACAAGCAGCAGGGGAGTGGTGACACACTGGCAGCAAATTGTGAGGGTTGTGCTGGCTCCTGTGGAAAGCCAGAAATCCATTGTCTCAGCACATCCTCCACATTTCTAGTCCACCTGCTCTGGGTGGGAAGGTGTTGGCATCTATTGCATGAGAAGATTTATTATGACATACAGCATAAGGAAAAATCACAGTCAAGCCCTTAAGCAAGTTTTGCTTTAGCTACTCACATGTGGTGGTTTTTTTGTTTGTTTGTTTGTTTGGTTTGTTTTTTTTTTTTTTTAGTGAAGGCTGTAGTGAAACTTATTCAGAAGGTTATTCTAATCCTGTTCTGCAATATGAAAATAAAAGTGTAATTTAAAACAAATGACTTGCCAGACATTGAACACCTAGTGAGATTGTGCTAGTCCCCAGTGCAGAGGGTCATCAAATCAAATATTATGGCTGAATTTTTGAAGTGCTTGGATAATTTTATGACCAATAGTAGCATTTGTAGTTATGAAAGGTAAGATAAAGATCATCAGCTCTCATGCTTCAAGGCATAAGGTAATCACTGCAGCGTTACAGGAGGGATATTTCCCTGCTGAGCAGCATTACACACTTGGTTATGTACATTATGAGGTGTGTTCTTTCCTTTGATATAAACCATTAGCCAAAAAGGTGACACCTGATGGCTGAACAGGTTATTGAGACAAACCTTATATCAGCTGCCAAGAGGATATATTTCTATGTGAAAGGGTTCTGTTGCATCACATAATCCAAGCTGTTGCTTGGAGGAATATGTATCATGAAAAATCATGGAATGGGTTCCCATTTTGTGCCTAGTAACTCTTGAGCTGCTATGAGAGGCTTATTGTTACCATGTAAGTGAAGGGTTGTTTGTTGCTTGCATAGTTGGTCCTCTCTCCTGACTTGCTTCTGCTTGGAGGCAGCGTCACACACAGCCTGCATGTGTGCACTTCACAGTTCCATAGTGCTGGCAATAGACACCTGGGCTCAAGAGTTCAAAGCTGGAATCTGACTGTGCCCCCAGTGATGAGGTTGTCAGGTACTGCTGGGTCCTGTCCAAGGCGTTCTTTGCCTTTGTGGTTTGGACCCAGCTTCCATATAACTGTTGGATTCCTTTGCATGCTGTCCATATTTAGAGCTAACTGTGAGAAGAAGTTAAACATAGCAAGGTTATGTATAACAATAATCAGACATACTTAAATATATCCTCAGTTTTTGCTTAACAAGGCTGAAAGGACCGAGGTTTCCTGGCTTTTTGTCATGAAAGTTATTTTACCATTCTTGTAATCCCCTTAGAAATGATTTTCTGGACATCCTTACAGTTTTGCTTTGAAAACAGGTGATCAGGAATCACCCCACTTGTTTCAGATGAGATCTGTGTCGTCCTCTGAGTTGACTGAAAATGTCTGATATTCCCAGAAATTCTTTAGACCTTTTTACAGCTGGTAAATAATAAATAGGTACCTCTTAATCATTCTATCCAGCAACTTTCTTCTTCTCCATTTCTTAAATCAGATGAACCTCCAGTTTAAAGCAGAAATCCTCATTAGTTTGTCTTGCCATGGTGTACTTTTTGCTTTAAACTTCATCCAATTAATTTTTCTACCTCACAAGGTCATCTCATTCTCTCTGTGTGATGATCTTGTCCTCTTCCATGCTCATAATCATATTTTCTTGGCATTTCATAATGCAGTCCTTGTATCAAAGTTCCTAATGAATGTATTAAGCAGGATCCATCCCAAGACTGGATCCAGAGAAATTCTTAGTAATATTTCTCCATCTTTGGAACTGCTTTTTTTTCACTACAAGCTCTTGTAGTGCCTCCTGTAGACAGTTTTCTGTCCGTATTATGATGTATTCTTATATTGCTCCTCATTGTCTGCCTTTTAAATAAAGATTTCTTAGAGAATACTGCCAGATGCTTAATTCAAACATAGATGTATTAGTTGCACTATATTGCCCTTGTCTAAGTAGTCATCTGTCTTACTAAGAAACTCCTCATGTCTCTCAGGTGATCTATTAGTAATGAGAATATATTTCTTTTTATGCTACTTCAAACCTACTTCCATGCCCTCGATTACTACCTCTTCCAAAGTCTACTGTATAGTCAGTGTCAAGATCACATGAATATGTGTTTATCACTTCTCCTTTCTTGGAGTGCATCTATATTTAGTATTCCCCAGTGCTATTTTTGCTTTAGCATTGATGATCAGGGATGCCCAAAGAACAAAGTTTTGAGTAAAGGTTTATGAAACTAGTTGGTATATTGGTAAAACTTTAGTACTCATTAGGTTATAAATTTAATTTTAAAACTTGCCATTGAATTTATATTTTTATCTTCCGGCTCTTTCAGTATGCTGCAAATGTTCCTGTCCTTGTGGCGTTATTCTTATGAGAAAATTGAACATTTGTCCAGGTTTGGAGGTACACAGTTAACTTTTCATTGAATCTGTCTGAGAATAAGAGTCCTTAACTAGTTCTTCTGTATTTTAATCCCCCTCTTCTGCTTAGGTGAAATGATCCTTTCACTATTCAGTCTCTTTCCCTTTGAAAGACTGAGCTGAGGAGCTATTTTTACTGTGTGTCTAATTTAGGGCACTTGCCTTACCTTATTAATCACAATCTCTCTTTTTCCATCCTTCTAAGTTTTTTGCTTACTCTTGATATCTTCTTTGAAGTGCTTCTTATCCTTGCTGGTCTTTTTAAATTTCATTCCAAACAGTTTCAACCTTTTGTTAAAGTTATATCTCTATATTATTGAGCTCAGTGTAGAATTATCAGTTGTATTAACTTATGCACTCGGAGTTGGCTCTGAGTCCCAGACTTTCTTTGTAGGCTTATTTTTATATATATTGTTATATATCAACTTGCCAAAAGATAAGTTAGTCACAATAATTTGATTAATTTCTTAGTTTAACCAGATTTTCTGTAGGGTCATTGTTGCTTTTAAATTCTTCACCCCAGTGTTGCCTCCAGTGAGGCTCAGGTGCGATTGAGGGTAAAGAACAAGAAGCCTGAAGACTTTACATAATGGGTTAAAAAATTGCAAACTGACATTAGAAAAACCACTATTAAAAAATGAGGTTTTCAGTCTGTCTTGTCTTTTGATTTACTCCCAGTCAATAGGATATGATGACAGGATTAATTATTCCAGGCTTTATACACATTATATAGCTTTCTGTTTTCTACTCTTTATTTCTGGAGATTGATGACTGCCTGATGATACAACTTTTAATAAGGCATTTTATTTGATTTGGAACTATCTTCATTTTAGTTTTAGATTTATATCTGTAGTTAATCAAATTTTATTGCACCTTAATTAAATTTAAAATAACTGTTAGTAATGAGATTACGAATTTTAAATTTTGGATGTGCAAAAGAACCTCTTTGGTTGAACCACCTGTAGTTTTAAAGATAAATACACATATACTGGGCATGCTTTTTAGTGCTGAAACACATAATTAAAAAAGAGGTTAACTGAGGAGAAATTATATCCAGACCTATCTGACATGCTGCTAAAGTAGAAAAAAAATATATTGACATCTTTCTGTATAATTATTGTATACACAATAAAATTATTTGCCTTGTTACAATTCTGTTCTGTGGAAGGCCATGGCTAGCCAGGGTGCATAACAACTTTATGCCTATGGTGCATAATTTTTGACTCCTGTTGTAAAATATACAAATCCTATTACAGTCACAGTTTAAAAATCTGTTGTAAATTGCTGTCATACAAGTATGGCAAAAAGAAGCCGCCCCACTGGTTCTTACTAACCTTTTAAGTTAATTGCCTACCTAAGAGAGCTCATACCCAGAACCAGGACAGCTCTTTTTCTCTTTGCATACTGGTGACCCAACATACTGTTTCAGTCATATATTTTTTAGAAGTTTTCCTTATAAATTCTGATTTTCCTGACTGAGGTTGTGTATCATACAAGTATATGTACAAAGTTTTTTGTGTGTAGGCTTGCCACAGTTGTTCTGCATACATCTTGTTTTGAACAAGACTGAGTTAGTGACAACCTCTAAATCTTAAAATACATTCCAAAATGAAATAGCTAATAAAGTTCTAGAGAAATATCTGATCATAGAAATTGCCCAAGTGCCCTTCATTTGGCCTGCTCAAGGGAATTCAAACAGTCACATTTTAGGCATCAGATTTAGAGAATGTCTTATGTTTTTAAGTAACACTCTTAGTTTGGACAAGAGGGAGAAGAATATAGAGGCAAGATTACCTGTGAAGATAGGCTCAGGTTGAAGGGAAGAAAAGGATGATTCAATATTCATAAGACCTTGTCTCTAAGAGAAATTGTCAAATTTCATCAAAGCTCACTGGTGTTGTAAGCAATGTAATGTGCAGGTTGGGGTGATTAGAGAGACTGGAATGTTGGGTGAGACTGTGGACTCAAAAAAAAATCTGCCTCTGGGAGACAAATAGTAACTAAAAGGTCATCGGAATAATGTGTGCTTCTAAAAGGCTGTAATTTGGTGTCATGAGAAGGCCAACCTCCCACTTCTAGTAGTGGTGGTTATAAATGTCTTTTTTTTTTTTAGAATTTGAGTTATGTTTGTTTACTTGTGTAAAACCTTGTATATTTATATCGGAATTAGTATCATTGAAAAAGGTGTCAGAAAATGTATCTCAAGCTACTACATTTAAATTACTTCTACAGAAGCAGTAACCAGTGGTTCAGCTGTTTATGGAGTAATTAACAAGTATTAAAATGTTACAATATAGTGGATGAAGAGTGGATGAAGAGTTGCAAATGTTTGGGCAGTGCTGTAAAGCAAACAAAAAAATCCCAGGAGATGAAACACACCTCCTCAAACAGGATTTTGATATTGCCTCTATTTGTGCTTCTCCAAACTCTGATTGGAATGGTTTTCTGCTGAGAGAGATCCATGTTAATACCTCTCCCTATCATCTTCTGTGTGCAGCACTTGTTCCCTTGCAACACAAGGCAGAAAAATATTATTTCAGAAATACCACACTATTCAAAAAGGATTTTATTAATATTAACTCAGCTCTGCTGTCTTAGTTTGTTCTAAATAAATGAATACTTTCTGATAAGTCAAAACAGTATTTTTATGTGACCTATTTATTTAAAATAAAAAACAAAGTCATCAATCTCTGCTAAATACCTCCCAAAAAGTCAATGAATGATTTCTAGTACTGGATTTACTTGCTTTTTTTTTGCTTTTTCAGCAAGTGAGGTTCTGTGACCTCTCTGTTCCTGAAAAGCTGCCTGTTCTGCCTGCCTGATCTCCTGCTTTTCTTATACTAAATTTGTCTGCTTTCATTCCTTAGGGAGAAACTCCTAAGCTGTATCTGTAGTCTTCAGAAAGCTCTCTAAAATATTTAGGAGTCTGAAAATAACTGACAATCTCACTGTTCCTAAGAGTACAAACTGTAGATACCAGCTTGGTAGGAGATAAATACTATTTCATTGTGGCTGTATTTAGCCTCTACATTTTATCTTTTCTTTTTCATGGGTACTTTCTGTGTCACTAACAGGTAAGAAGAAACTAGTGTAGTGTGGTGATCTTTTCACACTTTCTTGCCACAGATGTAGTATCACACACTACAGTAGACTGTAAACCTTACAACCTCTGAAGAAAAGCTATGTAAATATACAGGTGGAGAAATAAAGCAGGATATTGCTGCTCCCTGACCACTGTAATATATGTGCAGTGGCATTTACTTAGATTAAGATCCAAGAGTAAGTCTATAGTCTAAACACAAGTGGCTGTCAGCTTAAGAATTTGAGAACTTCCCAGCTGTGAAGAGAGAAATTCCCCCACCTGTCTTTGCCACTGAGAATAAGCAATAATGGCAGTGTATGAGCATGAAGGACTAGACAATGTTGAAGCTTTTAGTCTTGACCTCCGTTTTTTTTCTACAAAGGAGCACAGTTTTTTCTTTCAGAGGCTGATGGTGAAAATGACATCTGAACACTGAGGCAAATACACTTTACCAAAGGATTGGTCATTGCATGTGAAATAGTTATAAAAACCATTTGTTGATGTGCTTTCAGAAGTTGTCCCTTCCTCTGAGACATTGCAGGTAGGGTATCTCTGAGCTCTAGGGTTGATACACATGGGCAGTTCAAAGGTGTTGAGAATGTTCAGAAGTGCTTTTACAGTCCATAGTGATAGTCTAGGCTCTTGTCAGACTTTGAGGGAGACTTACAGACTGATTTCTGAAGCAACTTTTTGATTCTATATGCGGGTTACCTTTTCTGTCTCTCAAATTTGGATGGAGTTAGCCTAATTTTCTTCTCAGTTGTCTGAGACACCATGTTTTGTTGGGCTGTTCCTGGTGATTTCCAAAGGAATCTGATGGTCTGCAGACTCCTGCCATCATAGCCCCAAGGGCTCTTCAGTGCTGAGAGAATTAAGGATGTGGCTGATGAGGTGAGGAAGGAGAAAGGGCAGATATTGCCATGCTCCTCCTCTCTTTTCAGGCTGGACAGAACATCCCAGCCAAGTTGGGATTCAGCTGGTCACCACATGTTGCAGTCTAGGCACTTTGTCAAATCCATGTCTGGGAGGGCTCTGCTCATGTGAATTACATTACTGCAAGGGCAGTCAAATTGTCAGGGCTTTATTTATTTGTTGTGGGAATGGTGGCTGGTGGGTTTATTCTTTCACTTCGTCTTACGTTCCTATTTTTGCTGTGTCTTTGCTGGTTGGGGCAAACAGGAGGCTCATAGCAATGAAGCAAATAATCTTTGAATTGCGCAGTTTTTCTCTCTAATGAAGCAATGAGATGATTTTATATTTAATAGTATAAATCAGATATCAAATCCCAGTGCACATCTTGGCTTGCCTTTGTGAGTATAGTACACTGCAGGTGATAGTTGTTTAGGTACAATGCTGACCTAACATCTCTAGTTGGATAGATATTCCATGCCAACTGGATGGAAGATGCCGTGCTGGAGAGCCTCTTTCCAAAGAAAATCATTGCTTTGTTCTTAAGCCATCTGTGCCCTTGTCATGGTAGGCTTCATTTCCTTGCTCTCTATTCTTCTTTTTATTTTCAGACACAAAACTGCTTACAATTACCTCTGCTGAAACAAAGGCAATTATTGCTGCCCAAAAGGGGTTTTGAGTTAAGAGATGTCTTCTGTGGTTTATGGTTAATTCAGAAGTCTAGCAGTCAGAGAGACTGTTCTTTCAAGCCAGAATAAACATTTCTTCCTATTGTACATCAGCTTGCATCAATAGCTGTTGTCAAACCATCAATTCCTTTATGTCTTCAAGGTGTATGGGCCTTTGGGTGGGTTTTAAGACGTCAACTATCAGTATTTATTTACACAGACACCAGATAAAATGGCAGATTAAAAGCAACATTGATGAATTGCAACACTGACAGCAGAAAGCAGCCATTGAGAGATGCTGCCAGTAAAAGAAAAAAATAATTTTTCAAAGTAGTAATAAGCTGGCTATATCTAAGGGAAGTTTGCTAAGACATATGATTCACTTTGGTCACCTCGGAAACCAGCTGTTCGTGTTATTAGATATTTGAGTTATTATTAAAATATTTTGTTATTACATCAGTAACACGGTTCACCAGATGTTCTAATACATAATATTATAACATGTTAATTTTCTGACATAGAACCAAATACAGATTTTTAGCATATGGATAATATACACTGGATAAGCTCTTGGTATTTACTAGCCAAGTCTTACAAACTGCCTGGGACTGAATGAAGTTGGATGCTTTTGAACTTTTGTCTGCCTTGTGTTAGTGCCTGTCTTTTGATACTGATTCCTGAATAAACTGCAGTACAAGGATAGTTATGCACCTGTGCTTAGGATGCTCAGACAGAGACTTCAGGGGTTTAAAATGCTAAAGGATGCCTTTACTTAAGATGAACATAGCATGCTCAGGGAACATAGCCACTTCTGGATCTGCATGCAGGAACTAAGAACTGTTTTAATTTATTTTGAGTTTTTATATACTGTTATGTGCATGAATACCAGTTTATGAAACATTATGGATGCCAAATATTTGGGTTTTTATCAGCTGAAAATCTGGTGTGCAGGTATTCTAGTGCACCTCATGCGCTGGGTCTTGTCCTTAAGCCAAGGAAATGATGATGTGTCTTCCTTTTATTTTAAGTAATAGCTCATTTATGGGAGATATATCAAAATACAGTAATCTAGTACCTGTTGGAAAACATCAAGAAAATCTGAATAACCTAGAATCAGTGCCCATTGTATGCTGTGTAATTGCATTTATAATAAATTCGTATCTGTCTTTTTTTGTTTGGGAAGTCTTTATGGCCCAACATAGACCTAAAAGGTCACTCAATGACAGTGATTTCACTACTCCTGTATAGTTTTTTTCCTTCATGCTTTCTCTAAAACTGTTTTAACAGTTCTGGACTAGTTTTACAAGGTCAGAGCAACATGATTTCACCCTTCCATAATCTTTGTGATGATTCAGAAGCAGAGTTCAGAGCATGCGACACATCAGGTTAGAAAATGTAAAATTAATAAATAGAACGCTATTCAGAAAGCACTCTAAAAATGATGAACAGCTTGTAGAAACTGATTTATGAGGCAAGAATATGAGGTTAGATAAGTAGAGGTTGGTTGAATGGATGGACTGAACATGTCTTCAAATCTGTGCATAAGCAGTCAAAGAGGAGCTTTTTGTGCATTCAGGGTTGTGGTCTAGACAAAAGAGGTATTTTAGGGCTGTCAAGATAAAAAGAGGGAAGAACCACAGAACAAAGTTGTTGAGATTTGTGAAAAACTGGAAGGTAAATAGAAACTGATGGTTAAAGAGAAAATACATATATACACATACTCAGCTTTGTTAGGCTAGTCAGTCTATTGTGTCAATAGTTTATTTCACTTCTTTGTTATTTGGGTCTGTGAGAGCACTACAGGAGGATGGGAAACTGTTCTTTATTGGGAGAAGGTGGATGACTTCTTAAAGTCTTTTAAAATCTTGAATATCAATGTTCGTGAGAAAGCAGTATGTGCTCTGTATGCAAGTCTTGTTATTGTGCATTACTTACCCTTCCTTGACATAATACCCAGAAACAGGAATGCAGTCTAGATAGGAGTCACTCATTTCCTTTGATTTCATAGAACATCAAATGAATTGACTCAAAAATTTGGTGGTTGTGTTAAATGATGGGTTTATGACTCAAAAGGTTTCAGTACCTCACTCACCTTGATGAAAAACAATGCCTAATTAATTAAAATTACACCTGTCAGCTGTTAAATTACAGTTACTAGCACAATTCTTAAGGGCTTAAGTGGAGTGGAAACTTGAAAAATCTTGATTTTGCCTTACCATAATAAATATGTCTCTGATTCTTCATTCTCTAGTACATAAGACATAACAAACATGGTGATAAAATTGCTTACATTATTTTTGCATGCTAAAGAAAATAAAATTCTTAGTGCACAATAAGTAAATTAAGTGGGTTGACCTTGACTACCTGCTAGATGACTGCCAAACTGCTTTATTACTCCCTTCCTCAACAATACATAAGAGAAAATATAACAAAAGGCTCATGGGTCAAGATAAGGACAGGGAGATATCACCGAGCAATTAACTCCATAGGCAAAACAGACTCGACTTGAGGAAATAAATTTAATTTACTGCCAATCAAATCAGAGTATGTTAATAAAAAATAAGAACCAATTTAAATCTCCCCATCCCCCTCCTTCCCAGTGTGAACTTTGCTCCTCATTCTTCTACCTGTTTGCCCCAAGCAATCAAGGAGAATGTGGAATAAGGAGTTATGGTCGGTTTATAACACCTTGTTTCTGCTGTTCTTTCCACCTTGCACTCCCCCCCTGCTCCAGCATGGGCCCTTTCTGCAGGAGAAAGTCCTTTGTGAACTGTTCCAATGTGGGTTCTTCCAGTTCCTTGTGAGCTGCTTCAGTGTGGGTCCCTCCTATGGGGTCACGAGTCCTGCCACTAGTGTGGGCTTCTTTCCATGGGGCAACAGGTCCCAGCAGGAGCCGCTCCATTGTTGGCTGTCCTTGAGATCACAGCTTCCTTCAGGGTATATCCCCATGTTCTGATATGAGTCTTCTCCATTGTCTGCAGGGGCACAGCTGCCTCACCCTGGGCTG
The DNA here is from genome assembly GCA_034336665.1 of Luscinia megarhynchos. Taxonomy (NCBI): domain Eukaryota; kingdom Metazoa; phylum Chordata; class Aves; order Passeriformes; family Muscicapidae; genus Luscinia; species Luscinia megarhynchos. Next base: position 853,172 of record CM067568.1, read on the forward strand.
CACCACAGGCTGCAGGGGAATCTCAGCTCCAGCACCTGGAGCAGCTCCTGCCCCTCCTTCTGCCCTGACCTCAGTGTCTGCAGAGTTGTTTCTCGCATGTTCTCAATCCTTTCTCCCAGCTGTTCTTATGCAAGGCTTTTTACCCTTTCTTAAATACACTCTCATGCTGGTGTTGGTGATGGGCTTATATTTGGTCAGTGATGGTTCTGTCCTGGAGCTGGCTGACCTTGGCTCCATTTAACATGGGGGCAGCTTCTCACATCTTGCCACAGAACCCACCCCCTGTGGCCAAAAACTTGTCATGCAAACTCAATACAGTAAAATGAGAGTTTCTTTTCTGTAGAAAGTTATGTAGTACACCTGACAATGGCATAAATTCTGAAATTCTCTTTCTATGCTTTCTCAGCAGAAGGAGCTATTCTAACTGTTTGGTTTGAGAAGGATGATCACCTTTGGATTGTGATACAAGGGTTTTGACTGTTGTGGAAGTGTTATGTTTTGTGTTTTTCTCCTTTCAGTTTTACAGTCTTGTGTTACAGCCCATCAGCAGGAGCTTTAGCCTGCCTACGTTATTCTCTAACATGAATGTGTATGTTAACATCTAGGCTCTTACTTCCCTCTTAAGCTCAGTTTCAGCTCTTCTTTAACCAAACATTAAGGAAATGTCTTTTTTTTGTTAGCATTGTTACTCTCAACCTTTTTGAGGTGCTCCCTTTGCTTTCCATCAAAGGGCAGACATTATAAAGAAGGAAATACAGGCAGGGGCTTCTCCTTTCAGTTCTGTTTGCAGCAGTCCTAGAAGTGCTGTTATTCCTCTTGTGGGTAAGGTGGAGGTTTTCATGGTCACTGCCTTTCTGGAGGTGATTTTTTTTTTGCTGGTTCTGTGCAGGAAAGCAAAGGATACTCTGGATAGGGACATATGCAGAGAGAACAGATTAGTGGAACAGTGTACCTTAACTTACTAAAGTAAGAAGAGTGAATTACTTTTTTTAACACGTTTTTGTCAGGGATTTAAGCTTCATGTAGTAATCTGCAGCAACTGAGTGAGTTGGAGGACCAAGTCCCACCAGTGCCTGCTAAGTCTTTTTGGTACATGGCAGCTACAAATTAGTATTTCCCATTTTTTGCTGGTATAGGCATGTTGATTAGCATTGACAAGAGATTTGTATTCTCAGAACCTTTTTCATTTACAAAAATGCAAACTTTGGTGCAGGAGAAATCTCAGAGACTCTTCAAAGTATGGTCTTTATTTTATAATCTCATTAATTCTGTGTGGAGTAGGTTTGCTTTGACAATTTTCACTTCATATTTTTCAAAGTCTCTAGCAGTGGGAGTGTGTTTTCATAGAGTCCTGTCTGGCTTTACTCTGTGGGTGACCTCGTGCTGTGTGCTACAATATGTCGAGGTTACATTGCTGTTAATAAAAAGTGAACAATAGCTTGAAATATATGTGGAGGGAGGAGAAAGCATTGGAAACCCTTGGGATGAAGAGTATTTTGCATTGATTTTTGGTATTGACTTTCTATCCACAGCTTGTCTAGTTCTGCTGTGTTTATTTTATTTCATCATTTATTTACAACCAATGTAGAATGACAAATGAAATCAGGCCAGAATTTGCTTCTTAGTCAAGATGGTGAAAATGCATTAGATATCTATAGAAGTTTCCATCTTTATATTAATAATGGAATCGCACATGGTTTTCATAATGGTTCTTTGCAGAGACAAAGTACATGAAGGTCTCATGAACAGCAATTTAAGAGTTACTATTTTGCTATTAAATAAAGTTTAATCTAGCTTAAAAATTTGAGTCAGAACACAGCAATTGGAGTCAGTAATGCTCATTCAACCCTCCTTTCTTTCTCTTTATTCAGGGTGAGATCTTTGTTGATTCACCTCCCTCTGCAGTGTACAAAAAAGTACATACACGCACACAGACTATTCAGTAGATTGGTTCAAAGCCAATTTCTGAACTTTCAACAATTCATTATTAATTTCTGAGCTTTCTGCTAACTTTCACAAGGTTTACTTTAACCTATGTTAAAGTATGTCTTTGCCACTGCCCTGCTGCGCAGTCCTGCATTTTACAGAGACTTTCACTGGGTTTTGGAAGAACTGGTAAAAGCCAGCCATGGCCATGCTGGAATTGGGTCTTATTGCTCATAACATGCTTTGAAATTTATGTAAGGATGCTGGTAATAAAATAGTAATTCACTATCACAAATAACGTAATGCTGCCTTTGTTCCCAACCTCTACTCCCAAAGGTATGCTGTGTACTACAAATTGAAATCCTGCTTCTGGAAAGCTCAGGAACCTTGTATGCAGTAGGACTCTTGGCCTAAGTGCACGTACCCATTCCAGGTCTCCCATTAAAACATGGAGCAAGCTACACACGCCCTCACAGTTAGCTTTCATGGCTGGGAAGACTGGGTCTGCACCTCTCTGCTCCATCCTTTCTTTGTGCTCTGACCACTTGTCTTGGTGGAACTCAAGGGAATTTGTAAATGTATTCCTCAATAGCTGACACTGATAAAAGAAATGTATGTAAAACATACATTGTAAAACTCCCTATGATGATGGGCTGTGTAGTAATTTAGATGAAGGGTTGCTAGAAATGAAATATTAAGGACGTGAGTGTTCCAATTTCTTCTTTTTTTAACAGAAGCTAAACATGTGACTATGTTATCAAAGGGGAAAACATTAAATCACCAGTTCAATTTCATAGCCAAAAGCAAAGCAATTAAAATAAAATTTATATTAAGTGTTGAGACAGGACTTTAGGTTGCAGGTAAAGAATATTTTTAGGATCAGCTGTTGGATTCCCCCCTGCCCCCTCTTACTGTTTCTCTTATTTATTTCACCTCAGGTTATGCCTAAGGAATGCAGTTCTGTTGCAATCTCCAAACCAGAAATGCCTCTTTTAGTAACTAGTACTATAAATCACACCTGATTATCATATTTGCTTGGATGAGAGATGCATCTTGCACTTTTCAGTTATGTCAATTAAGATTGTGTTTATAGGGAAAAATATTCATAATATCTAAAATTAGGTGTTTTTATTCTGCTGATGCTTCATTGTTTATTTTTACATTATAGATGAAATTAAATTTAAAAAGGCACAAACAATAAGACTAGATTGCATAGCAAGGATGTGGAACACAAAAATGTGTTTAGCATGGCTCTGAGGGATACTCGGAAAGGAACTGTTTTGCAATGATCCATAATTTCCTTATCTAAATATGATATTTGTCTCTGATCCTCTGTGGAACCCGATTACAGGGAATAATCTGAACCCATGAAAATAAAACCAGTAAATCCTCTATCATGTGGAACCACCTGGTTTGAATTATGTGGCAATGAAGAGGCATTGCTGCCAACTCAGCAACAGTGATGAGTCTGCCACTCCAGTGTTTCCTCATGGATCTTTCAGGAGAACTGGATAGGGGGTTCAAGATGCGATGAAAACAGCTGAATAATGAATTGTTCAAAAGATGTTAAGAGAATAGTTAGGAAAATGAAGGCCATAAATAGAGAAGAGGGGACACAGTTGGTGTTTGGCAGCATGGGACAATATTGTGCCTGTGTGCTGCACAAATAATCCTTGAGCAAAAACATTACTTCAGTGGAAAATAGTGGAGTATTAATTTGATATGATTTTTGGTACTAATATATTTTCTGTCTCATTTATTATAACAATATATACTTACAGTTGGTATAAAATACTAGACTAGTAGTTGTTTGGGGGCTGTAGGCTTTTTCAGATAGACACCACCCCAAAAAAACCCCATAGTTTTCATAAGCATTTAATTTTTCAGAGAGCTACAGCATCCTTCAAAATGCCACAATAAAATGTTGCTGTGGGCATAGGGATTCTAGATTAGTTAAATGGGTAGCCTTCTATAATTTATCATTTGAAGATAGCATTTGTGTGAATTTGAAGGAGTAAGCCAGTCAATATGGCAGGATGTATATAGGAGACAAACTGGGATAGAGTATGGGTGAAAAATAGAGAGTGAAAGAAAAAAACACAAGACACATGCTGATGACACAAGATATTTAGTATAATTACTCTCAGTATAATGGCACGAAAAAAGAATTGCTCATTTTGATATAGTAATCCATTGTTCAACCCCAGCCATTAGCAAAATCAGATAGAGAGTATTGAAAAGGTAAGGTATGAGGTGAATGAAAATGGATAGAGTTATTTCTATGTATTGCACTGTTTGGTAATACAGGTAAATAGAAGATCAGTGAAAAACAGCATTTCCCTCACCTCTTCCCTTCCACCCTCCTTCTGTGTAAGCATCCACTGGTATCTCTCAGAGTGTTTGGAAAGATTAAAAAATAACAATAAATAGGGAGATGAATCTGTTACAGAAGTCTTGTATTCCTTTTTGGGTAGCAGAATTTACTTCATCAGTACTTGCAGTGATCCAGTTTCTCTCATAAGTGAAATCAAAGCCGAAGCAAGCTTGGCTTAGGGAGTACATTTATGTACCAAAGTAGGAGCAGTCACTCTAGGAAACAGAGCTATTTTCCTGAGAATGTGGTGATTATTTTGCTTTGTTTTCTAATGCACAGTAATATATTTGTGAGCAGTAGCAGCATAACCTTTTATTTGTAGTAGACTTATGTAGTGGTAACTCCTACAGCTAAGCATGAAATATTTAGATTTAGAATTAATTCTTGCGCATTAAGAGCCTTTGAAGAAGAAAAATGGGTGAAAGAGTGGTACTAAGGGAGAGTACTACTAAGGGAGAGTAGTCCAGTTAGATTTATTATATATAACTCTTCCCAGTTCTTTCCCTGTAGTAATTTGATGAGGTTTCTATCCTGGGTTCTAGCCAGAGGAAAGCATTAAGTTCCTCTGTTTCCCAGGGGAGAAAATTGTGCTGCTTTGATGAGCACCACTTCTGTAAGGGTATGGGCTTCACAGATATTTCCATATTTGTTGGTCTGTATGGATTTGTAAGGGAACATGTTTAGATCAGACCCTTGTCATTGCTCCGGGTTTCAACAAGGGATAATGGAGAACAGTGTCAAAGTGCTGATTCCAAACCTCAAAGCTTGCAGATGCATGGAGATGTGCTATGCTGGCAGACTGTGACAGGGTAGCTCACAATTTACTGTTTGGCTTATCATACCATCTTTGGTGGAAAGAATTTGTCCCACATACGCCTTGTGTTAAGCATTTCTTTCTCACTATCTTCTCCTCAACAGCTAGGAGATTCCCAAAACATCTTCTTCTTTCTGGAAAAATGTACACCATATCTGATGAAGAGAGGAAAAGCCAGTGGTTGTTTATGTCTTCTGTACTGTTTAATGTCTGTTGCACTGCCAAGCATGATTATTGTGGTGAATTTAAGCAATATTTTAGTTTGGCTACATGACATTATATCTATGCAAGCATTTCTTACATCTACAAGGATGAACCTTTGGAACACGAACATTTTGCTTATCACATCTGTAAAAATGTTTCTTTATTCCTGAATTAACCCTTGGAGAAAGCTTTAAGAAAACTTCTCTTCTGAAAAAGATAACATGTAAAAGTGTGATTATTTACTAACTTTGAAAAAGTATGGCTGATGGATGAAAGCATTTATAATGTGAAATATTGAACACAACATCTTTTATAAAAATAATAAAGGTAACAGCAATTTTTGAGGTGTTTTAAGGATAAAATTTAAATGAAAAAACAAGCTAACATCATTCCATAACGATGATGATTCCATAACTTATAGATACATAGGTTTATTTCTAATTCCATATTTTATAAGAGAAGCTTTCAGAATGCATTATATTTGAACGGCATTCTTTTTCTGAGCTTCTGTCTAAGCTTTCACTGCTTCAGACTCCTTGGATATATTGCTGCTCTGACTGTGGATAGAGAGAGCACAGATCTCTGCTGGTATATTATGTAATGCTATTCTCGGGGTGTACAGTAATCTCTCTGTAACCCCTGAAGTCTCCTGTGTATGACTCGAAAAAGAGTGAATGGCTTCTCCTGTTCTAGGCTTGTTCCTGCAAAGTTCTGACACCCAACTCCTGTAGGGCCAGCACCAGTTTATATGCGATTACCTCCATTTTAGTTTAAGTGGTCTGATTATAATCAGCAGAAGTTGCACAGAGTCACAGAATGGTTTGAGTTGGAAGGGTCCTTAAAGGGCACCTATTTCCAGCCCCCCTGCCATGGGAAAGGACACCTTCCACTAGAGCATTTCCAGGAATGGGGCACCATGGCTCCTCTGGGCATACTGCTCTTGCATCACCTCCTACACATGAAAGAATTTCTTCCCAACATCTAGTCTAAACCCACCCTCTGTCAGTTTGAAGCCTCAGAATGAAGCAGTTTCTCAGTATTTTTCCCAGGCTACCTGTCATTACATTTTGCTCTTTTCAGAGCACTTAATACATCTCAAGAGGCAGCAGTCATCATCATCATCATCATCTTTTTTTTTTCTTCTTTCTGAAGGATGCCAAGTTGTTTCCATGAATTTCTTACTTCAAGTAGCTGCTGATATTTCTGAGTATATTAAAATACATGGGTATGTCAAAGAACCTCTCTGCCATAATGTCCATGAGAGGATGTAATGAATATTCCTCAGAATCCATGAATCCCTTACAGCAGAGTGTCCTCAAAGGTATTGATCTGCTTTGATGGAGTCCAAAGGGCCAGGGAGGAGCTGGAGAGCAGGGAGGGTGGAACTGACTTGGGTAGAAGTCCTGAATCTTACTAGCCAGGCAGACTCCCTAAACGAGAAATGGCTTGCTTGTTACATGGCCTCTCATAAGCCACTGAGGGGAGGAGCAAATTCAGCAGCATCTTTAAAGAAAAATCCTTGCACCCACTCAGGCACACTCTTTAATAGCCTGTTCTGTTGCTGTGCATTCTAAATAGAAATATCAGTATAATTTCAAAGAATAATTAGAAGGAAAAAATTAAATTACTTGAGTAATCCCAGATAAAGCAATAAACTTCAGTTAGTTCTAAACATCATAGCATCTGCTACAGCAATATAAGCAGAATTTTGACTTGTTTTTCCTAGTTGCTTTGGCATGTTGGAGAAAATGACTGAGCTGCTGCTGTTAGCCAAAATCTGTTTCCCCAAATGTTTCATTCTGTTTTCTGTGATTATTTTTAATCTGCATTCTCTTAAGATATGTTATCATATGTGAATTCTGGCTGCGTATTTTAAAAAATAACTTATTTGCAGCTGTCAGAGATACCTTATGAATAAGTTATCAACCACCCCTAAGAGCTATAGCTGCAAACATTAAAAAAAAAAGTAACAAGCCTGTGAACATTTTCTATTAATGTGTTTATCAAATGAATGCATTTAGGGTTAAGAAAACAGTTCCTTTCTGTTAAAAATAACACCACGTTACTTACATTTTCTTTAATGTTAACACATTTTGAACTGATTAAAATGATCTTATAGGAAAACTTCAATTTAAAGAAAATGTTTTTATCCTAAGAGATCTCAAGGGTCTTTGGGACCATCTCACCAAACCAGTGCACATAATTTGCCACTGTAATGATGGAAAGCAGAAAGGAGAGTGGAACTGCAAATGTTCAGTTTTCCTTAGAGAGAAGCAGAATTTAGCAACATAATAAAAGAAAAAACTTGTTGCTGAGAGGGGCACTGGATAGTCTGAACAGCAAGATTTAAAGAGCTGAGTGCTGCCTTTTAAGGTAGGATTGTGTTGTTTTGAGGAGTGATGACCAAAAGAGACTATAGATGAAATTCTCTGACTCCAGAGACTCAGGGAATTGGTCAGATCACTGAGATTCAGGCTATGGAGAGTGATTATTTTTTTAAATTTTCATTTTTTCAGAAAAAAATCATAACCTAAAGTAAAGAGACTAATGACTTGAGTATTATTGTAAGCAATAACAAGGATAGAGTAGAGGATTGTATTGTACCTAGGCAATATTTTAACTTCCAAGGCTTCATTAGGATGGATTTTAGGAAACAACCAAGTTCCTGGGCAGTTAACTACTGTAGCTGAGAAATAGGTAGCAAAATGTTGTGATCTCTTTTTGAGAATAATCAGTTGCTTTTTGAGTGTGAATGGTGAAAGTATATAAGCTTAATACTATTAAAATAAAGACCAGGAAGGTACCTTCACTTGAATTTTTATTTTTACCCTTCTCAGGAATGCTACGATTGTTTGGGACTAGTCTCCACTGGAAAGTATGACTGTTCAAGTGTGATTTGCGTGTGAATGTGTGCTTCAAAATATCTGTTTGTTTAGTTGTTTAACCTGATAATTGTACAGTTTCCATCCCTAGAGGGGCAGTTAAATAGACAGAAAGCAGATTTGAAATATTGATACTCTTGTCCTGATCACAAAGTGGGTATATCAATGTAAAACACTTCTATGCTATGCCCAGAGGAAGAGGCTACACCATTTTAATGATGCTCTAAAAGTCAAAGAGATAATACTTCCTGATATTATTATATTGATAGCTATTCTATTGCCTTTGGATTCCCAGGTGATGCTACACCTGCCCTAATTTATGAAGGCATTTTTCACTAGTTAGTTACTTAATGACATTAGGGTAGTATTTCTCTGCCTTGCTGAAAGGGACTTTTTTCTTTGGCTTATCTGCTCTTGTTTTGGGTTCTTTCCCTGCCTCTGAATGGCCAGTAGCTCCATCCACAAGACAGGGTTGTACTGCTGCCCTGCCCAGGAGGAGATGAATTGCTACCAAGGAAGCTGGTAAACAGTTGTTGGTAAAGTTTTAAGGCTAGCCTAAACATTTGCTGCCAGTAATTAGTCTTCTTACTCAGGCAGTTGACGGAGGCTGAGCTGCTGCCAGCTCATGGGGAACTGCTGACTGCTGTGTCTAGAGCTTTATGACTCCCTGAGAGTTCTGGTGCACAATTTGAGAAACCAGGCCTGTGCTAAAGGTAAAAAACAGGTATGGGGTATGTTACATGTATGAGAAAGAACACAAGCAGTGGGAGGGTGAAAAGGAAAAATAGAAAGGTAAGTGGAGCTGAAGTCAAGTGAATTTTACAGTGGGAAGGAACTATGAATCAGGGAGAATTTGGAGAGCAAGTAAACATGATGAACAAGGAGCAGCTAAGTCAGTGGAGTGAAAATGGCATGTGTTCATTTTTGCATAAGCATAAGGTGGCCAAAATTTCAAGACCTGTCTCATGCTTCACTACTGTTGTGCTCTGCCTTTTTGGAAACTACATTGATATGATTCCGTCAGCTTGTGAATGTACTTTAACATTTGACATTACTTAAATAGTAACACCGTTTGATTTCACATTTTAAAAAATCCTGATTATGTAGACCAGAGTCTAATACAGTTCAAGTCAATGCATTGTACTGGCCTTAATAAAAAAAGGGTAGAGGAATCCTCCCCCATATTAATAACCATGAGTTAAACATCAGCGCTTTTGGCAAAGCTGGGATTCCCTACCCCCGCCCCAACCCGACCCCGTTTTTGACTTTGTGCCTTTCCTTTACTACAGAGTTCCCAAAAATTCTAATTTAGTTTGGTAAAGTATAGGCCCTAACCGGAAAGTGAGTAACTGGGAGATAACTGCAAATAGAGTAATTGATTCTGATAAAAATACATAATCTGTTAGTGCTCTGGAACACTTCATAGTTTTTCATTTTGTTTTGGTTTGCATGTTACTGTCTTTTAGTAGTTAAACTGAAAAGGAAGCTCCAAACAACAGATGGTGACACTACCATTGTGTAAAGGGATTATTGTTAAGTGCATGGAAAGAGTGGCGTAGAATTCCAGAGGCAAAGTGCGCTTTGTTTCAAGATTGTTCCCTCGTGGTTATTACAGTTTAAAAGACAATAGGTCCCTTTCACCTTGGGCTGAATGGACAAAACTCCCATTATCATTAAGAGGTATTGTGCGTTCTTTACATCTGAAATTATTTTGGTTTGATGTGACTTATTGGAGAGGACAAACAGTAAAGAGATGCTCTAATTGAGATCTGGTGACTCGTTGTCATCTTTAAACATTACAGATATTTAGTAAAAGGATTGTAAATTCGTCATGGAAAGAATTAAGTGGTTTGACATTTTTTAAAGCACATTGGCAGATGAGAAAAACTCTTTCCTTGGCCATGGGTTAAGCACCCTTTGTACTGTCTTCCCTTCCTGCCTCGTTTTGTTTGTTGGTTGGTATTAGATGATTGCCTGTCAGGTGCTAAGCAGGCAGCTCCACTGAGATACTTTCCTTGTGTTTTATCCCAGTGTACTCATAGCACTGCTGAGTGCACTGGCACAACTACAGAAGTGTATTATCTTTCATTATTGCTTATGAGTTCATATACATTGTTTATTGCAGTAAAGAGTAATGGTGATAGCTAATTAGCTATAGGGGGTGTGAGTAATTCTGTAGGAGAGCTCTGTGCTGATAATAAGCCCTGTTTCCCTGACTGCTGAGGAGACGCTTGAACCCAGTGGGGTACCAGTCCCTTCCCAGGCCAACCCACCCTCTAACACACAAGTCCTTGCTGGAAGCTGGAGCCCAAATGTCTCTACTTTTGCAAAGTGTGAGCTGATGCAGATGGAAGCTGATGATATGTGTGTGATAATTATGCTGTGTCAAGTCTCATTTTAAAGACCATAAGTATACCTTTTTAAAAGAAAAACAAACTTCTTCACCAGCCTAGAGAGAAACATAAATCATGTATTTTTGTCACCTCAAAAGACCACTCAAAGATGAGCTTTAATATTTCAAATGCGACAAGCAATCCATACACATGAATCACAATTTGAGTTCCATTACAGCTGAGCTGATATATACCACTGTGTGCTTTATGAGTTTTACTCTAATCATATTAAGTAAAAACCAAAGCTTTTTGTGATGAATACCTAACCTTTTACAAGTATTTGTAGCATTGTGGTCCAGAGCAACAGGTTTAGTGTTGCCCTACAGGCTTTAATAAGAAAATTCTGTTGTCAGTTTTCACCTCTCAATATTACTCTCATGTATTAGTAGAAGGCTAATACTGTAAAGGTAAAAGAAAATCTGAAATGCTGAAAGGATTTATGGAAAATGTAATCCTGATAGATTGCAAAGACCGTTAAATAAATGAACAAAGTTTGAAGAGACGGATCTTTTTTTTAAAATTTCTTCTTCTTTTGTTAGGCCCAGGCTTTTTCTTCCTGGGCTCTGGAACTTCTGCAGCTACTCAGTGCCAGTTTTTCTCAATTCTTCTCTTTATAGTCAAGTCATCACTTGAAGTCCTTAGTCTCCTTTTGAGATACTCTCTCATGGCAGTATTTTCATATAGACAGTGAATTTTCTTTTTATCTCTGGATATTCTCATGTTTTTTGTTACAGAATCTGGGCCTTTCTTGCAATGAATCAAAGTTCAGATTCCTTCACCTTTGAGACTCTTAATCCTCTCACTTCCCCTTAGGGGAATAAAGAGAAATGTAGTGAGGGAGCTGGAGATGAAGGGTAGTGCATAAGGTTAATTTTCAGGTGATTGGTTGCTGTTTTGGCGTTCTTCTTTTCTTTTCAGACATCTTTTCATTTCTTTTCCTTTTATGCTAGAAAATTATTAGATATGCAAGAGCAAAACTCCTCAAAGCTATGCTCCAAAAGCCTATTAAAAATAGTTTCCAAGCAGATCAGTGTGAACACACGTCAACACCTGAGTGTTTCCCAAGTGGCTCAAGCACTCAGTGGTGTGATAACAAGACATGTGGGAGGATTTTTCCTGGTTTTTATCTTTCATATATTGATGCTCCTGACTTTTTAAAATTCATTTCATCAAGTGGCACTGCAACTGAAAGAATAGAAATGCAAGAACGAGATAGTTTAAGGTGTGTGCAGTGGTATACAAAGTATTTTGCCTCCAGGCCATCATTTCTAATTCATCCCAAGCTGGTAGCAGTCAGAAATCGCTGCCAACTGACAGCTGTTTGCTGGCCAGCAGGAAGAGATTTAGCTGGTAGCTCCTGCTGGACAGATGTCTGCAGTGTAGAAAGTATGAGTGTAGCTGGCATGTGTTTCATTTTCAGAGCCTGGAAAATGGAGGTGTACTGCAACTGCAGCTGCTTCAGTTTAGGAAGGTTAAACAAGATACCTGACTTTAGGTAACCAAGAACTCAGCATGTGAACAATTAAAGTCTCCCTCCTTCCCCATTCTGGGGCTGAATGCTGATGTTTTGGTGCTAATCACCTGCTATGTTTCCATAAGCACAGTGTGGAGGGAGAAAGTAAACTGTAGATGGCTGTGCAGAGGAATGTGATAGGAGGCTGCACTGTGGGGTGACCAACTCATTTGCACTCCTCAAGCTGAGGAGGTTCTTCAGCTGTGTTATGAATTGATACTTTCCAGAGTGTGAGCAATCAATAACAAAAAGAAAGTAAGAGGGGGAAAAAATGTCTCTGATTCATCTTTCTTTGTGTTGGACATATGTAACACTAGAATTAATATTTTGAAAACCACAAATTACTTCGTGTAAAATCTATGCTGCTAAGCAGAAAATCTGTCCTGCTGTGAAAAAATTTTAAAGAAAATTCCTCAGTGTAATGTCTGGTTTTGCAAAAAAGGAAAGCGGAAAGATTTTACAGTTTACAATATCACAGAGATTTGCGATATTTAAACAGGCAAGTAAATTATAGGTTTGAGTCACTATTGTGAAAACAGTCCTGGATTTTGGATTTGCAGTAGCAGTAGAGATTGCTTAAGCAGAGACATGAGGTTAAGTTATTGCTACTCCTTAATCATGTTTTTTTTTGCTTTGACGTGATGCAAACTGTAAAATGGGCTTAGGTGACTGCTTCGGTCTTCTGCTTGTGAAACATGTGGAGGTGGCACAGAGCCCTGGCCAGTAACTTCTGCAGCAGAGCTGTGTCTCCAGGGCCAGGGTATTGCCAGCACACTTGGGTGAATCTGGAGGTGTGGAGAACTCACTGCTCAACTGGGCAGTGCAATCTGCTCCTGCACTGTCCTGGCAAACGTTATATGGCATATCTGATCAGCACAGCAACTGATACCATGCTGTATGGTTACTGTGCCTTTAAGAGTTAGGATTTTCAGTGTTGCGTACTTTGACACTATTTTGTGTTTAAAAACTGCATCAGTTTTTGGTTTTTAATGTTGCAAAAAAAAAAAAAACCCAAATATATGTGTTACTTTTCAAGACTTAAAAAAAGAAATGCTTCACGAAGAACAGTGGGAAGGAACACATTGCTATGATACAGGAGTTTTAGCGCTATTTTATTAATATTTTTTACTGAATTTGCCTTGTTTTTTAGTACTAGTGTTTTAACAGATTGCTTTTGGAGTTGTAAATGGAATTTATGTTCTGTAATGTCATGTTATTCATTTCACGAAGTCTGACTGTAACTACCCTGGGTGGTTCTTCCCTGCAGACATTGATGAGTGTGCTGCCAAGATGCACTATTGCCATGCCAACACTGTGTGTGTTAACCTGCCTGGCTCCTACCGCTGCGACTGTGTCACGGGATATGTCCGTGTGGATGACTTCTCCTGCACAGGTGAGCTCTCAGGTACAGCAGTAGCACTGTCACATTCTGTCTCTTGCGTGTATACCTGCTTCTGTCTAGTCCCAAATGCCACACAGCAGCTGGCCCTTTGCCAGGATAAAATTTAGGCACAAGTAGGGTAGATACAGGTGGTAGGAAGCGCCTTTGCCCTGTATTGGCCCTTTGGGATTAACTTGGAAGGTGGCTGATGAACGCCTGTGGTGCACCCACTGAGGGCTCTTGCCAGTGAAGGCACAGTCCCTTTGTGTCCCACACCTGCCTTCTGTGCCAGGTGCAGAGGCTGAGATCACATGTATTGTGAGAAGAAACATGACCTCATCAGCTGTGGTCTGAAATTGGTCAGTGGATTGAAACATGAGATGTTACTCAGGATGAAAAGCTTTCTGGTCAGAGCCGAGATAAATACACAAAAGAAAAACTGAAATGTATAAGGTTCTTAAATCCAGTTATTGCTAGGTAGTTTGGAAATCGTTGTTAATGCTGAGAATTAATGTCTCAAGAGCTATGACATGTTGTTTAGAAAAGACACCAAGTGGATAGCATTAGACAGTTAATCTAGTTGGTTTTCTTAAAGATATCCATCTGCAAAACGAGCTCTAAAAATCCGTAGTGGAAAGTAGGTAGGGCCTCACTTCCATTTAAGGGTGTTTAAGGGACCTTTGGCAGTCTCAGAAAAATGTGAAAAGCTGCTGAACTGCTCATCCCAACTCTATCTAGCATGATAACATCTTTCAATGACAACACTCCAGAAAGTCTGATTTTGGGATTGTTTTGGTGGTGTACCTGTCATGCAAAGGAGGAAAATATCAGGTAGATTTATTGAAATGGATATAAATCAGTTTGGTGCAATACCATGTTTAGAATGGTGTTGTGTGAGCTGTTTCTGAAGTGGAAAGATGGCACAGGAATATTCAATATGAGAATGATTTCCAGCCTGAAATAACTACAATTGTAATGTGTATTATACTTAGGGAAGGTCATAGTTAATGTTGACTTTCATGATGACAGCATGCCTTTTAGCTCACATTATATAATTTATAAAACTGTTGGAAAGTCCTGCCCACCCCTTGAGAGAGGTTGATGCTAAATAGCTGTCAGGAGGCTGATTTTTATTTTGCCCAAAGTGTCATTATTTCTGTTTTCAATTTTTCTTGATCTTTTACTATGTGACATGACAGATTCAGACCTTAAATTCTGTGCTGTGTGAGGTATCAACCTTCACAGTGACAGGGAGAGTGGTTTTGATAATCTGACTTTCTTTCCCATATATACTCTACTAATTTCCTAATGTGCCTTTCTTTCCAGCAAGGCACTGTCATTAGGCATGCAAAGGGTATAGAAAGCAAGGTATTTGTGATACACTGAGAAAGTGTGAAGTAACAAGACAAGTTGCTCGACAGTAATGAGGGAACATTCACTTAAAGTGAATGCATACAAAGAATCCAGAGCAGGTATAAGAACAAATAATGGAATGAGAAAGGCAACTATTTCTTGCAGGTTTATTGTCTTGTCACTGCATTTTTGACATTGTCATTTAAAAAAGCAGGGCAAGTGCATTACATAGATGAGGAGAAACTTGGTTCATTGCCTGTTGTATCTAGAAATAAATGTTTGTTATAATATTAAATGTAGTTAAAATAAATACTGTGCAATAGAAGCGCTAATCCTGTCTTTGTATTTTGGATTATGCTTAAACAGAATTTTAGCAGTAATAGTAATGATTAAAAAAGAAAACAGTAATAAAGAAAAACAGGCAGCAAATGCTTACTTAATCTCCCCTTATATTGACAACAAATGTTTAACAGGCACAATCGGCTGTAGCTATTACTCAGGTCTTTAAAATTTTGTTACCTTTTATTCAAACCAAATAGATGAGACGTTTTCTTGTTACTGAACCACATATTTAGAATATCTGAATAAACTGAAAGCCTGAGATGGGTTGGTCTTCTGATTAAAATAGTGTGTGTATGAAGCAAGGCTCTGATGGGTTCTGGATCAAGATGAAGTTTCAGATATAAGTGCTTAAGGCACATGCATGTCATTGCATGTATTTTGTACACTGCTGATGCTAAAGCAGAATTGTCCATAGAGCAGGAGGTATAATGTTTTGGAAAGCCTGAGTCTGATTTATCCAGGTAGAAAGTCATTTGTAGTTGAGCAGATTTCTGTGTGTTGCTGGGCAGCCATGTGCTTGATGGCTGATCCCCCTAGCTCTGGTAGCTTTCAAAAGGTGGAAAGTATGTGGAAGGTGTAAATGTGTATGTGGAAGGTGTAAATCAGAAACAATTTTTAAGCTGAATGAAATGTTTCAATTTGATATTGAGGGAATTTTATCGTTATAAAAGGAAATGGAGTGACTGGTGAGATGCTATGTCAATTTGAATAGAGCAAAATAAAATTAATTTGCATATCGGTGACTTTTAGATATGCTGCTTCCAGTGTTTTCTTTAAATCACTGGATCTTAATGAAATTAAACTAATTTGTACAGATTTGACATTGCTGAAAGATTTTTTTCTAAAACAATTTTTTGGATAATAGTTTCCAACTGTGAAGTAGGAATTTCTGTGGTTATCAATAAGAAGCTGCTGCATTGGAAGATGTGCTGATTGCATAGAAAATGCAGTCATACCAGACAGAGTGATTGAAACAGTATTCTGAGTGAAGATACAATTATATTAAACTGTCACCTATGACTTAAAATCAAGTAGGGACTATTTTAATAAATAATCAGTGTTCAGTCTCACATAAGCAGAAGACCTGGGATGATTAGGTATTCTGAGACAGATTAGTCAGTCTGGTAATAACTTCAACCTGTGTTCACCAAGAAAGGTACATTAGTGTTTTTTCTGCTTTCCTGTTCCTAGGGCTTTGTGCACTGGATGTTAATTAAGTTGCTGAGTGAAAGATGGTTTTATTAAGAAAAATTACCCTGAAATAGGAACCTGCTTTTCAGTCTCTTCCTGTGGCACTCTGACAGGTTGTTTATCTGTTCTCCAGTAAATCACAGTCTTGTCCATTCTGAAACTGGCAGCAAGATTTGCTGCTCCAGATGTTCTCATTTGCTGGAATCTACTGATTTAAAGCATTTGATTGTTTCTCACATGTTTTTACCCTGGTTGCTTCTTGAAAAATAAGTTCTCTTGGGTTGCTTTCTTCTAACATAGCAGTTTGGGAGTTTGCTTCAGAAGTGCTTTATTTCATTCTATGCTTTTTGAAGCATTATAAATTACACAATAAGAATGTAATACTTTGATTTTTGATGGGCTGCATCTGTTCTCTGGCATGACTTTAAAAATTCATGTATGTGATTTTCTGTAGTTTGAAACTAGAATATATAGTTCCTGTATCTCACTGCCATTCGATCAAGTATGTAAATGCTTTTTCTTCTTAATAAGCTATAACTTACCTGTAATGGCCACATAAATCATGCTGCTAGGAAGAGAAAACAGTGTGGGTAGGTTTCATCTCTTTTTGCATAATGTTGACATTTTCTATGAAGACAGGTCACAGTGATTACAGAAAAGACTCCTGGCCTTTAACAACTATGATAGCCATTTAAAAAATAATGACTAATTTTGCAATTCTCCTTGGGACCTGCATGGAACACCAAAAACTTCCTCAAATCCTATGACTCATTCAAAGAATAAGTTTCATTTTATGTAGTCACTACTGGGATTGAATACTATTTTGTTTGATTTGGGTTTTTCTTGTTTGCTTGTGTTTCTTGTTTGTTTATTTTTTAAATTTACTACCAATATATGCTGATTATTTAATAAAGCTTAAAGACCTTTTCAATTCAGAGTACTACATCTTTTGTTCTCTATTTCCATATATTACTCATGGCCATTCTTCTGAATGAAGAAGCCTCCTTTGGACTTGAGAATGTCTCAGCTCATTTTCTTCAAGTTTTATCTTTTCAAGAAGTAGTATGAAAAGTTATCTGGTCATCCAACATGTCAGTAGTACCCATTCTGCCAAAATTGGGTGAGATGTATGCAAGCACCCTTCTCTTTATGAACCAAAATTGTGCTGGCAGATGTTTTACTTGGTGAAAATAATCCACCTCCATATTTTACTGTTCTGCATGATGTTTCAATAGCGGACTGTGCTTTTAACCCTCTTTCAGTCCTCATTTGCTGTGATGACGGCCCCAGAATTTCTTTAACCTTTGGCTTCTCAAACCAATGAGTCACTAAAATCTTTGTGTTACTTTACCACAGAAACAAGAAGTATTTTCAAAACACATAGTTCAATATTCTAATTCTGTGAAAAAATGGATGTTACATAGAAATATATTGTTTAGAAGTCTTAGAATAGAAATATGTTGTATAGAAGAAGTCTTAGAATATAAATCTTAGTCTTGAGTTTATATTCTAATTTAATTTACAATATAGGTAGAGAAGAGGAAGAAAAAAGCTAATGATTTTGACAGGTTATCCCATAAGTCCCTTCACTTCCATCCTGTGTGGTTTCTGGGGCAACATTTACTTTTGAATGTACTGCACTTTTCAGAACAAGCCTGTCTTGCAGCATGTTATTAGAAAAGTTGTGCTTAAAGCGTAGAACATAAGGGTTCTGAGAAATCTCTTTTTCAAGGAAAAAATTCAGAAGCCCTTTCTCCTGCTCTTCCCTTTTTTTCCTCCCCTATCTGTGAAAGGCAGCTCAACTGCAGAAATTCCCATGGTTAGAACAAACATTCAAATTGTTTGCTATTACTAAAATTCATGCCTTTGTATTTTTGTTGTTGGGGTTTACCTGTCAAGTTCAAGGTGGTGTGGTTGACCCCATGATAATACTAATAATGCAGCAAGTTTCACCAGAGTGAAGTGGCAATCTCAAAGGGCAGGTTACTGGCCTCACATCCAGAATCAATGTGTGTGTTTGTAAAAGACCTGAAGAAAAGCTTTTAGGTAGACGATTGATAATATGGTCTCTCTTTGAAGGATAGTGTTGTTTTCTGAAATCTGGTCTACTGACCTTTTTTTCTGCTATTTCTTCCTTGTGAACTAAATTAGCATTCCAGAAAGCAACATTGATAATTTTGATGTGGCACTTGCACTTTCAAAGCCCTGCTCAGGGTCTTAGATGTTCAGGGAGGTCAGTAAACAAGTGTTACAGCTGTTCTTGTGATGGGCTGGGGTTGGTGGATTGATAGATTTGTTTGCTAGCTGAAAACATGAGTCTAGGCCAGCTGGCAGTGGAGACAGGTTTGTGGTGGAATAGTTTTCAGGTTTGTTTTGTGCAAGAGCTCTCTTGAGATCTTGCTCTTCTAAAGGATGACATTAGGGTCTTGTTGTGGTGGAGCGACCCTGGCTGGATTCCTGGTACCCACCAAAGCCTCTCTGTCGTTTCCCTCTGCAACTGGGCAGGGGAGAGAAAATATAACAGAGATTCATTAGTTGAGAGAAAAACCAGGAGAGATCACTTAGCAAATACTGTCATGGGCAAAACAGACTCAAATTAGAGATATTGATTGAATTAATTACTAACAAAACTGGAGCAGGATAATGAGAAGTAAAAACAGACCATAAAACACTTCCTCCCTATCCCTCCTTCCTCCCCGAGCTCCTCCCACCAGTGTTGCAGGGAGATGGAAGTGGCAATTATGCTCAGTTCATCACGTGCTGCTTCTGATACTGCATAGGGAGAGGAGCCTTTCCCCTCCTCCAGCATGGGGTTGCTCCCGTGGGAGACAGTTCTCCATAAACTTCTCCAGCATGAGTCCATCCCACGGGCAAGGCTTCTCCACAAAGTGCTGTAATGTGGGCCATTCTTCCATAGGGTGCAGTCCCTCAAGGACAGGCTGCTCCTGTGTGAATTCCTCACAGGGTCACAAATCCTGCCAGGAAACCTGCTCTAGCGTGAGCTCCTCTCTCCACAGGTCAGCAGATCCCTGCCAGAATTCTGCTCCAACATGGACCTCCCATGGGTTCACAGCCTCCTCTCAGGCATCCAGCTGCTCTGGTGGGAACTCTTCCATGGGCTGCAGGTGCATCTCTGCACCCCTGTGGCCTTCCATGGGCTGCAGAGACACAGCTGGCTCACTCTGGGATGCACCACAGGCTACAGGGGAATCTCAGCTCCAGCACCTTGGGCAGCTCCTGCCCCTCCTTCTGCCCTGCCTGGGTGTCTGCAGATTTGTTTTTCTCCCATATTCTCACCCTGCTCTTCTCTGGCTGAAATTACATCTGAGCAGTAACTTTTTTCTTCTTCTTAAATCTAAGAGGCATTCTATTATTCTTGATTGGCCCAGCATTGGCCAGCAGTGGGTCCATCATGGAACAGTCTGGCCTTGGTTCTGCTGGACATGGAGGAAGCTTCTGGCAGCTTCTCACAGAAGCCACCCCTGTAGCTCCCCTGCTACCAAAGTCCAGCCTCACAAATCCAATACACTTGCCTAATACTATGTAATTTTTTAATAACATTGTAGAATGGTTTGGATTCTCAAGGACCTTAAAGATGATCTAGTTCCACCTCCTCCTGCCATGGGCAGGGACACCTTCCATTAGACCAGGTTAGTGAGAGCCAATCCGACCTGGCCTTGAGCACTTCCAGAGGTGGAACAGCATAGTTTTTCTGGTCAGCCTGTGCCAGGGCCCCATCATCCTCGCAGTAAAGAGCTTCTTCCTAATGGCTAATCAAAACCTTCCCTCTTTCAGTTTTAAGCTGTTACTACTTGTTCTGTCACTGTGTGTCCCTGTAAAAAGTCTCTTTCCAGTTCTTACAGGCCCTCTTTAAGTGCTGGAAAGTGCTGGAAGGTGTTCCTGGAGCCTTCTCCTCTCCAGGCTGAACAACCTGAAATCACTCAGCCTGTCTTCATAGGAGAGGATCTGCAGCCTCTGAGCATTTCTTGGGGCTCCTCTGGAACCTTCAACAGGTCCATGTCCTCCTTACGTTGGGGGCCCCAGAGTTGTACACAGTGCTCCTGATGGGGTCTCACAAGGGACTGTAAAGGGACAGTCACCTCCCTCGACCTGCTTGTCACACTGCTTTTCATGCATCCCAGGATGTGGTTGGCTTTCTAGGCTGCAGGTGCACATTGCTGGGTTGTGTTGAGCTTCTCCTCTACCAACACACCCAACTCCTCCTAGTGAAGGCTGCTCTCAAACCATTCTCTGCCCAGAGAGAATGTATTTGTGCTTGAGATTGCCCTGGACTGAGTGCGGGACATTGTACTTGGCCTTGTTGAACATCATGAGGTTCTGAGATGCCCACCTCTCAAGGCTGTCATGGTTCTCCAGAACGGCATCCCTTCCCTCTGGCAGGCACCACTCAGCTTGTGGTGCAAATCAGCAAACTTGCCAAACTTTTCCAGAACAATTATGAAAATATTGATCGTGTTGGAGTCATAGTTATGTCACTGTTTATAGATTAGGTATCAGATGTTTAACACTATAGGTCTGACTGGGGCTGGTCCAGGTAGATCTGGACCCCCCTGATTCTGCTTGGAACCATTATATGTTCCCTTCTTTGGAATCCACTCTGTCATTGCACACTGAAGACAGACCATAACCTTTCTAGGAGCCTCTTTGTGATCTTTGTGCATGTCTTTTCACTGCACATCTTCAGGACTATACCCAAGCATTTTCAAATGCACATGGAGATTGTTTGTAAAACATGTGAATGGATGATACTTTGCTTGTGTTAACTCAGCAGACACAAAATATTTTTATGCTGATCTCTACTCAACTGAGTCCTTTAATGTCAAGTGCTATAAGGCAGGGCAGGACTTAGCTCCTAGTGTTAAGTAGGACTTCTTCGTTTGAACTGCATTCAATAGCAGCTCTGTTTCCAGAACTGTGAAGGGAAATGTGATTTAGTTTGAGGTGCCTTGAAATGCAGAAACATTTGTTTCCAGTCCCTTGGACGGCTGTTGGCAAGTTCAGCAGCAGGTAATCGCTGCGCTGGTGGGCATTGTCTGCATCAGAGAGCATTTCTTTGCTCTGCAGGACAAGCCAACAGAAGATTGGAAGTGCATTAAATCAATCCCAACAAAACAGAGCATGAGCAACTCCGCATCAGCTGACTGACATCAGCAGAGGTTTTGACTCAAACCCCACTAACGTGGGAGAAAGCTTTCAATGGCATTCATTTTGGCTTTAGATAAGTCCCACAGAGAGATAACTGGTGCACTATTGCCATAAGGAAGCTCCATTTTTAACAATGCTAAAAAGGCTGATTTTTCTGTATTGTTAGAGAATGCTGTACTAACAGAGATAATGTAGCTTCTCAATGCATCCCTTGAAGCCTGATAAGTATTTAATTGCTCTTTTAGAAAAGGGAACTGAGGCACAGAGAGTTGGAGTACTTTGCCCAAATTCATGTGGAGACTGTGACAAACATTGGGGAGTCTAGTAAAGAGTCAGATAAATTAGATATGGGAAAAACATAGACTTATAGCAGCAAGAATTCAGTGAGCAGTGAGGTTTATTTTTATAGATATTGACATTTTCACAAGAAACAATAGCAGTTCATTGAAGCACAGTGTGCATGAGCCCTGAGTAACCATGTGGCCTTTGTGTTATAAATCTTCTCCTTCCTTTTTCCATGCAGTTTTGTAGCATCTTTTTTTGCTTTGGAGTTGAATTATTCCCCAGTCCTCTAATTTAAATGCCATGTTATGTTCTTTTGTTCCTGACTTCACCTTCATTTGATGGGCTTACTGGGTTTGACTGCAACATTTTTTACATTCCTTCCATTAAAAAAATGGCATTAGAAAACAGAATATTATTTGTTCCTAAGTACTTTCAATCTGAGGGGGAAAAAAGGTACTAAAAATGCAATATTTACAGTGATTTAAATTTCTCACTGGTAAATAGTTTAATTAAACATCTTTGTGCATTCCCGTGCTCTAGGCATAGAAGTGTTGCTAATTTATCCAGAGTAGTTGGTAATCCTTTCAAGTCCTTTTGACACATTGATTTTCTGTAACTTTATTAATACTAAAATTAATTAAACAGCTGACCACAAATCATGCTGATGGTTGTATTTCTTGACTTAGGCATAATTAGCATTTTTACATGATTTCTTAGCTGCAGCCTTTTGTGCTGATATATAAGCTGTCACAAAAATGCAGTATTTTAAATTGTTTTGCCATATTTGTTCATGCTTGTGCATAAACTTAAGCATTAAGCATAAAAAATAATATTATTGATTTAATATTCAGTCAAGATTTATGAATGAAACTGTCTAAAGAGACATCAAGGACAAGCCGTGTCTGCTGGTCAGCATTTGTTCTGAGCTCTCTTACTGTAGGATTTCTTCTTGGTATAACAGGACTAAATCCATTTTTATGGCATAAAAAGTCTCAATTCCTAAATGTGGCAATTGCTGCAAACAGTCTTTGAGGTGAGGGATAGAGAGAGAGCCACCATGCTAATTTCTTAGTGGGAATGTGCTATCTGACGAACATGCAGCAGCTGCAGGATCGATGCCAGTGGCTGGAAGCAAAAAGCTCTCATGTTTTAGTCATCTGCTCCCAAAGTAAGTGTGAATGCCTTAAGGAGTGCAACTTGCTTTTGGGGAAGAGTTTACTCAATCAAGTTCTAATCTTTTTGGAAATATAACTGCCAGGGTTTGTCATCTCCTTTGTCCGAACATGTAAAAAATGTCCCAATCTGTATTCTGTTTCTAGATACCATTTGTAACAAACTCTTTGTTCTTCAGGCACTATTGAACTCTCCTACTAAATCAAGGAAGTAACTGAATCATAGAGAAGGGCGTCAGACTCACCATTCCTCAAGGCAGGATCCATGGACTCTGAAGCATCCTTTGTCTTATCTGTTCTTAAAACAATTTCAATGAGGGAAACACTTTAAATCCCCTTTGTGTGTGTGTCCCCCTTACTCAGCTGTTTAGAAAGGTTTCCTTAATGGCTCCTTAAATCTCTCTTGCCACAATTTAAGCCTGTCGCCTCTTGTCATATTCTCAGTGAACACAGACTACACTTTGACCTTTCTATTTGCACTCCATTTTAGTATTTGAAATATCTTTACATGAGTGTGCTTCAATCTTCTCATCTGAAACCTAAAAGCCTAGTTTTAGTTTTGGGGCTGAGCAGTACAGCAGTATTCTAACTCTTCTTCTTGACTTCACATCTTCTTTTGAAAAAATTGTGGACCCAACTTTCAGTGTCTTACAGAAGTATGTTTCACATCGAACTGATTGTTGTTGTGTGTCAAAGAAGATGCTCTCAAGGATGGTCCCAGGTAAGAGGAGGTGCAATGTGTGTGAGGTTGGCAAGTCAGACAGATAGATGTGGCCTAAACCTCCCATAATGATTCTCAGAGTCCCAGGCTGTGTTAAAGTCTTCTTCCAAAGGCTGGTAGAGCTAGGCCCAGCACTGGCCATGCTGGATATGCTCTATTTGTCCTGCTGTGCCTTCTTTTATCTGTCCAAACATTGTTCAGCTATACAAAGAAGAGCTGTTGGGTAGCTAATGGTCAAGTACAGAGTGTCTATAGTGTTTGCTTTTGGTGCTTGAGTAGATTCTATGGCTTGTCTGATTTGAGTAATAATGAGCACATGGCTGCTGGAAAATATCAGGAAAAAAGGCTCAAATGCTCCTCCAGTATTCCTGTGTGTGTCTTGCAATGTGTGTCTCCTATGTGACCAAAGACGGTGCAGGGTGTGGCACATACACATATGCATTTCTTCCAAAGAAATCCCTTACAGAGGGAGAGGAGCTCATTTATATTGGATCATAGGAGTGCCAAATTTCTATGACTTCAGTTTAAGGAATGGTGAAAATTGTCTGGGATGCAATCACTGGACCCGTAGAAAGGCCAAGAACTTGCAGTGTATTTATTTGGATTTGACAGGTGTGTATCTCCTCAAAGGCGGTGTGTCATGGTGGATGGAAACAGCCTGGCAAGTTAGGAGTGACATATCTGTGAAATGTGCAGCACTTTGCTGCTCTACTATTGTATCTTTGTGTTTGCTGCTTGGGTTTATGATTTCCAGAGTAAGGCTTTTACTTATGAAACAAAGGAATTCTGTAAAGCTTGTTAAGCTGAACGAAAAATTTTCCATAAAGTTCATGGTTCTTATATCTGATGTGCTTTTCTGACAGTGAGAAATGTGTGACAAAGGCTTTAGCATATCTTGGGTTTTTTCCTTTTTTTAATCTAAATCTGCATTTTATACACAATGAAACACTATATTAACACTTCCCATTTTGCTATGATCTCATTTTTATACCTGTGCTGAATATTTTATAGTTGTGTGCATATTGATTGGGAGAAAGCTAATGTTTTATTAACAGCTATTGATTCTTGACTGTCTATTACTGTATACAGGTGATCAAAGGATCACCTTCTGAGCAATCTGAGATACTGAAAAGACCTTAGGACGCTGGTTCAATGATGGGCACCTGTAATTTGTTTGAAGTGGCTGGGGTTTGGTGTAAGCACTGTTTAGAAATGCATTGTAGATCGTCCAACTCTTGCTTTGCTGGTTCTGCATATTCACAGCTAAGTTAAAAATGCTTTTTTCAGGAGGAATATGTATATTAAGGGGATGGGGAAGAGTCCCTGTGGCTCTGAAGGTGTGCAGTGTGACTTGTCTCTTTATGGATAGTTCTATTCTGGCTTTGGAGGACTTTGTGTTCTGTCTATGAGCAAGAATATTGAGGTACCGTGTGAGTAATACTGCAGGTGAACATCAGTGTGTCTGATAACTAGATATCCTAGATTCCTAAATTTATTTCTATATTTGTAAACATTAGTCAATAACC
Organism: Luscinia megarhynchos; assembly: GCA_034336665.1. Taxonomy (NCBI): domain Eukaryota; kingdom Metazoa; phylum Chordata; class Aves; order Passeriformes; family Muscicapidae; genus Luscinia; species Luscinia megarhynchos. Next base: position 878,415 of record CM067568.1, read on the forward strand.
ATAAATCTGGTAGTGTTGCCATCCTGAAATATTTATGAAATAATTTTTAAGAGTGTAGAGGAGCTGACACTTGTGAGCTGACTTGCTTGGTCCTTAAGAAATATAGCCTTTGGGAATAGTACAGGGATGGGGTGAAGGAGAGGTGCTTTGATCTATCGCTTTGTAGTTAATATTTTCATCCTTTCTACTGTAGGCTTTTTGCCTCCCAGTATGAAACTCATATTTAGTTACATGATTGCATATAATAATTGCTCAAACGGAGGATTTTTATGACTCTCACAGAAATAGTTCTCATTCTTCATTGTCAGAGAAGTGGGACAGAGCTGGGCAAATGAATGACATGATCTTGCTAATTGTGTTCCCATTAGAATAGTCTATTGCAATTTCTGTGTGCTTAGATTTTTTTTTTCCTTTTCAGAGTTTGCAAATAAGTTCATTTTTACAAAATACAGTTCATGCTGCTAGACTGAGATAATCAAGTGTTTTTGGGAAGGCTTTCCAGATCATAGCAGAAGGGGCTAAAAAACAGGGGCACCAAGCAAAGGATAAGGATCTTAATGGAGAGAGAGCTTAATGATATGTAAGGAAAAATACATTTTTCCTATATATTTATGAAGACGAAAATTTTCATCTTTTCAGGATCCTAGGGATTTGGTTTTGTCTTCTTAGTGCTTGTCATAACAGAGGGTTCTATTTCATAACATTTAATGAATACAAGTTTTTATAATGCTGAACTATCTACCAACATTTGTCCTTTACGCTAGTTTTTGGTTGGTTTGTTGTTGGCCTTTTGCTTTCAGAGTAGCACAAATATTAGAAGTGGTGTTTTTTGGAACATCTGACACAGCAAATTCGTCTTCAAACAGTGAATTAAGAATGCGCATATTTAAGGTGCGCACACTCCCTAGAGGGGCAGAGGAATCCTCTGATCTTTGGAGATTTGGATGTCTGTATTTGCATGGCTCATGGGTATCCACACTGCCCTTTCTGGGTTAGTGAAGAGTCAGCAGGAGGAATAGTGTGGAGTGCAAGCTTGGGTCTCCTCCTGTGCGACACCTGCTTGAATGACTGAGTCATCTTACACTCCTGCATGAAATGCCTCAGCTGGGCTCAGGCCAACTTCTCATTTTTCCTCCATCCCACAACCAAACAGTGGAAACGTGGCCCTTTATCAGCTGAATTCACAAAGAACAAATAATTTAAGTAGTGTAAGTTAGGAAGCGCACTGTTGTAGACAGCAATCCTGGATACCCTCCTGCCCAAGATGTCTTCAGACAGCAAAGTCCATGGGTTTTTTTTCTTCCAGATAAAATTAATTGCCTTTTTATTAGAACCTGGCCTCTTGACCTGCAGTTGACCTTGTATTTATTCTCTATCAGCAGAGTCGGTTGTTTCAGAGAAAATACAGGCCTCCCTCCAACTAAAATATATCATAGAAGGAATCCCATTCCTTGGTTCCATCTAATGATCATTTTTTGCTTTGAACCATAAGAATCAATAATTTCATAATTATAATTCCAGCTGGCAAGATGATTTGTGCTATTCATGTCCATTAAGGGGCTACTATTTTGAATATTATTTGACTTAAATTCAATGCTGCCTAAAGTATTTGATCAGTTAGACTTATTCTGTAAAATGACTGTTTCTATCTGTCCACCCTGATTTTTTTCACTTTAATTTCACTAAGCAAGAGAGCCTTTTTATTAATACTGGGTAAGAGTATTCTACATTCTGTTACTTATTTTACATACCTTTGTATATAATGTAGCTGCTATTAATTTTCTCATAAGTACTGAATAATCATAATCTTTAAAATATTTTTATTCAATTCTAAAGAAAACAAATGGGACTTTCCAAGGAAGAAAGTTAAGTAGATACATGAATACTATAGTGATCTTGAAGAAATAATCATTTTTATCACTGTCATACTCTACAAAGAGGGTAATTGCTGCTATCTGTTTAAATCCCTCAAATGCTGTTTGTTGGTATAATTTCAACTGGCCACAATACATTATTTCCAATGTCCTTACATTTTAAGCTTAATATAAAAATGTGATTGCTTTAAAGATGATAAAAGTAAGATTGTATCTGGAAAGGCAGTCAGGTTATTATGAAATATCTACTCTAATTAGATTAGGTGAATTTGCTGTGATTAAACCAATCTGTTAAATGCAAAAAGGAATTTTAGACTAATTTGGGTTGGAAAGGGCCTTAAAGATCATCTCGTTCCACCCTCTCTGCCATGGACAGGGACACCTTCCATTGTCCCAGGTTGTTCAGCCTGGCCTTGGACACTTCCAGGGATAGGGCAGCCACAGCTTCTCTGGGCAGCCTGTGCTAGGGCCTCACCACCAACACAGAGAATGATTTGTTCCTAATACCTAATCCAAAACTGCCCTCAGTTAAAGCAGAATAACAGTTGGAGAGTACTGAACACCACCACCACAACTAAAAATTAGATGCTTGCATTTGAATCCCTCAAGATACTTCAAGAATGTCTTGACTATCTTAGTATTTTTGTGTATCAGTTACCTTGGTTTTACGGTAGAGCACAGATAGCACACAAGATGTTATTGCAAGTGTTTTATCCTTTGGTAAATATTTGTGAACTACTTTTTTTTTCTTTCCTGTCAATAGGCATTGTAATCCTTAAACTGCATATAACTGCACTGGGAGGGCAGGAAAGTTTAGACTTAGTGAAATATCAATTTCAGACATTGTATAATGTAGTTTCTTTACATTTGTGATCTGGGGTACACCATGATGCTCCTGGTTCTCCTCCACCATTTAAAAGCTATCTCATATTTTATAATATGAAAAGAATATTTAAAGCTTTGTAAAAATTACAGTTTTTCTTGTACTGTTGCTTTCTTGCTTTTTAAATGTTTTTATTTAACATATGAAGCATACACTTACTTGCTTTACAGAAAACACTGTTAATTATGTCCTAGCTAATCTCAGTGAATTTTCAGTAGAGTTTATTCTTTCTGAGCCTCAATATTAACTCCTTTTTTTCTTCCAGAAGTGTTGCGTGGCGACCTGGTTCAGGCCCGGCACAGCAGCTCTAACCCCTAGCCATTCGGTCCATATGCTCCTGGACACCAACGTGGTGGACAGCAAATGGCGTTTATTGAGGGGTCACAAGGGTTTTTATGGTGGGCAGTCTGTGTCATTTCCTTTAGCTCATGTCCGGCTGGGTGCAGCCAGATCTGGAGCAAGGGTCTGACCATAAGGGGGGGAAGGAGTCCCTGGCTGTCCGTACATCCCGATATCTTCCACATGCAAACCTCTAACTCTCCACATTTCCCCCCTCCCTCATGATTAGTAAAAATCGTATAAAGTTATAAAATGTAGACATTATAAAATTTCATGGGTTAGTAAGGTTAGTATAAAATTGTAATTGTGTTAGTAACAGGCATGCCTTAAAGTAATTGTTGGCATTCGACGAGCATAATGTTAACCATTTTTAAACACTTTTTAACGAATAGCACCAGTTTGTTAAATATGCAAGGCCCGAAGATCAGCGTTAGTAAGATTATAGTGAGTGGGCCTATTAGGGTAGAAATTAGGGTGGTGAGCCATGGGGACCGGTTGAACCATGATTTGAACTAGCCCTGTTGAGCTTCTCTGTTCATTTTTCTTAGGTTTAGTTGGTCTCTTAGTTCGGCCATGGAGTTTCTAACGACTCCGGTGTGGTCCGCATAAAAGCAGCTTTCCTCTTTTAAGGCAGCACACAGGCCTCCTTGCTGCATGAACAAAAGGTCCAGTCCTCGCCTGTTTTGGAGGACGACCTCTGAGAGTGAGGAAAGGGATTTTTCTAGGGAAGAAATGGATTTCTCGATCCTCTGCAAGTCCTCGTCAACAGTCATCTGCAGTTGGGCCAGTCCTTGATGTTGTGTTGTGAGGGCTGAGATGCTAGTGGCAGCGCCGGTAGCTCCTAAACCGAGGAGCATTGCTATGGTGATGCCCATTACCACTTCTCACTTGTGGAGCCGGTTGGGTTCATCGAGCAAGCGGTACACTTCTTCTTCCTGGCGATACTGGACTCTGGGGACGATTAGAACTTGGACACAAAAGTCGGTAGAATGATTGAATTTGTCAAGGAGTACACATGGGCTTACCCCGGATCGTTGACAGACCCACATTCCCAATGCAGCTGGGATCCCCCACTGGAACTTCCCCCCTTTAAGTCTGACGAATTCCTGGCAGATGTTGCCCATCTGCTTTGCCAAGGTTGCATTGCCGAAGCATGTGCCTTGGCCTGTGACCTGGCTTAGGGTAATGCCTCTCCAGGGGGTGTCCCATCTGCATTGGCGTGGACTGTCTGACTTTGAAAAGATGAGTGGGAGATCGAGGGCAACACCTTTATAAAAAGGGGGTTGTGCATCATAGCATAACCAGCATGCTTCTGTGAGGTTCGGGTTGGATTGGTTTAATGATAGAAAGGTAGCATTTAACACGTTAAGGAATGGATTGGAGAGGGTTGGTTTGGCTAAGAGATCGGCTGGGGAGGAGGTAGATTTTAGCATCTGTGTTTTGTGGCTAGAGCTATGGTTGGCTGCGATCTCCTTCCTGGGTCTACTCATTGCAAGAACTGGATTGGGTCCGACTGATTGGGATATAGAAGGTGGGAACCTGATAATTTGTATGTTTGCCCAGATGTGGCAAGAAGGATGAACAAATGTTGTCCACACTTTGCCCGGGGCCAGCCATCATGGGTCGGCTGTAGGATTGTCATTATATAGCCTGTGCAGGTGTGCTGTTTCCTGCCTTGGGGCATGATTGCGTACCCTTTCATACCAAATTTTGGTTCAAGACAGCCGTGGGGAGTATACTTAATTTGCAGGAACATATCAGGCTGTTGTCATTTCCATCTATTGCCTATTACAATAGTTTCACACCCCCAATATTCACAATATCCATACCCTGGGTAATTACAGTAACTTTTCCCTTGGTTGGAAGTGGGGCACCAATAGGTCTGAAATAATGTCGTCTCCTCAAATTTGGGGAACCCCGTATGTGAGGGAAAAATGTCTTTTAGCCTGAACTCAAAAGATGGAGTGTTGGCTGTAACTATTTCTTTGATGACCCTCTCACCTGAGAGATGGCATAGACCACCTGAACGACTGGTGAGGGTAATGCTTTGTGTCTGCCTGTCCTCCGCCTACTAACCCTAGAAGCAGAATGACACAGAGGTACCATTGCTGCTTTGGTTTTGAGGGTACGAGCTTCTCAGGTGATGCTGGGGTGCTTGATGGTCTGCAGGCTGTAGATGAAGTCACGGGCTCCCTGCGCCGTGTTCAGTGCCTCCATCGGCTCTTTCTTGGGGTGGGTGCCGAGCGCCTGCGACCCCCACGGGAGGAGCAGCCCTTCGGCGCCACCCAAAGCCTGCCCAGGCGGCGGCGGCAGCAGCACCGCGGGCCCTGCAGCGAGTCCAGGCAGGACGAGGGGACGGTGGCGGGGCCCCCCGGCCGCCCCAGCAGCAGCGCCACCTGGCTGAGCCACGCCGACACGGAGCCAGGGAAGGGCGCGGTGCTTGGGCCACCAGAACCACCTGTGGCCGAGTCGCCCGGACCGCGCTCCCGCGGCTGCTCTGCCGGTGGGGCTGGGTAGTCTGCGCCAGGCACCGCCCCGCCGAGCTCCCGCCAGCAGCGGCGGCAGCGTCGCCATGCCCAGCCCAGCCCTGCTCCAGCCCAAGCTATTTTCATTTTTCACCAGTTTGTAAGTGGGGTTCAATCTTTCTTTGATATCTTCTTAACACACGCAGGAGCATTGCGGCTAGTGATCTTGTATACTGCTGCATTCCTTTTGTTAAAGCCCCAGTCCTCTGACCATCGCTCCGGTCGGCTATCCCAGCTGTAGTCAGAGTCACAGCCGGAAGTCGACTGACTGGACGTTTCCAGGCTGCTCAGCCTTTTTCTCGGGCTCTGCCCCACCCCCCTTCTCCCGGGGGCCAGGCCATTCTCTTCCCCTGTGCTCCCCCCGCCTCCTGCTGGGGGAGGTTCTTGCCTTATAAGGAACTGCTTTAAAATGAGCTCTTTGATTGGTCTGACGCTCCGTCCCAGGGGCCGCCCTTCCTCCCTGCTTGCCCGCGTCTGCGCCGTTCAGTGAGCCTTCTGCATCTCCCCTCCCCGTGTCTTTGTTCCACCCCCCACCACGCGCTCTGGCGCCATTTTCAAACGCATATGGCGGGGGTGCCGCCTTATCCGCCGCTTGGATCACTGATATTATAGCAGCATTCCGCACCTCCTCTGCTAGCCCCTGCCACAATGCCCGTGCACGCTCCCCCTCCTCCACTTGTGGTGAGTCCCGACTCGGGGGCCGCGGGGGGCGGGGGCGGGTCCGTGCGTCTGTGCGGCCGACCGGTACAAACCCCTCTGCAGTTTGCGTAGCCGCCCCGATTCCCAGCTGCGGCGTAGCTAATAAAGAAGTCCGTGTGGCTTTCCAGATCTCTTGTTCCTGCCGGGCATTTTGCAGAGCCTGGATAATCTTTCCCCACGATTTAAGTGCTTTCCCTGAGCCGGAGGACATGGTTTCCTCAGCCAGAGCTTTTGTGCATTTATCCCATATCTCCGGATGGAGAATGTCTACCGGGCTCTCTATAGCCTCTATCTTTATAAGTCTCGGCACTGCGAGAGAAAAATCTTTAAGCGTACAGTCAATCCCCCACTGCGCATGGATTTCACTTACGACCTTAGCGACAGCATCCATGCTCCTCACTGGTCCGGGGGCGTCTCCCCACGCTGCGCAAGGCCAGCTGTGCAGCTACCAGTTCTTTTTCAGGCGATCCCCGAATCCCGGGCGGTATCTTGTTTCCTGGGTTTTGGCACCACTTGTTGCATAGTGACCTGGTTCAGGCCCGGCACGGCGGCTCTAACCCCTAGCCACTCGATCCATATGCTCCTGGACACCAACGTGGTGGACAGCAAATGGCGTTTATTGAGGGGTCACAAGGGTTTTTATGGTGGGCAGTCTGTGTCATTTCCTTTAGCTCATGTCCGGCTGGGTGCAGCCAGATCTGGAGCAAGGGTCTGACCATAAGGGGCGGAAGGGAGTCCCTGGCTGTCTGTACATCCCAATATCTTCTGCACGCAAACCCCTAACTCTCCACACAGAAGTGAGTTGCATTTGTCCTCCTTAGTGAGTTTTTTGTTTCCTTTTTCCAGAGAATTGAAAGCTATTAGTACGCTATTGTACTATGTTCCACGTCTTTGTTCTCCAGTATCTTTTCTTGATGGCAAGTGAAACTAGTTCATATCTTATTCTCCTGCCACCTTCTCTTTCTGTGTGCAACTGATAGAAATCTGAGTTACTAGTTTTGTTCCTTGGTACATGTGACTCAAGACCCCCCCCCATTTTCAGCTTTGGTCTGCTTGGTTTTTTTTTTTCCTTTATTGATGTTCATAATGTCTTGATCCTGTTGTATTTCTGTTATCATAACGGCACTGATCTAAGACGTGGTGATCCATTCCAGTTTACACAGAAAGGAGAAAGGCTTTTCCAAGATGAGGTGATAATTCTGTTGTACTTAATGACCATCTCTTGATATAAAATAAAATTTAAAAAACCAGTAATAATTGTTATTGTTATACTACAACCTACATTGTGCACTCTCAGGCAAGAAATTGCACTCACTGCATCACAGAATAAGTGTTTCACTTTCAAAGAGTTTTGAAAACCTTACAACACAATGTCACAGGCTGTAATAATGCCAAGTAAGTATTTCAAAGACAATAAGCCTATAATATGGACCTTCCCTACTAATTTTTCAGAAAAAGAATGAAAAATAAGATCATGAGCTTAGACTGTCATTGTTCTTTATGTTCGAAACAGAAGATGGAAATTATTTTGAGTCTAGAACTAGGGATTGGTTCATGCAGTCCATATGTACCACTTCCCCATGGGACTAATGAAGTTTTAGGGAAACACTTAAGTCTAGAACATGCTTTGTTTAGCTGACTCTTTACTACAGGCACTTGTCTTAAGGTATCATCTGTCCATGTTAAACACACTCCATTTGTGAGACACATTTTCTCTGTATTATGCCATAGTTATTTATTCACAGTTTTTGGTGAAAAGGAGAGGAGGGATCTCCCAAAGCTTATTTTCTCCTTGTATTCTCCCATTGTCAGTCCTGTAGCCGGGATCTGCTGGGCTGTTTCGGAAGGACCACGCAGACCTTGCTAGAATTCTTACTTTCAGTTATGAGTAGGGATAGGAACTTTGCATTGTAATTCAGGCCTCTCACAGGGTTAATGGTGCTAAAGTTTTTTCTGTTCTGTATGGCTGCTTTCCAGAAGCTCTTGGAAAATACAGCAGTTTTCCCAAGGTTCATATGTTCACCAGTGACGAGATGTGTTGGTTTCACGTGGGGTGGGGGATGGGTGGTTTCACCTCAGGGATGGCTCCATGAGGTTGGGGAGTGGGAGGCACTCTCCCGTCTCTGGGAGCTTCCCCTGTGAGCTGCTGGCACCAATCAGAGAGCTGATTTGGTGATGGACAGCTCGGGAAACCAATGAAAAAGTTATTTCGCTTTCACAAATCACAATTGCATCGAGTTGATTCAGTTCTTTGAGTTCCCGGCCTCCGGGGGGGTGGGAGGCCCGGCTGGGGGCTCCGGCCAGGCTCCGGGCTCGGTCTGGGGTCCAGCCCGGCACCCCGGCTCTGTGGGGGGCCTGGCTCGGAACCCCGGCCCCGGGCTCGGCGGGGGGGAATCCCGGCCTGGCCTGGCCCAGCACCGGCTCTGCGGGGAGCCCCTGGCTTGGGGGCCCCCGGGCTCCGCATGGCCCCAGCACCGGCCGCATGGCCCCGGCCCTGCCGGCTGGGCTCGGCTGGCCTTTCCACGTGGCAGTGAAGAACTCCAGCTGCCCACGTTTGTTTCTTTGTCATCTGGATACAATTGTAACTTCTTTATGCCTGGATGGAATCCTAGACCTCCTGAATTCCCCTGAATGAGAAGAAATGGAGCATGGAGACTACGGAAGTCAGCGGGATGAAGACAAAGTTCCTGGTGGGAAGAGATTGAAAAGATGCAAGTAGCTGAAAACCTTTCTTGTGGGCTGTGGGGATTGTGACTTTACTAAAGTTCCTTTAAACTGTGGAAAATACATGGGGTGTTGAAGTATTTGAGAAAAGAATCCTTTGCCCCGAGGGAATGGGGGTCTCTGTTCTGGAACTGGAATATGAGCAGAGACATTTAATAGAGAAGCAGATGAAGCGAATTCTGTTTTTTTTAGTAGCCTGCCTTTAGAGGTGGTACCCCATGTGTGCATCGTAACCCATAACACAGCTCTGGAAGGACTGTGTAAATGGGAGGAAAAATTCATAGTTCTGTGGGTCTCGGACGGACGCAGACTGTGAAGGTGAAGACACCCCCTAAGCCATAACCAGAAAAGGGACTTTTCTCTCTGAATTAAACTGAACTGATTATTTGAGTGTATAACTGACTGAAGTGCTCTCTCTGTATGTATGTTGGTAAGAAATGTAGAATGAAGGGAAGGAGGGAACAATCTAGGAATTTTATCCTGAATGCTATATCTTCTTTTTGTATTATTAATAAATTTCTTCTTGTACCTTTTTAAGTTTTGAGCCTGCCTTGTCTCTACTCCTGGGTCCTGTCTCAGAAAGAAATTAAATATGTTAAGGTTGGCAAAACCCGAAGTCACACCGTGACACGAGACTTGGTGATGTGATTGATCTTTCCCAGTGTGAATACTTTTTAGGATGTCCTATCAATTAGAAAAGCTTTTTCTGTCTGAAAAAGATTATTTTTTTTCTTATTACAGGAGAATTAAAAGAAACAATACTGCATATGTACAATTTTTCAGCTTTAGGATTATTCCTGGTTGATCTTATCTTGCCTCTTAATAAATATTTGAAATGTGTTTCTATCCTCTTAATTTTCCAAACTGCATGTGAATCCAGTGAGGTGTGCCTCACAAGATGACTTCCTTGGGTTGCAGCAGCATGAGGTATACCATTGAAATTCAATTTGTGGTTCCAGGCAATTGTTTTGTTACACTAATTTTATTCACCTAGCATCTTTTTCATGCCATCACCTAGGATGCAGGGTCAAATTAGTATCAGAAGAAATCCTTTTTTCTCCTTCCAAATTAAACTATTAATATTTAACTATTCAAATTGCTATTAATTTTTAACGTCTTAATTGAATGATCTGTTTCTGTGGCATTGGAGTGCTTGTGACTGTTATGCATAAGGATCCTGCTTCTGTTGCTGCAAGATAGAGATGAGATGGAGGACTCCTAGCTGACATCCATCCCATCTGTATGCATGGGAGCTTATGGCAGGAGATTTCCTCCAGGGAATTTATCACCGTGATGCTGCAGGCTCTATCTATGTTTGGGTTTTCTGAGGAATAGTTGAAACTAAAAGATCCATGGTCTTCTGTGGGAAAAGTTACTCAATGACTCTAATGCTAATTTAGTGCTAATTTCAGCACTTGTGCAGTGTAGCTCAGGGGTCTGATGGAAAGACATATTCCTCTTTTACTGTGACGGTATTTGCTGTTACACGCAGACGTTTGTCTTATGTTAAAGAAGTGACACATGAGACACCAATTATTAATGATTGTTAATTTGAGTTTGAGCCCCTAAATGGAAGATGTTAAAAGGACTGAAATTACAGCCTTTATCAAATTTTGTGCAAGCCATACTTGTATCACTTTCCTCCCTTCTCCTAGCTATGGGACAGGAGCAGGCAGGGGACCCAGAAATCTTGTCTTTTCTTCTATGAATAGGGGTGTTCTTCTAGGAAATAGTGAAGACACAAAATGCCTTTGCAGGGGTTAGGGACAGTATCTAGAACAGGAATGTTGTTTGATGTGTGAAGTATGTCTTCTTTTTTCTCTCTGGTGACAAATGACAGGACCTGAGGGAAATGGCCTGAAATTTTGTCAGGGGAGGTTTAGGTTGGATGTTCAAAAAAGGTTCTTCCCCCAGAGGGTGGTTGGGCACTGGAATAGACTCCCCAGGGATGGGTCAAGGCATCAAGCCTGGCAGAGTTCAGGAAGCATTTGGACAACGCTTTCAAGCACACAATGTGATTCTTGGAAATGGTCCTGTGCAAGGCCAGGAGTTGGACTTTGATGATCCTTGTGGATCCCTTCTGACACAGTGTGTTCTGTGTTTAATTAGTTTGATCTTTTAATTTCTTGAAATTCTGTGAAGGATAATGTCTGGGCATGTACCTCCTGACACCTTCCTCCAAATAATTTCACAGTGATTGTCTGTTTGATGATTAACCTGTGGCAGTAAGTTTACATCTATCATTTTCTAATGATAGGAAATTCCTGGACTTTTATCAGATTTGTTTCAGCTATTCCTCATTTGTGATTATCAGCAACCCTTTTCAGATTGTCTCTTGATTATTTTAAAGTGCTTGTACATGCAAGCTAGCCCTGAAATGTCAGTGGTGCTCCAGCATGTCATAATGTTTACCTGTCACTCAACTGTAAAAAAGTGTCAGGTTTCTCTTGGATTCCAATCTTTTGTTTAAATGGTTCAAATATTCCAAATCCAGTCTCTTTCCCATTCTTGTCTGTTGGTAAACAATTTCATTATATGAGATGAGCTTTTCACTGACGTAACACCTTTCTGACCATTTCTTTACAAAAGTGTCTCAGTCACCAAGTCAAATAGTCAGTTACTGAGAGAGGGGTGCAATTCAGATTGTGCCAGATGTTCTCACCCCTAGATTGTGCTTTCTCCTTTGAGCATGTTCTACAGGAAGACCTGTGCTCAGTTTAGCTAACAGAATCAGTGCTCCCTTTTCTGAACTGGAATGCTCTATGTAATGCTGCTTTTCTTTCCTCAACTACATGCTGGAATTAAATTTTAAGCTGTACATTTTCATGTAGTGTGCATAGGCACATGTGTTTGGTGGAGGTTGTTCTTTGAGATCATGAAAATTGTTCTTTCCAAATTCACCCTTACTTGATTCTCATTTCTCACATTCTCTTTTTTGACTTATGTCACATTTTCTGGAGAAACATTCTAACCCTCCTCCTGAAGTTTAGTGCTTCCTTGTGATTTGTAGTCATTTAGCCCCAGTTTCTCACCTGTCCTAGCTGAGAGATTTCAGATAGCAGTCTCTGAGTCAGTAACACAGAGAAGGGAGCCTTGAAGTGAATGTGACTGCACGCCCTGGGGGCTCCTGTTCTGAGTCTCCAGCATATTTCTGCAATGCTTTTGGTGGTATTTGATGATTTTAGGTACCTCAACTTACTACCTCTTTATCCCCAAAATTTGTTCTAAGTTTCTTGGGGAAAATACTCCTTTCTTGCCTCATCATCAGTTCTCTTGTAAAATCCTGTATACTAATCCCTTTTTTTGTTGTACTGCGATTATCCTTTGGTAAGTTAGTTGTGAAAGCCTGTACAATGTATGGTATATAGATTCTGTTTGATCCATCTTTTGTCCTAGCAACAGGATCTTCAAACTGTGCACTGTTTTGCTGAGGTAAGAGGGTATAGTTGCAGCCAAAGGAGCTCAGGTTGTGGTCTTGTCAGATCTTATAAGAAAAGTATGGCCTATTGAGATCACTGCTGTGGTAGAATATCTCCAGGGAAAAATATAGATGCCCTATGAAATGATGATGCACTCATTTCTATTTCTGCTTTCAAATAAAAATTGATTCTGTGAGTTGAGAGTATGTATGTGATGCTGAATTTGCACATCTTGAGGGGTAAAGTAATTTGATCACTTCATTCCATGCTAAAGCTCCATAGTATTTTTGTGAGGCTAAAGGACTTAACTGTAGACTCGAACACAAGAGTGACATAAAGAACTAACCTTACTTGATTGGATTTTTCTGTTTTTAAAAAAATTTGGAAGCACTGAGAATTCATTTGTCCTAGTTAAATCCATTGGGGGAAGTTAAATTTTCAATGCTCTGAGAGAATAAACTATTTAGTAATTTAGATGCCTAAATACCTAAAATTGATATTTTCAACATCTGTTTTTGAGAATGTCAGTCATCACTCACTGGCTTTCTTGAGGTAGTTACAACTGCAGATATTTTTTGTCACATTCATGTAGTTTCCTGCAACATGATGATGTTTACCCAGGGAAGTAGTTGAGTCACCCTCCTGGAGACATTTAAAATATGGGGAGATGTGGCACCTGGGAATATGGTTTAGTGGTGGGTTTAGCAGCACAGGGTTGATGGATGGATTCAGTGATCTTAGGGGTCTTTTCCAGCCTAAATAATTGTATGATTTGACATTTTTTGTTTACTTTTAGTAAGAAGCAAGATGACATCTTTACTCTGTTAAAACTTTAAAATTTACTGGAATTTATCCTTTAGGCAGCATTTGCTTATTTTAAAAGTAGCACATGAAACATAAAGGAAAACCCAATGGCTCAATTATGTCTAACTTCATAACCAGAAAATTAGGAGGAGTATGCTAAGTATTTTTGACTTTCATATCACCTGTTACACACACTCCAGCACTCCTAAAGCCTTTTCTTTGCATCTCTCATGGGTGCACAGAATTAATATATGTCCTGTCCTCGTTACGCTTGAACTCTGCTACAGAACTCTACATGTGATTTTATGTGTTCTTGTGTCAACAGACTGACACATCTGTCACATGTATGAGTTCATTTAGAAACAATTTGACCCTACTGTGTTGCAGTAGCACTAAGAGAATTTTGTGTTTAGTTTGGAATGGGCTGTGTTGCTTTTTGAAATTCCTTTTCATATGGAAGTTAAAGCATTGTGGAGTGTGGAAACTGAAGCTCTACAAAACTTTTATCACTAATATAAGTTCATGAAGCCATGATGAAATGTTGGCTAAAAATTGCCTCCAAAGGCCTATTACATACTTTTTGTATTACTGATTTTGAGATTTCTGCAGAGTAAAACTTTTAGCTATTGTTGGACTGAAAACACCTGAAAGATGAGATTCTGATATCAACTTGAGAGAGGTATGCAGCTTTCACAATTTTATGGATAAAAAGCAGTCTGTCCTGTTACATTGCTATATAAATAAAATGAAACATATTGCTTGAGGGCTTTTTTCCTGACCCAGTGCATGTACTTAGACCATATTCAGATTTTTACACCAAAGAAGTAAAATAAAACTGTATCTTAAGATTTAATGGTAACAAGCATCTCTCCTGAAAATGTTAAATTTAGGCAGCAGCAATTGCTAGACAAGGTTTCAGTTACTTCAGATACTGTCACCACATGTGATTTCTTTATTTTCCTAAGTGAATGTCCTATGACTTAGAGAAACAATGAACTTCATAGAACTGGTTTGTTCTTCTCTCTATTAATATTAATGCCATGCTGCAGTCTAGTTGGAACTGCAAAGCTTCTTTCTTTTGGCATTGTACATCACAAGTAATTCAAGGCTTTATTTACTTGCTATATGAAATTACATACTTTGTAACTCTGTCAAGAAGAGCCATAGCTACATAGAGAAATTTGGAATAACAAGTGGTTTATAAATACACAAATCAATATATGCAATCAAGGTGCCTCATAAAAGTCCAGTGACTTGATGCTTAACTAGTTTATGAAAAAGCAAGGGATCATATTAGAAGTTTAACATCCCATAGTAATAATCAAGATGATCATACCGTTTAGCATGTTCCAATTAAAAACCACTCTTCTGCTTTATAATTCAGGCAGGATGACTTGTGTGAAGTAATGTGAGTGAGGGAGAGCTCAGAAGAGAATCCCAGTCCATGGACCTGTGCTCTGACTGAGTGTTGCAACTCAAGGTCATATTGTGTCTTCTATGAAATCTGGAATTTCTTTGGGATTCTTTAAGGAAATAAATAAGTGAATAAGAGACTGCCATGCAGACTAGCTTACTGCATATCTCTAGAAGTAGCGGTGCATAAACTGGTTATTCTGGTATATAAATCTGGTAAGGAGAACACTTTTAAGATATTTTTGTTCTTGCAGATGAGGATATATCTATTTGCTTTTCAACACATTTCCCATGTATACAGTATTACATTTTTGTTGATTTTGTGAATAATTTCCAGATAATCAGAGGCTTTGTCTTAATAATTCATATCCCTTAGTCCTAAAAATGAGTTTATATTGGAGCAACAGGTTGTATAATTCCTTCACCCTGCAGAAGAATTTGAGAGATTAAGTCTGAGGACCAGAAATGAAGTTCCTATGCACTCTATTACCATTTAATTTAGGGGTTGCTCAGGACCTTTAAGGTAGTCAATGTGCACTTCTTACTATATTTTAGTTCTGAAAAGTCATCTGGTATTTGTGGAGTTCAGCCTCACTCCTGCAGACTCTGAGTGGTTGTGTATGCCAGCTCTTTGCTCAGTGAAAAACTATACTTTCAGAGGAGCGCATTCCTTTGATGGTAGGACTTTGCCATTAAAAAGTTAACACAAGATTTATTTTTTTTTCAATGAAATGTGGTTTCTTCCCTATGGAATTATTTGTTTGCATCTTTAAATATGCAGTTTTCAGATCTTCAAACTCTTGTAATGAATGTTTTGTGTAGTTCCTGTCTGAATGGGATTCTATTCCTGTCTCCACAATTGCACTCAAAGTTTGCTGGCAAGTTTGAGAATTAAAGCTAAACATTGCTAATGACATGAATAATCTGGCTTTCAAAAATAAGTCCACAAAACTGCAGCAGAGTATGCAGTTGAGTATGTCATGTAGATTGCCATTTTATTACCAGCCTCTGATAAGGATCTGTTTTGAAATTTCTGTGTATATCAATATTACTAATATTTCACTATTATATAGGTTATGAAAATTCAATGTAAAAGACTACTCTTTATACTGTGACTTTTCACATTAATAATCTATTAGCTGGTTTTGGTAATTTTATTATTATTATTTTATTATTATTTATTATACTAATTTGACATGTCTACTCAATTTAAATGCACATCAAAAGACTAGGGAAATAGAATTTAAGTATAAAGATAAAACAACCATGTATGTGTTGTAGAAGTAACAGAAACCCTGACAGGGCCTCCCTGGAAAATCACCCCTTAGATAAGAAAGTGCTTACTTAGAATGACTAATACTAGAAATATTTCACCCCCTTTGCAAACCCAGGCTTTATCTCTTTGTAATTTAATTGGTCCATTTTTCGATCCCTTAGGTGGCTGGTCACTTTTTACCTAAAATCCTTAGTAGTTGGTTAGTTTTACAATCCCCCATACTATTGGTCCGTTTCCAAGGCACTCTGATTCTACAAAAGCCCCCTTAGTACCTTATGTATTCAGACTGCTGCCTGGACCCCTTTGTGGAAGACATAAAGTGTCTGCGAACCTCCGTGCTGCTTTCTCAATCTCTTTTCTCTGCTAGCCAAGAAGGTACTTTGCAAGCTGAGCAGAAATCACAATAAGAGCTGATGTCCTAGACTCAAGGCATTGCTTGCATCCAAGTACCTTGTGGCTGAAGTTGGCTTGAGACACCAAGAGAAGCTGTTCCCTATGGACCATCTTATCCAGGCTTGTTGTGCACCTTGGGGCAAACCCCAAGCCCTAGCAGTCACACACTTCTAGTGATTCTTGAATTTTCAGACATTTTATCTACTTTGTGCAATGCTATTTTTCTTTAAACTTGGTGAGGTTCTGA
Organism: Luscinia megarhynchos; assembly: GCA_034336665.1. NCBI lineage: Eukaryota > Metazoa > Chordata > Aves > Passeriformes > Muscicapidae > Luscinia > Luscinia megarhynchos. The sequence goes on from CM067568.1 coordinate 895,011, forward strand.
TTGGGGTGAAATGTGTCTAAATCTAAAACATAGCTTTTCAAGATTTCACTTCTTCAGTTTTCCCACTTCTAACTTTGATTTCTTGTTTTATTTTTTATTATTGTATTCAGAAAACAATGAAACCAAATGTCTCTCTTCCCACTTCCTTACAAAATGTTATATAGACTTTTAAGGTATAAGTGGAAATGTTTTGTAGTGCGATAGCAAGAGATCAATTTCTTTTTTCTTCTGCTCTTGCAGAAAACAAATGCAATGTTCCTGTCAGCAACACTACCTATTATTCATCTTGATTTAGTAAAAAAGAATTTTTTTTATTACAATAATTTAGAATTTCTTCACTGCTCAGTAAACTCATTTCATGGAAATTCAAATGGGTACTATTGGCAGTTGTTTTTATAAAGTAGTGAGGCAGAACAGTGGATCGGAGTATAAAGTACCTTTCCCTTGGGGGGAGAGAAAAGATATGTACATATACAAATGCTCTAAATTAGCCATTGCCATTCAGAGAAGAGATACCGAAAATGTGAGCTCACTGCTCAGCTGTAGTCAAAGCTGAGCAGAGTAGTGAGATCCTTTGGGAAAGGCATTGAGAACAAGATGATAAATATTTTTACGCTATTGTATAAATTCATGATGTTCTGGCATCTTGAATCCTGTGTGTGCTTCTGGTGTACCCATCTCACAAACTGAAGAGATCACATGGAGAACTGCAATGCAAGAGGGGATGTGGTAGAACAGAACTTCTTCAAGTTGTAGAAGGAGTTTGATTCCAAGAGGCAACTGCAGGCACATTTGGAATTTTATATTCAAATTAAATCCCACTATTTCTTCCTAATTACCCAAGCGTAGCATGTGTCTGCTCTTTTAGAATGTAGTCTAAATAGTTTCATGTTTAACATTAGAAGATGTTTGTTGTGTCATAAATTACACAGGCATTTTGGTTTCTTATTAAAAGAATGGCAAATGGGATACTGCTGCCAGCATTTTGTATGTTTAAGTGCTCCTAAGGATAGAGTTGCAGAAGGAAACAGTGGGGCTTTTCTGTTCTGTACCATGTTTCTTCTTCCTATTTCCTTGTGGAAATGAGCAGGGTGAGCCTGGATGGTGAAGTTGGGAATGGGTATAGGTAAAATTGTTTCTTTGATTCTCATGAGTGTTATAAATTACTCACCACAATCAGGTAGGTCAGTCAATAAGGCAATTTATTAACCTGTTGATAAGGAACAGACAAGCAGCACTGGGGACATGGGAGTCTGCACTCCACGAACACGTCCGTCTCACCTTTGGTCACTGCCCCTTCTATAGGCAGTTTCTTGGTGGGCTATGACATGTCTGAGCAAGTCCTACCATGTTGGCTAGCACTCAAGCAGCAGTGGCTACAAGCCCCCACCAGGTCTGGATAAGGCACGAACATGTTCTCCGGTTACACTCCTAGCAAGCAGGTAACAGCAGTAACAAGTCCGTTCATGTTCGCACAAGCCCGCCTTTTCCTTATACATAAAAAGTGGGTGCAATTCATTATTATAATGGCAAAATAATAAAAGATACATAAAAACAAAAAGCCAACAATTCACACCAAAGTGATTTAAACAAATAGAATGAAATCATTATATTTTCTTGTGTCTCATGTCCATGCTTTAATTTGAGTTCAGTATTCTTGTTTATATTGATCCCATGGTGTATTTCCGTAATGACACAAATCACTATGTGTCAGGGTCCACACCACATGCGCAGTCCTGGTAGGTTCTTTTAGGGATCTCAAAGCACAAAAGACACAGCAGGGGACAAAACCAGTTTACTTTTGCAAAAATGCACCTTTATTTAGTGCCAACCAAATGCGATAGAGGGACAGGAAATAAAAGAGAGAGAGAGAGAGAGAGAGTGGGGTTGGGATTATAGCTACCAAGACGGGCAGACGATCCTCATGGAACCAGCCAATAGATGTCCGTTGCCGTCTGGGGAGATCTCAGTGGTCTTTAGTTTGAGGGTGTCTTTATAGTCTTTTCCAAGGCATCAGGCGACTGGCCAAACAGGTGAGGAGTTTCAGGTACGCTTTGGGTTCCGTTGGGGAAAACAATCCCAAAACACGCCCAAGCGAGTCCTTGTCAATGAAACAAACACAGGGCACTCCATCTCTGACCAGTTCATTGTTCTCACACCTGTGGGAGCCTTGTAGACTAAACACAGTTCAATGCACTGTGACTAGCCGTAAACCAGTCTCATGAGAAACCAGTCCTGGTCCAATGGGCACCACCCTGCGAACAATCACTTGGCGTTCCTCTCATCCCTGACCAGCACCTTTAAACTGCAGTTTGAGGGGTCTTCTTAGGCCTCAGGCGAGGGCAGAACAAACGAGAGGCTTTTAGACGGACTCTTACACTATGCAACATCTCACATGAATTAAAAAAATCACATTTGATTTTGGTTTTTTCTCCCAGAGTTTTCTGGATTCACAATTAGCTATTATCATTCACCAGCTTACCATCTATCTGCAATTTAATTTTTTGTTTGATGTATGCATCTTGTTTCTAATTGCCCTGGTTTTCTGTGGGAGACTCTTCCTGTGTGTTCAGAATAAAGCTTCTTTTTATTCAATCTAAAAATTTAAATTTAAAAGCTATCCCTTTTGTTTCATCACAACTTGTTATGAGCTGCAATCCTGATTCCACTAAGTCCACAATTCTTCCTAAATTCAATTTTTATAATCTGTAATTTTTAAAGCCTTAGTTATTACATAGACATCTGAAGGCTAATAAGATACAACAAAGGTTTGTGGCTTTTTAGAAGTAGTTAGAGAGATAGTTTTCTCCCTTTCTGAAACTCCAAAGACTATTGCTTAATGGCTGCAAGATAATTAATTTTACATTAGGCCATGCACTCTATACAAATAGTATGTGTATTAATAAAAAATGGTGGGATCCAATGACCTTGCTGTGCCGTGAGTTGTCTCTCTAAGTCTCTTGGTCTATAGAAATGTTTGCTGCATTTGTGGTTCTGCACCCTACAAGCTGGCTGTTATCTCAACAATTTGGAGAACAACCTAGATTTCTTTTCAATGCTATAACAACATGAATGAATAGATAGTCAGAATCTTTGCACAGTGTATTCCAAAGATGAATGTTTTATTATTGAAGGCTTTGAGGAAGTAATGAAAGCGAATCCTTAAAATAAGAAAATTGTTTCCATTTTGTAAGCAAGTTTAGACTGGGGCCTTTTCTTGTAATAAGAAGTGAAAGTAGCTATAGTAAAACAGCCTACAATGGAATGTCTCTTGTAATTCCATCCCAGTGTCTGTCTTCTATTGCAGAGCATCTTTAAAGAAAATGAAGATAAAAATCTCAGCATTCTTGCTTAAAAATAAATCCTGTGTTAAGTAAACCTTGTAGAAATTATAGGTTTGAAAATCCTTTATGTGCTTTTGCTCAAGTGAAAGCTATCCTGATTTTATGACTCTTGACCAAAAGGTTTTTAGCTTCACTATGTGTTTTTTGCTGTATGTTTTCCACGTAGGGTTCTAATTTTCAATTAAATATTTTAGACAAAGTACGAACAATACAAATACTAGAGTTATTCCATGCATGAAAAAAAAATAGAAAGAGTGAGAGAAAGCTAAAGTTGTCTGGATCCTGCCTTTACCGCCCATACAAATCCAGTAACTGGTAACAGTGTTGTGTCTTTCAACATGGGAAAGTAGAGGCATCCTATAAATTCTGTATTACTTCTGCAAAATGCATTTTAAAAAATATCCAAACAGAATATAAGCAAAGTGATAGTCCTCTAAAATAACAAATAGAAAATTATTTTATTGAAAATATCTCTCTGTATGAATGTGGGTATTTATAATACCCAAAATTCAAAAGTATAGAACTGTGTTATTTTTTGACTGATGCTTCTGATGTTAATTGTCAGAGCTACCTAGAATGTTTCTCAAACAATACGTTTCATGTACATATGAAGGGAGAAAATTTGCATTTTCCTATAATTGTTTATATATATGTTTAGGTATGTGTGCATTTGCTTTCATAAATACATGACAAATCCTTTTTTTGTGGTTGCTTTTACTTACAAACAGTTTTTCAGATTCACGTGGGTGGCTTTATACACAATGTATTACCTCAGGCAGGCAAAATCTTTGCCTGGCACCGTTCCTTCTGCCCCCAGGGCTTTTCCTCCTGCATTCTTCCAGTTCACTTTATCCCAGAACAGAAGGTATTTTTGAAGTGCCACATTATGAAAGTATTTTTGTGATTCCTTCACAGAGATTAGTCTGGAAAAGTTGTGGTAAAAAGGATTTGACAGAAATATGCGTACATGACTGTTGCTGACGTTTTTGTCCTTCTTTGAATATTTCAGTTTATACTTCACACTGAAGTGATCAGCCATCAGCAACTGGAGTAATAACTTACTTGAGGTGTACAGGATCTGCTACAGCCTGGCCTGGGTTAACTTTCTTAGCCTTAAATAGATACTTGTGTTTTGAAGACAGCTGAAAGCTTAGTTAAAATTTAAGTACGTGGTTTCACAGCTGAAACGCAGTGTGGTTGAATGATCTCCTGCTGCTGAAGGTGGAGCTGATACAGCTGTTAGAGTGCCCTGACTTTTCACAGCTTTCACAAAAGTCTTCTTTTGGCACTTTTATTCTTGCCTCAAGTGTTACTTGTTGTTTTTACGCATGTATGATAGATGTTGGTGTGCTGGGCTCTTTGCTTGGTTGGATTGGGGTCCATCTCCTCAAGCATGTGCAGGGGGACACAGAGTGGTCACAGCTGTCTTGGCAGCCTGGTCATTGTGCTTATTTCAGCAATTTCTTACTCATTTCATGTCCTCATGTCTTCCAAGGGAAATGGTTGTTTTCCCACTGTACTGGGGAGCTGCTGTATATCCTCTGGGATCAGCATGCTCAGACCAGTCTGTGTTTTGATGCAGGCAGGTTTTCTGCTCTCTGTAGGATGCATTGAGGCTTATAACAGGATGTGCAACTAACCGGCTACTGGAAAATATTTTGTGGTGAATTAACTTCATTTCTAATGTGATTGTTTTCTTGCTAAGGCCATGTAGTATTGAAATGAATTCTGTCACTGTCAAGATAAGCTTTGATTAAGCTGCTTCTGAATAAAGTGGAGGTAACTATAATACTTGTCTTCTACAACTGTGCATGTGCTGTGTAAAACTACCTACATGTAAACATTACACCTGTGATACTGCTGATGTGGACTCGTAAGGTGATGTATAGAATCAGACAATATGGGTGGTGAAGGCATGTTTTTGTAAAAGGATGATTAATTTCTTACTAATGTTTTTGGAGGCAGATGGCCATTCTCAGGTGAAGGCTGAATAAAGAACCAACTTCACAGTCATTTCTTCACAGGATGACCTAACCTAGGTGTGCACTTGGAGAATTCACACAAGATCCTCTCTAACATTATGGAAAAGTTCATGCAAGCTTTTGAAAATTTTAGGCAGTTTTTGTCCAGAAAGAAAATATTAAGTTTAAATGTGTATTTTTCTGGCCTCAGCAGTAGCTTGGTGGGTAGGAAATAGAATCAGGAGAGCTGAAGTATCAGAGATGATGTATCCTTCCATCCCTCATCTCTGCTTGCAGGAAGAATAAATAAAGTAGAAAGGAAATGAGCAGTGGACATTTGATACTTTTTTTTTTTTTTTTTTTTGCAATAGAAGATTGATATCCTTTAATTTTCTGTAAAATCTTCAATATTTGAGAATTTCAGAAGAATGATAAATTCTAGGGAAAAAGCAGAATCTTGGATTATCCTTGTTTTATGGGGGATGGGGGGGGGAAGGCTCAATAAACTAACTGATCTTGCAGCTTTACCATAAAACATGAAATAGATGCAACAACAATCCTGAGTAACAGAAATGCTGATGTTGAAGGCAGTTCGCCAAGATTTCATAAACAACTTGTCCATAAGGAAAGAATGGTGCTGCTGTTGTAGCTGTTCATCAACAGTGGTAGCTGTTCTTGAAATAATTCAGGTGAATGAGATTTAGGGATTCTGTCCTCAGTAAGCTTGTTCTTTTCATCTTTGATCACGAGCTCATTTTGTGTATATTATATAGCAAATGGAAGTCAGAGAGATGGATGACTTCAGTTAGACTTAATGCTGAAAGTTTCATTCCTGAGCATGGCAGTTCATTTGTTTACATGTTATATATGTGTGGATAAAAAACCTAAAAGTTACTTTTGTTTTCATTTGCTAGAGTCTCTTTCTTGTGCTTCTCATTTCCAGTTACAAGGGAAATAGTCAAAATAAGACAACTTTGGGCTTTTTTGTCTTGGCTCTGCCTTCTTTGTTGCTTTGGAATGATGCTGTTTGTTACTCCTTTCACTTGCTGTTCAGGGTCCTTCTCTGCCAATTTTGTTTCTGTCTAGTCGGTATTTACCATAACATTAAAGCAAAAACAGGCTCTGTCTGATGTGCTTGAATGGGATTTTTGGAAAGCAATGTGTGTATGAAAGCAGTTCTTTGCAAATTAGTCACAATCTCCTTTGAGTTTAAGCAGAGCATGAGCCCACTTTCTATGCTCCCTTCCCATTGTGAACACACAAGTGTTCCAAAGAATGAGCTCCTTTGAGGGCACAGGAAAACTTACTATTGAGAGATTCTTAAGGATTTTTCATCTGAATGAAAAGAGTTTTGTACCTTGGCAGGAAATCTATGCTTTCTCACTCTTATTAGGCCTGTAGCAACATAAACTGTAGACATCCCTACACCAGGGAAAACTTCATTTTAAGCTCCCATCATTGCAGCCATATTGCTGCTAAGAAATTGTGGGATTCCTTTTGCATATAATGTTCCCTTAGTCCTCCTTGTGCTAGTAGCATCTCATGAGGGGTAGGTTCCCATGTTCAGATTTGTTGGTGACTTTTTAAATTATATCAGCTTTGAAAAAACTGACTTCTGTTTACAAAGTGTTACTGTGGGGTAGCTGCTCTGTCAATGCTAAATCTTTTGATATTTCCAGCATCTGTACATCTGCAGAAATGCTAAACAGTGATTTACATTGTCAGAGTCCTAGAACAACACAGCAGACTTATCCTCTCCTGTGTATTTTGGCAAAACACATCTGGTAGCACTGGGAAATCTTTATTTATACTTGAAGTGCTGAGAAGGTAATAGACTAATTTTGATAATTGTTTGAGTAGGAATATTCTTGTGTACACACATGGGCCTATCAAAACGCATTCTCATTATAGTTTGAATGCTAACAAAAGTATTCAAGGAAAGTATTCAAAGGAAAGCTAATGACAATTAAAAGTAGGAAGAGGAGGGAGAGATTATGGAGAGGGTGTCTCTTTTAAACGAAAGTATAATTCAGCTTCAGCTGCTGTAAAATGCCTCCTTGGAGGATAGCTTTATACTTCTTGTGTCTGACCCAGCAGCCTGAGCACCATGAGAACAAAGCAGCAAAGAATCAGCCTGTTGTACATTTTCCTTAAAGATGAAGAAGAGAACAGGCAGCCCTTCAAGAAGCTGAAGTGAATTACTAAGCAGAGCTAGGGACTAACATAAACTAACAAGTATAAATTCAAGCCCAAGTTTATCAGCTGAAGCCGGGTACATATGAGAATGTGTGTGTTTCTTGCTAAAAGCAAAGAGTGAGAGGCTGATATATTGCTTTGATGCTATTTAAGAGAAAATAGTTGCAGTCCATATCGTTTTGCTGTCAAATGTATTTGAAAAATGGAAAACATGTTGGATATATGTTCTGCAAACAGTTATCAGTAGTGTTCCAGAAATATTTGGTTTAGTGGATTCCTTAGAATTCACCATTCAAGTCTTATGTGTGTCTTGAATTATCTTGAAATTGACTATTCTGTGGCAGAGTAAGAGCATTGCAGAGGTTAATTGTAGTCTGTTGAAGCCTGTGGTGCTGCTGTTCTCATTGGAGAAACTCTTCCAAAGGGCTTAGTGTAGTCTGCAAAAATGAGTATTTTGCTTGTGCTTTAGAGGCACTGCCTCTCTGTGATCTATAGAAGGCTAGACTTAGTCTGTAGTCCTTTGAACACTCTGAGGCACTGGTAAAAAGCTTAAGCAAATCCTAATTCCAGAAAAGCATAGCTTTTACCTCTCAGCATATAGATATCAGCCTGATGATTGCAGTTGCATAAATGAAGGCTCCAAAGAAGAGTTCCAAATTCTGATTTTTATGTCAATTATCTGTTTTGTGGTTTTAAGAAAATTTCATTGCATTTTTTTATTCTACTGAAAAAAATTGTAAAGGCACCAGTGCAAAAGTGTGAAATATTCAGGCCTTCTTTGTGCAATCCTATATGAAGAAAGCTCCTTGTAATTGTGGGAAGAAGGGGAAAGATTTGGGGTCAGGTAGCTCATCACCTCTAACTGGTGCTTTACAAGAACAAAAAGGTAGCAGGAGAGTGAAGTGCAGGAGCTGTGGCAAATCTGGCTCGGGCCAGCAGTTGGAGTTGTTGAGTGAAAGCAAAATATGGCCTGTTTGTCTGGGAGCCTCTTTGGGGCTCGACGGTACAATTGGTGCTCTAAAAATGTGAAATGTTACTTGCTATAACGATACTTTGTCTTTTTCCTAATTACTTAAGATCAGACAAAGTATCTTAGCATGGATGGAAAAGGATACAAAAGAGGCCCTTTCAGTTTTCTCAGGTTTATTCTAAGGCGATGGCATGGCCGGAAAGAGGGAGATTCTCTCTGGGAACTAGGTTTTCAGGAGAGGGAATGGGGAGTGGCTTTGGCTAGCAGCCAATGGGATAAGGACACAGGGGGGATAGGATCAGAATACAGGAACTCCCGGTGGGCTACAAGGTCATAGGGGAAGGTCACAGGACAGGAAGGATGACATGAACCGGGGACTAGCCGGAAGGAGGTGGCAAGGTATGCTGATTCATTCCTTTTACCTCATTTGTCACATTACAACAGTTACTATGTGCTATTAGAGAAAGAGTCAGTTTAACATGAGCTAGAGCAAGCAGTTGTGTAGTTAAAGGGTGGGCTGGTAGGGCCCCTCTTGTGTTACTTAGCTTGTATTTATGATCATTAGTGTTGGTGATGGACAGTGATGTAAAGGTTAACCTTCACAGCAGATATTTTTCCCTGATAATCTTCTTTATAGTTTTTTGTCGCAGCCATGGTTTGCCTCCTCACCAATTTTTTTTCTGTTTTTGAATCTAAATATACTGTTGCCATGCACATATTGGGTTTCTGAGCTGAAGCAGCTGACTCCCATGGCAAGCCCCCAGCACGCAGCCATTGCAGCGTTCTGGTTATCCCACTTGGATTTCAAATATCACATAAGCTCACTGAAGGGCTCACTGGATCTGGTAATTTTTTTTTTCTTTTCCCCCTCTCCACTTAGAGCATGATGAGTGTGGCAGTGGGCAGCACAACTGTGATGAGAATGCAATCTGCACTAACACCATCAGGGGACACAGCTGCACCTGCAAACCTGGATATGTGGGCAACGGGACCATCTGCCGAGGTAAGTCTGTTATTGTAAAGACACCATAAACTTGTCAGGCTTCATTAATATTTGCTAACAATCAGCTGCATTCTGGTAACTTGTGATGGCTGGATTTTTCAATGATTTGTTTTAAGAAATCTTTTGGCAAATGGACATGATGGAAATTGATTTGTGCATGACTTCTTAGGAAGAAGGAAATATTTTTGGAATGCAAGGAGAAAAGAACTTTATATTTGCTGCACTGAATACTATCATTTGAGCTAGTGTAATTCAGCTTTTGAGTGGTGTTCATGTTTTATAAAGTGTGAATATGTGCTGTCACCTTTCATTTTACGTTTTAATGAGATACATTTTAAATGCAGATAATTGTATTTTATGCTAGCATCATATGGTTGTTATTTGACTGCTTGCATCAGAATAATAACTTTTTAAACATGTAAATCTTTAAATGTGTATTTTGAAGATTTCTCAGTTTTGTAAACAAGAAATAATGATAGCCAGCCAACCTTTCTGTGAAGCATTCATTTATGGCATGTCATTTATTTGGGGTTGGTTTTATGTTTTTCTTTCAATAGAGAAAGAGAAGCAAATATCTCATAGAAGTACAGGGGAGGGTTGGATTTGTGAGGGCTCTCTCTTTAAGTACTACTGAGTTGTAACATATACATTTATAAATTATATTTGTCTCATAAAAAGTTTTTTTTTATCTTTTCTGGGTGTTCATACTTCCTAAACAGAATTACGGTAATAGAAAACTAAATGTTAGGGTTTTTATGAAAATGACAACAATTGAAACTGAGGAATGTACAGGATAAAATGTTCTGTACAGTTTCAGGTACAGTGGATTGAATATTAATTTTTCCAACTCATAAATTGGCCAAACAATTCGTTAAAGGACAGTGAGCTTTGATGTCATTCCTGTTTCAAGCTGAAGTCCTTCACCAAGATTGTCCTGTCAGCTGCTGAATTAGCAACCATCAGATTGGTTTTGATATGACTTTTATCTGGGTAATTTCCACCAATGCCAGAGTGTCTCTGCACTTAAAACTAAAATGATTTGTTAAGGATTGAATAAAGAATAGAAAAAATGTACTGGAAGTTTTGAGCAAGTTAAACCTTGGTCTGTCTGTATTGAAGACCAACAGGTGATGTCAGGGAGAAACTCACTGCACTATATTTTTGGTCTTTGATTACAGTAAATATGAATTACAGTGAAGACAACTTGAGTTTCAGAGAAATCTGAGTACTGAACAGCCTGACTGTAATATTTTATTATTATTGTTGTTATTATTACATTAATTATATTAATTACATTTATTTGAAACTATGGTGTTTGGATTAGCTAATAAAATCTATGTTTTCACACTGTTTTCCTTCATTTGCATAACTTTAATGTTCCAGAAACTCAAAGTGAAACTCCTACTGCATATTTATTAATCTAGTAATGTTGTAGTAATGAAATGACACTAGGGAAAGGCGATAATGTTTTTACTCTCAAAGTTCTATTGAAACCCAAGCTACTACAATATAGATTTTCATATACAGAAATATTGCATATTGTATATGTATATTTAGTATGTGTTGAATTGCACATACAGGTGTGAATATAGTTGCCTTTTTGAGATAGATATACATGGAAATAGAGGGAAATATGTTCTTGTATTCTGACTAGGAAGCATAAATTGGAAGGACAACTGGAGATTATAGAAAGGGGTTTGCAGTCTAATAATTATTGAAGTCACTAAGGACAAGAGTAATCCACCACTGCTGGAATAGTCATTGCTGCTAGCAAGCTAATATTATAATCATTTGCATTTTAGTAAATTATATAACACACAATATAAAGTACTGGTTTGATATTCTGAGCCAGTGGTTTGTGGTTACATGAGGTTTTCACATGTTTGGATACCAATTGAAAAAATGTTCCCATTTTGCCCATGATAGCAGAAACACCACTTCTGTCTCTTTTTTTACTAAATTCAACAGTGATATGTCATCTGTTACCTGCCACAGCATTTCCTTGCACAAATGCTGGGGCTAGCACAAAAAAAGAGGTGTGAGCATGTCAGGACAACTATAAACTGCTGTTGGCTTGTAGTATTTTAGGGCTTTATCTTCAGGCAATACAGATTGGAAAAACATAGATAAAAGTCAAGGTGATATGTTTGTTGTAATACCATCTGAAGATAAGATGTTTCTATTCTTGAGACATCTGCAAGTGCTTTATAAATGTTTAAATGTTATGGATGTGTACGCACACAAAACAGTGGTTCCAACTATACAGAAATAATACATCTCTGTGGTTCAGTAGGAAATCTTATTAATACTGTTCAGCAAAACCATAAACAGAAAAAAATGATGATTTTATGTTGAGAGAAAAGGACTGGCTTTGTGCATGATTCTGCATTCCATTTCAGCAATCTATTTTAGCAGTGTTATAAAAAGTAAAATCAGAGTAATGATCATCTTTGGCTTTAGTGAGTAACACATTGATAGTCTTTATAGAAAACCCAGGATACTGTTCTTTTTGTTTTGTAGTTGAATTAAATTGTATTGTGGACTACTGGCAAATTCAACTCAATCATTCTGGCAGGAATTTGTGTTGTTTGCAATTTTTGTGAAAAGCATGGAGAAATAAAAAGGAACAGAAATAATATAGACATGAATAGAATGATTGCTGGGAATTTATGAGAAATAACCGAACAAACCCCAAATACTGAAGAGAAAGTAGAGTACTAAAAACCCCCAAAACCCTGTACAATCAGGCTGTCACACATCTTGACTAGCAAAAGATCTTGTGCATAAGGAATTGCATTATTGTAAATGTAGTACACCGGCCTATACAATTCAAGACCAAATTGTGTCAAAGATGTGGAATGGTCATGGAGAAGAGTGGTGCAGAAAGGGCACAGACCAAGATTTGAAGGCAGTCCAGCATTAAAAGAGATACTGCCATAGTTTAAGTGACACAAAAAATGGAAAGAGAAGTGGACACCAATGCAATAAAAACTTTACAAACACATTGTTATGTATATGTAGACAGTGAGACAATAAGCTAGTGACGAATAAGATTTCCTGTGCATACTCTCAATTTCACTGTAAGAAGCAAACTTTAACATCTCAGGCAGACACTGAAATTTGGGTAATAGATGAGAGTAGAATGTAGCTGAGGTGAGTTGAAATGGTAAGGCAGGACATCACTGCCCATCACCATCAGTAAACTGGACAAAACAATGGGCCCAGAAGTAGGTAGATTATATATCAGGATTTCTTCAGAAAATGCTAAGTAAACCAGAGACATCCGTTCTGGAAGAAATTACAGCATCAAAAGCAGAGGACAGAGGTATAACTACTTGAATAGAGAGAGATTCTGAATCTACAGATGTCTTAAATTGCTCTTTTCTTTGAAGGAAACTTTGGAAAAAATAAAAAGAAGTAAGAGTGATTTGGGACACAGAAAATGTTATAGGTGGGTAGTGGAAGACATGTCATGCCCTTTTGCTTGAATTCTCTAAATGAGCTATGGAATTCATAGGTGAGGGTAGAATAAGGACAATTGGAGCAATTTCACTAAACTTCAGGATAGGATGTAATAGTGTAGCATTACGGCTGCACTTCAAGTGGAGGGGAAAGGTGATAAAAATTGGTTTGGCAACTGAATGCTCTTGTTAAAAAAAGTTGTGGTGGGCAAATGGTGTCTACTTGGTACAGCATGGTACTTTGAAGTGTGCCTGTCAGGATGGACCTCATGGGACATCAATGTTTAGTGGCAGTGGTTAGAGGAAAGAAGTTTCTGTTTCCTAGGACAACCAGGTTTATGAAGAACCCATCACCCATAGACACTGTCGCCTATAAAATGAATAAAGCTCACTGTCATGGCTTCAGCTGAAGAACCAGGAGTAGTGAATACAGATATAAATACCATTTTTAGACCTTAGAGGCTCTTGGTCTGTTTTATGTTGCAGTGTTTCTGTGTGTAATCTTGACAGGGCTTGAATCTTGGAGGCTGGAAAATATATTGGGGGAAAATGTGTTTCTGTGCTTTTTGTCTTGATAAGTTCTAGTTCCAGTTCTGCTTGACAGCCTTGCACTGCATGCTGTGGAAGTGACATGTTGAAGTAATATGTGCCGTTTGTTTAAAACATGAAAGACTTTGTGTCCCACAGTCTCCTCTGCCTCAGTGAGAGGGGAAGCAGAGAATACTTGCTGTGTTATGTACAGTCCAACAGCTTAGCGGAGTTTATTGTAGAGCTTGTGCCGTGTACTGCAGACTGAAGCCAAACAAAAGAACCAAGGAAGCATAATAAGGTTTCTTAAAATAATTGATAGCATTTGGAATTAAATGCCTTAAATAAAGACACACCCATCATATTTTACCAGGAACAATGTGCAAGTTGCCATCCAAGTTTTGTTGCAATTAGTTGTTTCTTTTGTACCAGGAGATTTAGATGTAGTATACAAGCCTTGTCCTAACTTGTTATTTTGTTGCAAATGTTTGCTTTAAAACAAATTCTGCCGACTGACATCCTTATATACCATCAGTAAAATAGAAGTGGCCTTGAACATATTCAGATGCTAAACAGGAGCAATTCTTCAGAAGCATGGACAAGGTGTGTTTGCTAATTTTTCTCATTTAACTTTGTCATGGAGAATGAACAGAAGTCTAGCACTTAATCATGTGCAAATACTGTTCTAACAGGTATATTTAGTGTGCTATTAACATCTCATTTAGTGGTTTCTACTGAGGTGTAGATTTATTGGAATGATTAAATGAGGTGGATTTAGTTACAATCATACACTGTAAAGCAAATGTGTGCAATATGACTGATGCCTGGGCAGAAAAACATCAGGTATTGTGAAATAAAAATCATAACACTGTTTATTCTAATTGATATTTAGGCTGTATAATGGCTTATTTCTGCCAGGACATAGACTACAATTATTTTTTCCCTGTTAAGTTTTTCTGCAGCATCACACAGAAAACTTTTGAGGGATTACAGCTCAATATATAGTGGAGTCTTAAAGACTAGAGCTGTTATTTCTAAGTGACTTGATTCTGGTGTAATGTGGAAGTTTGGTTTCTTAATTGCACGATGGGTCCTTATGTATTTTTGCTTTGGGATGTGTATTTAGGGCTGGACTTGTTGCTGGTGGATTACTGGCCACTTCAGGAATAAACTATTTGGGCCCTTATATAAAAACCGACCAGATTTTGAACAATTATTCTTATTTTTTATATGGTAGTGTGGATAATCATAGGGTGTCTTTATTTATAAAGCACCTAGAATGTTTCCTGACAACAAGAATACATCTCAGGCTTAACAGTTGCTTCTGTTTGATGTCGGTCAGTAAGGCTGACCTCCTTTACACTGTTTTAATTACAAATTATAATTGGGTGGACATGTTGTTTTGGACAATGGCACTCTGAGAGCTGTCTTGCATGGCCATTTTTGTTTCAAAGCCGGTGTTTTTATATTTCTTAGTCTGAAATATATTTAATAATCTGAAAGATGTGTCCATGAAAGAAGTTGTAAATATGTAGGCAGTATAGCGATGGTGTAGTAAACAGATGATTAAAAGTAAAATAATTTTTATGTGTTATACAATGGGAGACAGTCAGACATGCTAATATCTTGATATTAAAGCTTGTCAGATCACTCTAAGGTAACTAACTGCCACTTAGGTTTATTTTTTTTGCATATCTGTTGGGAGTGGAGTTGAAAGCCTTTACAAAGCATTGGAGCGAGTTATGACTAAAATGTAGGCCAAGATGGAAAGAAACAAACATGATTTTCCCATAGCCTTGGAATTTTTGTGGCTATAAGACTTTAAATCGTTGATATATCTTATTATGGCTTTAATTGCTGTTCTGTTGTAATATTCACTAGTCTCATGAAAGAATAAGTGAGTGTTGACTCATGTTGAGATTTTTATGTTCATTCTTCAGTCTTGAGCTTTCTATACTTTGTAAATAGCTAATATATAGTGAACGAATCACTGCAAAAGCAGGCAGGTGCATTCAAGCACATTTTGGTGTCACATGGCACATGAGGAAAATGCCATGGCAAGTGTAAGACACTGGGATAGTTTCAGTTTTTGGGTGAGGTATTCTAGATATAATTGATTCAAGAATTTTAAACCAGTATGTATTTGTACAGCAGTGGAATTAGAATTATTATATGTTTTTTTTCATTGTAAAACTAGCATGGCTGGACGTAGACTCAAGACAGTATATTTGAAGCCATTAAATTTTCTGTAGTCTTAAATCCAGTATTAATAAAAATGAAAGTTTGAAATTTTAAAATAAGAATCTTTGTATTTTTGCTCATGATTAGATATTTATCAGATGTGGTACAGTCATTGTAATGGCTATGTTTGTGTTTGGATTTTGAGTTATATAAACTCACTTAGTAAATTTGCCACATACTTTTAAAACTCCTTCAGTTCTAGAGTTGTTCTTAGTTTCATTGCATAGATTTAGTTGTGTGAGGTGTTGAAATTCAGATGGAATTAGTTTTGTATGTGTTGGGATGTGTAACCAGGTGTTAGAAGTGGGAGGAAATAAAGCCTAGGAAGGAGCAAGGGATGGGGAGAAAGATTTATTAAGATTTGTTTTATTTCTCATTATCCTTTGATTTTGTTAGTAATAAATTCAGTTAATATCTGCAGGTGGAGTCTGTTTTGCCATTAAGATATTCAGGGAGTGATCTCTCTCTCTCAGTCGTGATTTCAACCCATGAACCCTTGGTTCTATTTTCGCTCCCCTGTCCAGAGAGGCAGTGCCAGAGCAGCTCTGGTGTGGGTGCTTCTCAACCTACTGCATCGTATTGAGAGCTAAGCTCTGCACATCAACCAATGTGCAGCCCAATTTTACAGCCTCTCTAAGGGCACAGGGCTTCCTAGTGCTTGGAGCCTATTCTGTGCATGAGAATGTTCAAGGTGATTTAGAATGCACAGTTATGAAAATAGCTCATTTAAAACCCATGATTCATGTAACTTGTCAGAATCCAGATCCTGATCTCTTTGCTGTCACAGATTTTCTCACCACTGCAGATTTAAAACTAATTTAAAAGGAGTGTAGCGGTGATTTGTGCTTGTTGGAGAAGCGGTCCAGTCCAGAGAACTGTTGTATCTGTATGAAAGGAAGGAAAAGCTATAGTAAGGTGAAATATTTTGTAACTTAATCTGACAGGTTTTTCTGCCTGTATGAATAAGTGCAAAGGGCTCAGCTTATGAGTGCTTATGAGGGCTCCTAGGTTCAGGTCCTAAAGTGTAGAGTCTCTTGTTGACTCAGTTGCTAATTGTCTCCTATTGCTTTGGTTTGCATTTATTGCTTTCAGGTCACCTGTTCACTCTGGGGTCATGGCCCTTTGTAGCATGCACAGAAGAATTTCCAGGTGATGACAAGTTAACAGATATATTTCTCACATTCTTCTGGCCAGTAAAACTGGGCTGTGTAGAAGCATGAGACTATTTCAGTATTCATTGCTTTCTCTTTTAAGAGTGTAGTTAAATAAAAACAAAAATGTGAAGGTGTTACTTTATAATTAATTTCTGTTCCATACATTGTACTAATTTTCTGCACTGTGTTTGAGATAATCTTAGTCAATAACTCCTGTTTGAGCAGATATATCTCCTCCCAGGTTGCTGTCACCAAAACATTGAGGAGCCCAATTTGGAGCCTCCTGAAGTCAAGTGCGGCTTTCTGATGCTACTGGAATGGTTCATTTGTGTTATACAAGCTAATACTTTTTTTGTTTTTTTTCTTTCTGTAGTATTGAAACCTAAAATTATCAATCATTAGCCCTCAAACATATCCTCTTGTTGGGAATAAGGAAATAGAAAAACCTTATAAATATGAGTGCTTAGCGAAAGATTTTAAAACCATAAGTGAAATAGAAATGATAGCAGTTTTCGACTGTGGGGCTGAGAGCAACCATGTGAAGGTTTGAGGCCTCTTCCTTTGTTTAGATAAGGCCAAATGCCACAAATACCAAAGAGGCAACAGACATCCTGTTCCAAGTATGACAGGAAAGGTTTAGAGATAAGGAAGGTTTATAGATAAGAAAGGTTTATAGATAAGAAAGCCATAAAACATGGTAATATAGCAATTCCTATAGGTTGCATGCAAATATTAGGAAATTACTACTTAGTAGTAGATTGGTTAGTGGAAATTAGAATATTCAACATAGAAGAATACTTACTGTATTGTAAACGGGAAATCATTCTCTTATCCTCTTTACTCTTTAAATGCTATTCTCTCTTATCCTCTCTTGCTGTTCTTATTCTCTCTCCCTCTTATACTTCTCTCTCTGTCCTGCTCTGAGTTGTGGCTGGCAGCTCTTAGCAGGACCCTGTATACCCACGCCCTAACAATAAACTACAAACTTCAAGACCAGAATATAGAGAGCTCCTGAGTCTGTCCTGACGACCATCCACCTGACAATTACTCCCTCATTCTCTGTGCTCTACTGCTTTTTTGACTGGAGAACAATAGTCACCATGGACAGTGGCCTGGTCAGCAGTGCTGACTGCCCTAAGCTTGTAATCCTTATGAGTGAAACTCTACCTGTTTATCTCTGTGACTCTCTTGGCCTGCTCTGTGAACATCACATGCAATTATTTGGAACAAAGTACATATTTTTTGATGGTGGCTGAAAAAAATCAATTAATTAAGAGCATCTTGAAATACGTCATTGCACAAAGCTGATTGCAGCATGGACGGCTCAGAGCAGCGATTGGAGCACAATAGCAATAGCAGTGCAGAGTTTCCTCTCCTGTGAAATCAGTTACACCCATTTCAGGTGTGCACCCATTTCAGGATTCATGTTTATGGAATAAGCACATTAAAAGGCAAGGAGATACCAAATAACATAAAACTATTTCTACTCCCTGTAGAACATAGCCAAACAATTTTGAAAACTGAATATAAATATCTTTCTCAAATGTAAAATAAGGGCTTTGCAGTTGTTTGTTTTGGCAACAGTTTTTGGTAACACTGTAGTGGCACCCCAATGCCAAAGAAAGTAGCTTTTCACACAACACGTAATTAATCTGGAGAGTCCTTGGTCACAGGTTGGTGAGGATGGTAGACAGAAAAACTGCTGTATGGAGGAAGAACAGCCCAAATGGGGAGGGCAAGATATTTGGTTTGAGAAGTGTGATGGGTAGTCTTTATTCACCAGATCCTTGCCCTGTTCTTCCCCCCGATATTTGTTTTGGGCTGTAGTTGGAGAGAGGATGCTGTTGCGTTACAGGGGGTTTCCCCTAGCGACAACCTTACCAGCTTAACCGGGTAGTAGCATGGCTATAAAATGATAAATAATGGGCAGGTATGATGGTGTGCCAGAGATATCCTTTAATCCACATGATCCGAGAAGCAGTATCCAAAAGCGATATTATTCCAAGGACAGGCAGTGACCAAAGACCATGGGGGTAGCGATTGAGTTCACAATACATAGGGAATACCTGAGGGCAAAGGTTCAGTCCTGAAGGACCTGACCCCTTATATGTCAGAGGTCTCAAACCAACAGAGAATCAGGGCTAGGAATAAGATTTACTTTGGAACAGCTAATTAGCATCTTCATAGTGCCCAGTTTGCCAGGGTCTCAGGTTTATGTCTCCTATTTCATTTGGTTCAATTACCACAGGATGCTGGGCTGATAGGCCCTCTGGAATAACCTGGTTGATTGATTTTTATGTTCTTTTAGATGAAAATATTATTAGAGAAATCTCTTTTGGGTGAGGATAATACTTATGTGTGTTCTGTTTGCATTTTTTGGGGGCTATTCCTTGCCACAGTAGTTGAACAGACATCCAGAAAACTCTTTTCAGCATCCTCTTCCTAATAATTTCCCCACTGCAATACATCAAAGTAAAACCATTAAGTGATTTGTCAAATACGACATCCATGATTGGTACCTGATCCAGGATTCAGACTGTATTCCAAGTCTGATAAGTCTGTTTTTAAACCACTGGGCTGTTATTTCTCCACAAAAAATATCAAAACCATATTTTAAATACCTAAAGAAACAAACAGAAACACTCAAAAATGAAGCACTTGATTTGCAAGCACTTGAGAATACGTAAGATTTAGGTTACCTATTCAGTAACATACAGTGCATACAGTCCATGCTAATAAAATCGCAGGTGTTGTGGGGTTTTTGGTCCCTCTACCTCATTCAGTATAGACACGTAAATCAGTGAAGGAGATGAACTCCTGAAAATACATGTTCTGTGTTTCTTATTTTTATTGTTCGTTAGTGACCCTCTTTCTGTTAGTTACTGTCTGAGTATTTGTACTGTATTTAAGATGTTAACCAAGTCCTTTAGAAACCAGTAGAAACTGTTTTTATCAAATGCTTGCAATGGGGTGAAGATATACTTTGCCCTTGCATGAGCTCTCTGGTGCAGTGCAGTGTTTTAGTTATTTTATATTCAGTTAGTCCAGGATTTCAGGCCTGTGGCTCTCACCCTCACATTTTTCCATGACTTGAGGAAAACGTGATTTTGATGCTGGAGGAAGATGTGCAGAAAAGGGGCTCAGTCCCAGGTTCTCAGGTGAGTGTATTACAGTTGACTTTCCTTTCTGCTGCTCCTGCAGACCTCGTTGTCTTCCCATTCCCTCTGTTCCTCAGTTGGATCTTTCTTCTCTTTATTTGTCCTCTCCTGGCTCAAGCACCATTGTGAAACATCATGAGTGCTCTAAGATTAATAGTATGTAATTAAATATGTACAAACTGAGTTTTTTCATGGACATAGCAAAAGGCATATCCTTCAAATCTCTTGTGCCAGAGTAGGGGTCCTGGGCCAGTTTAAAAAAAAAAATTAAAAAATTACCTGTTACTTATATTGAGAAATACATGGATTTTTTTTTTTTTTCTATAGTACAGCTTCTGGTAGATATTCGTCAGAGGAATAAACTTACTACAAACTGTTTACTTGACCACATTACTGAAAATGGTATTTTATAGTAATAAAGCTTGGATTGCCCTGCATGTAGGTATGGCTCACTTTTTGTGAGTTATATTAGTTGGCTTGATAGTTTTGGAGATTGCATTTATTTTTTGAACACTGGGAATGACAAATTTGGAAGCCATGCAGGATGTTTGATGGGACAATTTGCATCTTTTTATCTGGAAAGATTCTCCAGTTCAGCTGTTTCACAGTGGTGCTGGTGTTTTAGCCTCTGCAACGTGTTGGAAAGTTGAGGCACCCCTGAGTGTGTATGGAGTTCTTACCTAAAGTGTTCAACAATAAAAATAATGAATATGGCTATGTTAAGTGAGCATATGCTAAGTACAAGACTAACGGCAAGTTTAAATTCTGTACTCAGAATGGTACCTGGAAGAAATGTTGCAGTGAAAAACAATCTATCCTGGAACCTACTAAAAAACCAACAAATGATGCTTTGAAGATTGTATCATCAAAATGAATTGTTAGGTGAATTCAGTACACAAACTGCAAGAATAATGTGAATTAAAATAGCTCAGAACACATTATGTGCAGAGAGAATTAGAAGTTAAAGTAAATGAAGCAGAAGTGGGAATTGAAAGAGTCCTGCTTTTCAACATAATTTAAAATTCAAGCATCCAAGAGTAAAAATGAACAATTTGTATGTCATGAAACCTAAGAGATTTTATGTAATTTTTCTTGAAAGGCCATAGCTGTGTGGCCTGTGTTGTTATTCTGTCAATTAATACTCAAACAACTTAGTGTGTCAGCTTGATGGTGCTTGCAATTTTCCCGGCCCCCTTCCACCCCCTATTTTTTGGTTGTCACCATAAGGAGGGGAACCTGGATTTTTGTGGTTGAACTTTAAAACTATTTATTTATATTACTTTATTATACACAGGCACATCATGCGGAGTTTGAAATTTTAAAATTATGTAAAATTCAGAAACTTACCTTTTGTCTTTCAATCATGTGAAAGCAGTAGGCATCCATACCTTTGTGCACATCCATCTTACCTGTCTTTCCTCTGTAGTCTTTTAATTGTGTTGCAGCCTTGAGGGTATACATTATATAGGGATGCATTTGCTGCCATTGATGAACAGACTGAATAACTATTCTCAACAGTCACTTGTACTATTAAAAGGTCTCCACCCATTCCCTTGAGTGTAGGATTTCACAGTGTCTGATGGCTTTGTGAAGGAGCTGCTACTAGTGGAAAACCCTGGGATGGAAAAAAATGGCAGCTGGGTGTGGAGCTGCTGGAACACTTGCAGAGTTTAAGTAGGCAATATCCATTCCCTTGCATCAATTTTAACAGTTTACTGATGCTCATTAATATGCCACTTTTATTACCGAGACACATGGTTGTACAATTTCCTGACAGCCATTATTCCTCCCATTGAACAGAACAAAGGAAACAATAGTTGTCTGATATTGCCATGACATACGTTATTTCCCAATAAAAGATGGAGGCAGTCAAATCAGTCCTGCATGCAAAATGCAGTGTTCCCTTAGCCTTCGGAGAGAGGCAAGTGAGACAATAGTTAATGTGGTAATTTTACACCTGACTGAACAAGGTATGTGTCTAACTAAAAGTAAGTGATTGACTCCAATGAGAGTACTTACGTAATTAGGCACTTAGTTTTTCAGTTTCATGCTGGATATGCTTTGCTGTATTTATATCATACATAGCATAAACACAGACAGCAAGCATTCATATTCTGCTGCTGGTATCAGGGGCCTGTTGAATTCATCATTTCTGAAGAGAGAACTGAGCAGCCACATCTACCTATTGCTTGTCTTTGAATCTTTGGGAAATAGAGTGAGCTTAGAAGATTTAGAAACTAATTTTCAGTGACATCACAGAGAAGTAGTTGAAGCCAAAATAAAAATTAGTGCAAATCTGTAAGTAATTGCTAATGGTTATTGCTAAGTGATTTTTACTGCTCCATTATTTATTTATACTTTTACTGCCCTAAAAGCCCTGAAATTCAGAAATAGCTCAGATGTTAAGATTTTATCCACTCAGTATTTTTGCCACTTGCATTAAATGTTCATCAGATGAAATTAAAAGAATCAAATAAGCACCTGCACACAGCTGGAGTAGAGAGCAGGCAATATACTTACTATCTTATGGCCACTCACTGTAACCACTAACCCTGACAAAACACAATATGTACCTCAAGGGGATTTTATTTTTGGATAAACAGTCTGTAATGTTGAATGTATATTGCTGCATGACACTGTCACTGTATGTCATACGTGCCATGGACAGTGAGTATGGACTGCTCCAGATACACCAATTGTGAGCTCCTGGTGCAGCAACCAGCCAGCAGCACAGCAGCCCTTCTATTCTGGGAGACATCTCTGGTTAATAGAACCCACAATCATAGTCTAAATGAACTCAACAGACATCTTGGAGGGATGGTACTGACTATGGAAATTATACCCATTCTTTTGTATATATACTGCTGTCTAATTAGAAGGTGTAGGATATGATTGTGACATAGATGGTATAGAGTAAGAGATGGTTAATATCCTGATTCTAGCCAGAACAAGGGTTGATTTTTACAGCGGCCAGTAGGGGAGGTTATTTCATACTAGCTCACATTATTTTCCAGAAATGGGGGAAAGGGTCCCTTCTGGTTTCTGTGGTGGGACATTGCAGTTGCATTTTCCTTGGGGGTGAGCACTTGAGTATGAACTGTTTGTCTCTTGTAAACTCTTCTATTGTTGCTGCTGCTGTTCATTTTCTTATCTCATTGGTGTTTCCAGTAAACTGTTCCTATCTCAATCCATGATCTTCACCTTTTGTGCCTCCAGTCCTCTCCTTCATCCTGCCACAGAGTAAGGGGAGAGTGAGTGAGCAGCACGTGATTTCAAGTGCTTCAGTGGAAACACTCATTGAGGAATACCATTCCTAAACCTTTACTAAAACAATGGAATAGTATTTTTAGATGTAGTTACCTTAATTCTGTCCACGTGGCATTTGGGGCATGCAAGTGATTTTTTTCTTTTTAATTTTCTCTCCATTGTTTTCCTTTGTGTATTACTTCTGTCAGTGTTCCTATTGGTCTGGTTGTCTGTTGGGGAGAATTATACCTCATGACAGAGTAAGTTACACCTAATGCATGAAATTTGTTGCATGAAAAAGAGGGTAATTACTTGTCACTGATAAAGGTAGACGTTAGAAGTTTGTAAGCAGTATTTCTTTGTGCCTTGTACTTGAAACTAAAGATTACACATTAAACAGAAATATGATTCATATCTTGAAATACAATTTCAGGTACTTCTATGATGTGTTTGTAAGGTCTGAACTGCATTTTTTGTATGTCCTTCAAAGTTTTTTGTATTTTTTATAGCAGTTGGTGAGAAATATGCTGGCCTTCCATGCAAATAAACTGCACTGTAGAATATGACTAAACTTAACATTAGCAAAAGTGGTATTTTCATCTGGGTATAGTAATATACTTTTTATTTTAACCTTACTGTCTTTTTGACAGTATGACCCTGATCAACCTTGTATATAGTCTCCTCGGTCATACCAGACAGGTCCAGTCAGGCTCCATCTCTTCTAGACAGGTATACTAGGAATATGTTAATGAGGTAATACATGAGGACAGTGTGCTCTTGCCTTGAGAATTACAATTAACAGATAATATGTCAAAGTGCTACAAGAAATTAAACTGTTACTTCTCATGAAATTTTGCAGGTATCTTGAGAAAAAGCATCTTCATCAAAAATTTGTTCATGCCACTAAAGAATGTATGTGCTCTTTTGACACTTCCCACTTTTTATTTGGAGCACACTCCAGTGTTGAAATGCTCCGCAGGACTGATTGCTCTGGAGTGTCATAGGTTGCATTCATGGGCCTCATATTAGCAGCTTCAAGATACAGCAAAAGCAATATTTATCTGTACTTAGCTGTGCCACTTAAGCACTTCTCTCGTCCACAGACCGACTCTGCTGTAGGAAGATGAAAATTTAACAGAAGTTATTTTAATCCTACACACACTAGTTTATAAAACGCTGAGTGGATGGATGAGTGGATGCTGAGGTTGGTGCCTGTGCAGGCAATTATTCACATTTATGAGGATGGTGGCGTTTGTTCATGAGGACTGTTGTACACACATTCAGAGGCTCTAACATGGCCTTTTTGGTGTGTGCAGTGATAAATGGCTGTAGATGTGGAAAAGTCAGAAAAGTATGCGGTCTTTTTAGAAAGGGGGAAAGTGGAAACTTTAATGCAATGATACTTGAATTCCACTTACACTCACCAAAGATACCACCACAGAATGGTTTGGGTTGGAAAGTCCCTAAGGATCATCCTATTCCAGCCCCTTGCCTTGGGCATAGAAACTAGATCAGGTTGCTCCAGACCCTGTCCAACCAGGTCTTGAACACTTCCAGGGGCAGCCACAGCTTCTCTGGGCAACCTGTGCCAGGGCCTCACTATGATCTAAGAAGGAAAAAAAGAAAACTTCACTGCCTTCTGTGTCATATCTTGGTGTTTGCTCTTTGCTACTTAAAGGGAGATATCTGAAGGTCCATTTCTTTGCGTTTAGTAATCTGCAATCAATATAACATTTTCTGTCATATTTTCACTGCTTTTATGCAATTAAGATGCCAGTGTAATTGCCAGAATTATTGTTGAACCCAGCCTACCAACCTTTTCATGAAAGTTCCCTGTTAAGTCATCAACTTTATCCAGTTATGTTAGGTATTCTTCATTAAACCATAGTAATGTGAATTCTCTTCCAGTAAGTCAGGTGAGACTTTTGTTATGAATGTATGATAATTATATTGATGATAGATCAAATAAAAATATCTTCTGCTAGCAGAGTTATTTGCATTTCAGTCATGATGTTGAGTAGCTGACATGAAATCTCTTTTCTTTGTATTGCCTTATTTCAAGGATGCAGGGAAGTGAGTACTGGGTATAAAATGGTGCGAAGACAAATAGATCTTATAAGTTTGAACCAACACAAAACTTAATGGGATTTTTGTTTTCCAAGCCCAAAGTCAGTGCAGGCATTTGGAAGGGTCAAATCTGATCCTCAGCAGACGTGGATCATATTTCTTAATCTCATTATGCAGTTTTGCATTTAAACAATGCTAAAGGAAGCATTTATTAATGCTTTCTTTTTATTTTTCACTGAGACATTTGCTATGCTTGTATAGATATGACACATTGATAACAGAATTTCTGTATTTGGCAAATTTGATAACATATTCGGTGGAATTTCTGTATTTGGCAAATTTTCCAAAACTGACACTAGCTTTTGTGGTGGTGTTTGTAGAATCATAGGATCATTTAGATTGGAAAATGCCCTTAAGGCCACTGAGTCCAACAATATGTGGTTGAAGTGAGGGTGATACTGAACCTCCCTGGCTTGTGCATGCAGCCACATGGATGGGCTGCCTTTTCCTTCATCCATCTTTTCCGTGTTGCTCCTTTTTCATCCAGACTGAGTGAGTTTTGCCCTGGCATGATGTGCTGCTGAGCTGCTTGGTCCCTGTATGCTTTTGTATAATCAATATACAAATCAATATTGACTTGATAAATATACAGGGAAGGGAGACTGGAGCAAGTTCAGACAGACTCAGGAATCTCTCTGCGCTCCACTGTGTGCTCGTTGAATGGATCAGATCGGTCAGGTCAGAGCTCCATGCTCTCCCCTGCAGAAGCCTCCGTTGAGCAGCTCTGCGCCTCTGTAGAGAGAATGCGTTTCTGTACACAGAAGCATTGGGACTGTATTTTGTACAAATCATTGTCAATGTCTTGGACCACCAGTTAATAAGGGCATGGGAACGGCATGGCAGCCATGGCCACGGCGTCAGCACTGGTGAGAAGCAGAAGAGAGGGTGACTCAAGGAAACAACGCAACGCAATTGTCTGTTTCTCTTCTCGTCTCATCTTTTCCTTTCTGATTTTAATCATGGAGCCACTTGAGAGGCTCTAGCCCTTGGAGTTATTTTGGATTGTCTGTAAAAATTACTTGTTTTCTTTTTTCTTTCATTTCTTTCTGAATTCCAAATTGCTGTCATCATTGCTCAGGAGTCACTGCTGAAAGGGCAGGACCTGTGGGCAGTCCTGAGGGTGTCCTTTATATTGGTTGATGGAACAGCCACTTAGCTGAGTTATAAAGCAAGGGCTTTGGGTTTGCTCTGCCACAGAATGTGAAGTATACTAACTGTTTTAGTGCTTTTTTTAAAAAGAAGCGTATTAAGGTCACTTTTTCTCCCACATCTCCCAGCTGACAACATAAAATGTTACTTTACCACCAGGACAGCATTTCTTTTGCTGTCATCTGGTGCTGCGGGTTAGGCATTCTTTTCAGCTGCTTGGGTATAAGGATACCTCAATGTATTTAGTTTATTGATTTTTGAAACGTGCATGCTGTGAAATTAAATGAATGGTTAAATACTAAACTGTTAGGAAGAAATGTCCTTTTAGTTTACCTTAGACGAGAATTTATCAGGAAAAATGCTTCCAATTTTGAATTCCACTACAGACTAAACAGACAATTATTTTAATATTTTTTTAATCCTAGTTGATCTAGTGTGAACAAAATCTATACTGACAGTCCTAAAGACAGAAGTCCTCAATTTGGTTTATATATAGTGTAACACTGACTGTAAGACAGGAAAGCACTGTTCCCTTGGCAAGGGGCAGACTGTAAATTCCAGGATGTGAATCTTCAATGACCAGCCGCAGACTTAAGAAATATGATCAATTATTTTTACTGTTACTTTTTCTAAGTTTTTTACTAGGCCAAGGAATACCGGAGAATATGGATTATTTTATTTTTGCAATCTCTTTTAGTGCGATTTTGTCTTCCAGTTACATGAACCTTTGTCTATCTCATGCATTTTCATCTTTGGTTCTTCACCCTCTTTCCAAATGAGAAACCTGTGAATATTCTGCTTGGAAACTTATATTCCAGAGTTCTTCGCTACAAAAGTTGCTCATTGAATGTCAATTTTACACATTCAAGAAATATATATTTCTCTTATGCTGATTATTTCTTTTTCAACATTAGAAGTATCTCTGATTGTGAACTTTAAATAGGAGTACAAGTGTGGCCAGCTTGTACAGTGAAAAAATGTTTAATTTCCAATTAAGTATTGGGGCAGCAATGCCTTGCAGGCAGAAAGACAAGAGGGGAGAGGAATTTGCTGACTGGGTGATTATTAGCAATAGGAAGTACTGAAACTTAATTAAAGTTTCTGATCTGGAACAGCGTATTAGGTTTAATTATGTCTGGAAGTCTTATATTTTACACTTTTAATTAAAATGCATGAATGTAAGTAGGAAGCTTTTAAGTTTTACATTTTGGGAAGACCGAGAGCAAGCAATAACTATACTGCCTACACATGCCCTATTAAAAAAAAACAAAACCAAAACGCAAAACCAAACAAACCAGTGGTACAAGCTGAGGAAGCTGGAAGAAAGGTGAGCTAAACACCTGACCTGTAAGAATTGAAGCATATTTTAATTGTGTACAAAGCTCGGCTTCTTGGCAGGACTCCAGCCAATATCTGTGTGACCCAATATGTAATAATTATGAGCTAATTCTGAGCTGTCATGGGGTCACACCATGCTGTTGATTGTCCCATCTTTGATGTCAAATATGAACATTGGAGATCCAATATGGCGAGCATTTGGAATCGTACAAATGCTATCCCTGAGTTTCCTGGGGAAATTCCAGTTGCTGTTCAGCACTGATAAGCTCTAGGGACCTACAGAGATATATATATATATATATATATATATATATATGGATGAAATTATTCCTCTGCTATAGTTTTACAGCCTGATAACAGGGTTAGCAGTGCTGCAGAGTGAGATGTTGTGTGAGATAAAGCAGATGATATAAAGAGCAGAAATTAAAAGTGAAAATGAAGAAATAATATAGGGAAATGCAACTTAGATTGAACAAAGTTCTATTAAGGTTACTCTAATTACTCTTGATAAGAAAATATAGTAATAAAGATAATGCACACTACAGTATGAAATTAAGTGATCAGTCTCAGTATTCATTCTTACGTTTTAATCTCTCCTGAAAGGAGTTTACCACCCCAGCATGGCTGATGGTGGTGATAGATGCAGACCATTACAGCAATTCTCTCTGTTTTGACAGCTCTACTCACTCAACTGCAGTGCTCCACTGGCACAGATCTCTCTGAGGTTTGTTTTGTATCTCAGCAGATTTTCCCTTTCAAGTGATGCTTTTGTTTTATGTTGTGAGAGATCGTGTTTATTCCTCCTTGGAGTCTGGATGAAAATGGCACAAATCCAGTAACTCCTTACATAAACCAAGTTCAGCTTGTTCTTTTTATCTGTTTATGACCTTCAAGTGGTAGAAGGTCTATGCCTGGGACAGGTCAGGATTTTCAGTTACATGAAGGTGCTAGTACATCATTTATTCAGAAAAAAAATCCAGAAACAGAGAATGACGTTGGGTGTAAGCATTTTAGCTGCATTAATATAGCTGGTGGAGTTGGGTAGGAAACTGAAGTGTGGAGAAGGAGAGCAAATATGAGTTAATAGGAGGTGATGAGGAATGGCTGATCTGCCTGTAGGTTTGTGAGGGGCTTTCTTCAATTGTGGGAAACACATGGAAGACAGCCACACACAGCTGGGCGAAACTGGTAAGTCCTAACACCATGGTGTGTTTTAGAGATCTCTTTGCTGCTTCTGGCTTTCTGCTCTATTATTTTCATAATGTCCCTGTCCCTGGGGTTATGAAATGGCATTCTTAATTGCAAGTATGTAAGAATAGTTTCATATACGCCACAGAGGCAATATATTGATAAAACTTGTGATGGATTAAAAGTCTGTATGTTCCAGAGACACGTGGAAGAGAATAAAGGCCAGACCACAACACCAAGATTCTCCTGGGAGCATGGAAGTAAATTAGTAGTTTTATTCTGTTCAGGGTCTCTCTTTGGGTTTGGCCTGGACAGTGGCAATCTGTGCATTACTGGAGAGCAGGAGAGGCGCATGGAAACAAGAGATTAGGAAGTGCAGGTATTGCTTTGTAGAAGACTGCTGAAAAATAAGTAGAGCAAATATTTATAAAGCCCAAATTTTAGTGATAGTGACATAAAATGCAACTTTAGGACCTTATTGTGTCCTAAAATTACAGTTTATGTGTTGCATTGGTTTAAATTGCAGTTGAGTATCACAGTACAGCAAATAGCAGCCCAGGAGTTTGTGGGGAAAAAAGGTCAGGAACTCAGCTGAATTTATGGCATCTACATATTCATAAGGTGCAGTGGTGTTTCTACATCCTCCTGTTGCAGCAATCATCTAAAGAGTAAGGTCTTGCAGATAGCCAAAATTGGAGCTAAGATAGGTTTTTTAATGAGAGGCTTGCAATTTTTGAAAGTTTCTTCATGGATCTGGGCTTCATTTCAGATTTGTTCTTGTCATCTTTATCAGTGCAGATTGTTTTTGTGTTGTGAATATCTAGCAGTTGTAAATTGAGAATAAATTATGCTTGTGTTATGTAACATAATTATGTTTCACGTGCAAAAATTGGTAGAAAAGGTTACACATGTTTATGACAGCACTACCCACTGTGGTACAAAAGATGTTTCTTTTTTTAAAACTTGATCGTTGAATCCTACAATGATTTCAATGGGTTACAGCAAGGTTATAACTTTGTCCTTGATAATGGCCATAACTCAAAGCTTTCTTTTAATAGTATCTTATTGCTGGAGAAATGATGGCCATTTGTAGCATCTGAGTCTTGGAAATGTTTACAGACTGTCCTCTCTCTCTTTCATTTTAGAAAGTCAGGTGAAGATAAAAAGGTACCTTATCTGAAGATGTAGTTAGTGAGTTAATTAGTGCAATCAGTATAATAGAGATAGATCTAGACAGACTTCTAGTGCAGGATGTATCAATTTTATATTATTGTGAGGTTTTGTGTTGTGTTTTTTCCCCTCTTGATAAGAGGTAGTGCTCAGTCAGTTCATAGTTCATAGTTTGGAAAGGACCTTAAAAGATCATCTATCACCACCTCCTAGATGGAATTCATCTAACCCCCTGCCATGGGCAGGAACACCTTTAACTACCCCAGGTTGCTCAAAGTTCTATCCAGCCTGGCCTTGAACACCTCCAGGGATGGGGCATCATCAACTTCTCTGGGCAGCTTGTTCCAGTGCCTCACCATCCTCACAATAAAAAATGTCTTCCTAATATCTAAATCCAAGCCATTCTCCTTGTCATGTCACTCCATGCTCTTGTAAGAAGTCTCTCTCCATTTTTCTTGCAGGGTCCATTCAAGTACTGGAGGCCACAGTTAGATCACCCATAATCCTTCTGTTTTCCAGGCTGAACAATCCAAATTTTCTCACCCCTTCCTGACAGGAGAAGTGCTGCATTACCTTGGTGGCCTCCTCTGGACTCACTCTCGCAGCTTTATGTCCTTCCTGTGCTGGGACTCCAGAGGTGGAGTGCAGCACTGCAGGTGGGGTCTCACCAGAGCAAAGGGGCAGAATCCCTTCCCTCTCCTGCTGCCCACGGTGCTTTGGATGCAGCCCAGGACACGGGTGACTTTCCAGGCTGCAATTGCACATTCCCAGCTCATGTCCAGCCTTTCACCTACCAGCACCCCCAAATCCTGCTCAGCAGGGCTACTCTGGATCTGTTCATCCCCAGCCTAAATTGATACCAAGGGCTAACCTCACCCAGGTGCAGCACCAGCACTTGGCCTTGGTAAACCTCATGAGATTCCCGTGGACTCACTTCTCTAGCTTATCCAAGTCCCTCTGGATAGCTCCCCATCCTTCAAGTGTGTCACTTCACCCTCAGTTTTGTGACACCTGCAAACTTGCTGAGGGTGCACTTGATCCCTTCATCTGTGTTATTAATGAAGATATTAAATAGCACTGCTCCCAATATGGCCCCCCAGGCACACCACTTTTCACTGATGTTCGTAGGGACTCCAAGCCATTGACCAACAATCCTCTGAATATTACTGTACAACCACTTTTTATTCACCTGACAGTGAATCCATCAAATCCATCTCTCATGAATTTAGGATGTTGTGGGGGACTGTCAAGGGCTTTACAGAAGTCCAGAAAAATTACATCTTTAGGCCTTCTTTGGTGTAGTGATGTAGTCACCCCATCACAGAAGGGCACTGGGTTGGTCAGACAGGACTGGTGCTTGGTGAAGCTGTGCTGCCTGTCCCAACTCACCTCCCTGTCCCCCACATGCCTTAGCACAGCTTTTAGGAAGATATGTTTTACGATCTTCTCAGCATAGAGGTGGGGCCAAGAGGTTGCTACTTCTTAGGGTCCTCCTTTCTAAGCTTTTTGAAGATAGGTATGGTGTTTCCCCTTTTCCAGTCACCTGTGATTACATGTGACCACCATGACTTTTCAACCATTATGGAGAGTGGCATGACAGTGGCATCAGCCAGTTCTCTCTGAGTTCTAGGGGGCATCTCAATAGGTCCCACAGACTTATGCACATTCAGGTTCCTCAGGTGGTCTAAGGAACCTGATCTGTACTTGGAGTGGGAAGAACTTTGGTCCCACTGTCCCCATCCTGCTGTCCATCCACTTGAAAGATGTGGGAACAGAGGATGCCAATAAAGAATGAGGCAAAAACGTTGTTGAAATCACCCTTCTCCTTATCTGGAACTTTGAACTACCTCTTTTTTCTCTTCTTTTTGCAACACCTGTTTTGCTTAGTCACTCGTTATCATGGTTTTACTTGTTAGTAGCTGTATTTATTGTAGATTATAAATTCCAAATAAAAGAAAATTTATTCACTTTCCCTATGAAGAGATTTTGCCTTGAAATGTACTTAGTTATTACTGCATGCTGATACACACAAATTGGAAAGATAGATTTTTGACAGACGGCAGGACTTTTTGTTGGTGGTAAACTCTTTATGGAATTGAAAGGAAATGTAGACTTCTGTTGTCTGTCAGCAGCATGACAAGAATATTAAAAAGCAATCTCTGTTGAAAAATGATCTTGTAGGAAGGGAAAATTGTACTCCATATGCTTCCTCATTATTGCAACTTCTGCTAAAATAAACAAGTACAGAGAGCTTTGTTAGGAGAGCTTGAGTTGCTCCTGAACTGAGGCAGGGACTTGCAACAAAAAAGTGTATTGCCTTAGTTTGGAGATACGTTTGTGGCTGCCCTGAGTGACAACTTGGGAACTTGGCATTGGAAAAGCATACTTGCTCAGTATCTGCAGCTTATATCATAGTAACCTGGTTGGTTCCCAGCAGGTTTCACAGACATCCTGGTTGCTGACATTCCTTACCCTGTGAACAGCTCTCATTGGGTCAAGTTCTTTAGTGCAGTTTTTGGAATGACCAGGAACCAAAGTCTGTTGAGGTCTATGAAATTATTGAAGTCTCTCAATGAGACATGGTTCCTGGGGATGTTGATGCTCCTGTGCACCAAAATGAATAATGCTTGTTTCAACAATGTTAACTGGGCCAAAGCCGCTGTTGGCCTTGTTAAAGTTTTGGAATTCAGCAGAAGCCTTTGTGGTGAATTAGCCAGGATGGATCTGGGTCCAAGGTGTTGTTACTCAGTTGCAAGGTGTTGTTACTCAGTTAGAGGGTACTCCTGAGAGCTCAGTGTGAAAATTAGTGGATAGCATGGGGTCACCATTCAAAATACCAAAAAGGCCTCAATAATCTTAACAATTTATGTATTAATGATGACTTATGGGGGGTTTGTAGGACTTCCACCCTGAATTCTCCTTCAGGAAGAATTATGTCATCTTGTGGCTTGATGTAATCATTGGCTTTAAGTACCATAATAGCCTAAGAAGTCTTAGAAGCTGATTACAGGGAATTTTTCTATACAGCTGGGGCTTCTCATTTTAAAGTAGCATAGAAAGTGAGGTGATATTGGTCTATTGCTTTAGGTGAGAGTGAGCTGCTACTGTGAACCAGCTCAGTGAAAGGTGAGGTACTTTTAGTAAAGGCAAAGAAGCTTTAATATTGTATAAAAAATTAAAGTAAGATCTCATTAAAGATATTGTATATACTTCTGTCATGTTTGTTCCAGAAAGATGATTTTAAATGGGGAACATATTCAGTGATGACTATGAGAGTGTGTGCAGAAATGCAGAATCTATCTGATAAAAATGGATTAAAGAGAGTTGCTTTTTTTAGCATAGTAGTATGAAGCTTGTGAAGATTTATTTGTACCATGTATAAATCCAGTGAGAGATAAACATCAAGGGAGAAGAAGAAAAGTGATAAAGGACACTGCAGTTACAAGAGCAAATGATTCAGAATTTTAAAGAATATAGCAGCTTGAAAGTAAGAAGATTCCTGAGCATTTAAGGTGTAATAAAATGACTCATTCCATATACAGTTATTTAATAGACAAATCTCAAAGGGGAAGAACCCAGAGAAAGCAAAGTGCTGAGATGGGCTGCAAGGATTTGCTGATTTCCTATGCTGCCACAGCTGTAGCTGTAGCAGCACTTCTGAGCAAAACATGATGTGAGTTGTCTGTGTGTGAATGGAAGGAGAGGGATCAGCATTAAAAGTCTCCATGGTGCTAATAAAAGATGTTTATGTGTAAGGTCGTAGTGCTTTACTACATCTGTGTGCCCCTGGAAGGGGAGTGGGACATCTTCTGCATAAGGAGTGGTATCTGCTGACATCTGGCACTAAGCAGCTTCTCACAGATGCTGCCACATCCTCTGGCACCACGGAGGAACAAAACCAGCTGTGGTGATGTACTTCTAGTAGGTGTTCTTGCCTGGTGGCAGGAGCTGGGGTGGTCTGGGCATGGGAATGATCTGTCCCTGTTGACAGGCACCGTGACTCAATCCACCCTTGTGCATACAAGTTCTCCATGACTCTGTGGCATGTCATATTTTCTATGTAATGACAAATCAGGGGTTGAAGTGATTGATTGGCCAGACCAAGACAGTGCCAAGAATCTCTCAGACCATGACCATGATTCCACAACTCAGGGAGGAGTTTTCTGACACTGATAAGTTACGATGTATTTACTAGGTCAAGGTCTTTTACTAAGGAAGAGGTGCAGAAGAAGTGCTTTTTAGGTAAGCTGTTCTATTTCAAGGTGTTTAAAGACATAATAAAGACATGGTTTGCATTTCAATGAAAAGGATCAAAGCCAGAAAATATCTATATGCGTTTAATACTTGGATTTTTGAATAAGAAATCCAACCTAGCAGTTAATGCACTGAGTCAAAAAGGAGAGGGAAACTATTTAGGGGAAGCGGTAAATTAAGAGATAAGAACATTAATATCTTATTTCAGGCAGAAGCTAGAAGTTCAGAGATAGAGAGGTTTGATTTTGTAGCCCAAGTAACTGTGGGTAAGGGAGTGCAAGGACAAATTTAACAGAACTCTGGCTTTCCCCTCAGAGTGTGCTCAGATGTGATCACTGTGATGGTAGATGTGGTTTGAGATGCTGGTTTATTGTGGTGTTGCGCTTTGTGTGCCTGTGCTACAGGATTGACATGTGGATCTCAGTATCCAAGTGGATAAATGAGAAAGCAAGGAAAAAAAAGGTAAGAAAATGCTTATTGTACTCTTTCATTGAAAGAAAGCTGTCAATGAGAAAAGCCTCACTTATCTACTGACAAAGTCCAGCTTTTATACATAGCATCATATGCACCAGCCTTGAAAGAGAGAAACGAGGACAAGTGGCCTGTCTGAGAAGAGCTTAAAAACTCAACCAAACAAACTCCCTACACCCTTTCTGTTTGTACCTGAAATACCAATTTAATGTATGGATTAAATTGATGCTTCTCCATGGGAATGTTTATTTTTAACTATACAAAGAGAATCTAAAACCAAAATCAAAGTCAGTAACCTGACCTGAATGAGGAAAAATTAAATTCATGTGAAAAAAGTTCTGATTTCACCAGCACCTATGCAAATGTTTAGAAATCTATACAACTCAGGCCAGAGCAGTAAATAAAGATGATCACTGTGGTAAGCTCTTGTATCATTTAGCCATCTGGTCTACTACAGTCAATGCCAAATTTAGTTCATGGGAAATAGATGTAAATGAATGTCTGTTGCAAAAGAGACTATAAAGTGAATATCTGTTTAATGGAATGTTGCTGCGGCAGAGTGACAAGAAAAGAGATTTCAGCATTTTTGTGCAGATATTCCAAAAGCCAACAGTGTTTTCTGCAGCTGCAGTTTGGTTAATAAATAGGATTCCATCATCTTTTGGGGAAATAATGTAGTCAGTGATCAGAAAAATGCATTTTTGCTGTTTAAGAGACTGGATAAGCCATATCTATTAGTATAATTTCAGTCACCCTTCTAAATACATAATTTCTCTTCTAGTTAGCTAAAAGCATGCAAACACACTGTGTATCTTAGAGAAAGATTCTCCTTTCTGCTTTACACAAAGTCACGGCAGCTCCAGCACTGACCTGGGCAGAAGGGATGCAAGAGCTTGAGTGTGTAGTACTCTCAAGCAGATGAGCTGGCAAACAGCAGAAAAAGCAAGGCTGAGGCAGTAGTGGCAGGGAATTGGCCAAATACTATTGAAATTCTTACTCTATGACCCCAGCCTTGACCCAACCCCAAAGTAGTCACAAGTTGGGAACCTCCCTGCATTTTTCGTCTTGGAGCATGAGCTAAAGCCTAAGGTAAATTTCAGGTCTGGACTTGAGAAGATGACAAGCACCCTTTTTGCAGTCTTAGTAGGAATATTTTATGATAGAAATAGTTTCTACAGGTGTTTTTGTCATTGCAGCATTTACAAGTTCCATGGTTTGTAATATTAACCCTTAGAGTCTTCCTTTTGTGTCCAGGCAATGGACTCATTGGAAGTTGTGTGGGAAACAGCAAATCCTGGAGGTTCCCTACACACTGATAGCTTACGGATATCATCTTCTCAAAAGATTCTAGCCTAGCCACAGTGAGACAAACCATGAAAGCAAAATATAAAAGTTCTTCGGACACCTGTTCAGTAAGGGAACCTTTCAAATAATAATAGAGACTCAGTGATTATACCGACCTTTATTCCACTTATATTCCCTGACAGAAAGATGGAAATTTATATCCATTTGACTGTCTTTCTGTGTAATTTCTCTACCACTTTGGTAAAAAAAATGTAGCTCCCTGAGAGAATTCAGAAAAGCAAATTAGAAACATCCTTGGAAAAAATCAAATTTTGAAGCCCCTTTTAAATAACCTTATTGATTGTCTTGGTCAACACTTTTGCTGAGGAAATGATGCTCATCCTGGGTATTTTGGTCATGGACAGGAACTGAGGCATTTCATCAGTGCTCTGGGTACTTCCCAGTGACTCCTCTCATTTTCAGAGCAGCTGGTAACCTCAATGGAAACACAGATAAGATGATGTCTGCTAAAGTTGTTGGAACTTCTTCGTTAATCAATGTCTCGGATATGCCCTTTCAGCCTCTCTTCAGCTCCTATCTCTTCCAGGACTGGGATCACTGCTGCTGCCAGGCTTTTAGTTCATTCTTCTGCTGACAATTTGATTGACTTGTTTGAGCAGCAGCTGTGTCCTGGAAGAAAGGCAATTTTTGCTTTAAATGAGGAGAGCCTGTATTAGAAAGCCTTAACTGTTGAAGTGAGGTCAGAATGGAAGTAGCAGAAGAGGTTGTGAGTACAGATAGACCAGACTGGTTAGAACTAGCTGAACTGTAATTTGGGACTGGTTTTCTACTTTTAAAAGTTTATAGCAGCATACTAGCCTACATCCATACCACTTTGCTTTGCTTTCACTGAGCATTTTGTTCAGTTTCAGTAAAGTTCATCTTGCTGTGAAAGTTAGGACTTTTGGTTTGTTTTAGTGTGTTAGGGACTAAGAACTTGCTGCTATTTAATTCCTCCATTTAGTTCTTTTAAGGTGTACGTCTTTTCATGCTAAGACAATCATGCTCTGTGCCCTCTTCTTCATGTGACTTTATGTGCCAGATGGCCCCTGGTTACTGGCAAGTGTGTGGTGTGTGCTGGGGCAGGCAGGGCTCATCTAGGTGTGACCTTAAAAAGAAGGATTCTGTACAGACCTTGTTTTCTTACTTGTAATAGTTCTTGTCTAATGGCTCAAGATTTTTTCCCCCTCAATTCTTCTAGGAGAGAATTAACTAGATTGTAGATTTCTGTAAATAATATTCAGCCTTTCTCCTTTCAACTTAAACATTTTTGTGTTTGGGTCTCAATTCTGATTTATGTTAGACATTTAATGTCTGTCGAGGATATGTGTACTTGTCAAAGCTGCAGCAGACTTTGGGGAAAAGCTGTAATGCATATTAGAAATATATGATGTTAGCTTTATTGCAGAGCTGCACCACTCAAATTGCCACTCCTTACATCTGTGGCCATCATTAAATATACAAAAGGCCAAGCTGTAACTAAACAGTACTGTAACTGTGTTTGGGTTGTGCCAGTGGCATAAATGGGGAGGACAACAGCATGTAATAGCCTTCTGGAGTTAAAAGCATTATGCCTTAGACTGATCTGACAACTCAGATGCTTATTTGGGAGAGCAGTCATTGGGATTTCAGTCCTTGGAGTTGATATGCTTTATTTTCACCAGACCTGCAGAATGTTCTTTTTCAGTTACTTGCAGTACCTTTGCACTGATGGTTCCTGGACCAATGTGCCAATTTTGCTACAAAATATCTTGAGGAGCTATAATCATTAGAATGAATGAGCAATCTGTATTAGAAGTAACAGGACAGTATCTTTACTGTTAATTTTATATGAGAAGTGTTTTCACAATCTCTACAGTTAAGAATTATAATTCTTAAACTGAATCAGGACCGTGGGTTTATATTTGTTAAGGTTGCCTTTTAGTCATCAGAATCTGTTTGCAGAATCACATGTGCATCATATGTGTGACATAGTGACTTTGGTGCCTTTTCCAATTTTAATAGCCTTTTCTTTTAATTTCTGTACAGTTATATGTGTTGAAATATATGTGTTCTTCCTTCTATGGCATTATTCTGCCCTTTGAAGTCAGCAGGCACTTCCTTTTTGATTTTTAAAATTTAAATATTAAAAGATGTGGTCAGAATTCTTGTGCAGCCAACAGTATTCCCTTTTTCTGGTGATTGATTGTCAAAGAGATTTACAACTAGGGGTGCTGTCATTTTCTGTGTGTTTTTTCAGTTTCTCACTTCTACCCTTTCACACATCCCAACTGTTCTGTTTCATTTACTTTCTTCTTCCTCTTCTCCTTTTTACTTTCTTTGTGGTTTTTTTTTTCCTGGAACTTTTGGAAGAGAAAGATAAAATGCCCTTCTGTCCCTTCTCTCACATGGCATTTGAGCAAAGCTCCAAGTTTCCTGCTGGTGATTGTCCCTCCTCTTGAAGCTTAGCTGGCGTTCCTTCACTTTGGCGCTCTTCAGAAATAGGTGAAGAGATGTAATTCAGAGGCCCCTTGGCCATTTGTCCTTTGGATATGGGGTGCTTTATCCTCTCTCATCTTGTTTAGTGTGTGCTTACCAGGTAGTGCCCTCTGCAAACCCATGTGTTTCCACAGCTTCCAGTGATGATAGATCCTTTTCAGCGACAGAGAAGGAAGGTGCAATCAGTTCCTTGCTGCCAGCCAATGACTTCCACAATCCATTTATATAGAGGAGAATCCTTCCAATGAGGATTGTTTTCTTTCTGTTCGTTTTGATGTTTTCTTGCTTTTGTATGCAGTAACTCCTTCTCTGAAAGATAAGCTGGCAGATTTTGTATTTGAGATAAAGGCTTGGATTGAATTTACGGCTCACATGTTCTCATGATACTATCATTACTTAGCTGCAGTTATGTTTTTAGTATGAATTGGCAGCAGCTTTTACAGACAGGCTGAATTTCATAGAAACCTAACTTAAAACACACAGAATGAGAAAAATGCCTCTCTTGAAAGGCTCCTGCTGCGCTGATAACAGTCTACAGGAAGACAACTATTTAACAGAAATAAAGAAATATCAGAAATAGCCTTAGGTTGTTCAGCTCTTCTTTTCAGCTTTATTAAGCTATTTTCAGCTTTACTAATGTTGTGTTTAATTTTTCCAGCATTTCCAACCCCCTTAATTTAGTTTGCACTGTATTTGGATCAATTAGTACACTTGATGATACACTATTTGCTTCTGTCTGTTTAAAACAAGTGAAGCAACAGGATGGATTTTCAGTGTATTAGAGAAACTGGAGTGCCTCCAAAGACCCTGTTTATTCCAAATGGCAAATCTCAGTTGTTGGCCAAGTGGAAACAAAAAATCTATGTTAGGTAGCTGTCCTGTGGACTTTCTCACTCTGGAGACTTGTCAAACTGATTCTTCTACTGACTTCTTGGCATCAGGATTTCTTCCCCCTCAATATGGGTATTCTCATGAAGATTGTTACTCACAAGTTAATAGCAATAGAGGTAGAGCCTCTATTCAGGTTAAAAAAAAAAACAACCAAGAAAAACCCCTCTTCAATAGTGCAAGGATTTAGGGAGACTGCCTGATGTGATGGCAATGCTGTTAGAAAACAGTTGAGATCACATTCAGCTTTCCTTACATCACTAAGCATCTTTACTTTTTTTTTCTTGGAGACTAAAACACCCAGAGGTTAGGACAGCAGAGAAGGTAACCTCTCTGAGCCTGACCTGCATGATCTTACTCAGCACATAATCAAGGTGCTCATATGTTAGATTTATGCTACAATGGATCTCTGTCCCCTGGTTTATGGCATGGTTTTTTTGTTGGTATTGCTGATGAAGGAGTTGGGTTGGTTCTTTTTTTAGGGAAGTATTTGCTATAATAGCAAATGTAAAACATGAACTTTATTGCAACACTCTTCTTATACAACTGGGTATGTCTAGTATTGCTATAGGTCACATTATCAGCTATTCCTGCCCTCTGCTCAAAAGTATTGGTAGCACCAAATTGTAGTTATTAACGTAAAGCAATGCTTGCTACAGGCTTATTTGGCACATACATGTTACTGATGTCCCAAGGTTCAATCTA
Organism: Luscinia megarhynchos; assembly: GCA_034336665.1. Classification (NCBI taxonomy): domain Eukaryota; kingdom Metazoa; phylum Chordata; class Aves; order Passeriformes; family Muscicapidae; genus Luscinia; species Luscinia megarhynchos. Next base: position 935,385 of record CM067568.1, read on the forward strand.
TGAATTTTTTATGCTAGAGATTAGATTAAGGTGTTTCAGTTTGGAGAAACTACCTCTATTTATCTTTGTGTTAAAACTATTTAGGGGACTGTTACATTTTGTTATTTCCCTTTTGCTGTTTTTTGTGAGTGAACAGTATAATTTTCTCTCAGTGTTTTGACTGTTTATTGTTCCCAGGTGATACCTTGTTTATTTGTCTTGTTCCTGGTCTGTCACAACATTTCTAGTTTGACTCAGATTTCTTACAAGTTTGCACATGGCAAATCTATTAATCTCATTTGGTTCACCAAACTTCGTACACAGCTCTGAGAAACATTCCCATTTCACTGAAGTACCTTCTCAGTGGAACAAGAGAGATAGATCTAAGTCACTGTAGAAGTTGTATTGTGATACTGGATTTGTTGATTTATTCAACAATAACAAAATACAATAGGTGAATGACCTAAGCTGAATTCCTTTGAGTATCTAATTGATATAGAAGTATCTTATTCCTTTATGTGTCTTTTGGAAACAAAAAAACCCAATTATTTCTTAAGTGTCTTCATTCAGCTTCTTAATGTCTTCAATATGTATTTAAATACCCTGATACTGGTCAATTGAGTAAATGGGGTTGTGGATCCTGAAAAAGCAGTTTTTTCATGGCAACAGCAACATCCCAGTATTACTTGCATCTGGCACTCCACTGTAAGAAATGCACTGTCTTTATCTTGCCCTATAGTTTTTGACGTTCTGCCAAACCCCTGGAGCTTGAGAATTACTGTGCTGGCTAATGTGCCATATAGACCACAGTTTAAAAGGTTTATTTTAGATGGATGTAATTGTGCTACAATGCAGGCGGAGCAGACTGAGGAATCTTGCCCTGTTGCTGACTCTCACTGTTTGGTGACTAAATACATGACTTCAGACTCTAGATTACCTTTCAGAAGTGCAAGCCTTTCAGGCTGAGCACTCCTGTGCAGCAGATTTCTCTCTGTACAGGTTTGGTGCTGCTGCCCATGACTTTCTTCAAGTCCATTTGGTGGCTGTGCAATTATCAGATTCTGGTCTGATAATAAAATGTCAGTTTTGAAATGTTGACATGTCAGCTGCAGTGCATGAGTGATAGCAATTTTAACTAGGAGCTTGCTTTCTGCCCAGTAAATATTTTTGTTTCAAGTTTTCTGCTTATACAGCAACAGGACATCATTATTCCAGTGCTATCCAGCAGCAGTAGGTTTTTTTGTTTGCTATTAATGACTGATTATTCACACTGTAAGAGATTTATTTTCTTTTTTGCAATGCACTATTATTCATAGTGTAGAACATATCTGGTAATTTCACTGGGAGATTTTCTTGGAAAAAAAGAAGAAAACAGCAACAACTTAACAGTAGTGTGCATAAAGTTTCACAGAGCTGTTCAGGGAGCAACTTTCCCCAGAATTTGACTTGTTTTGTCAGTGAACATTAGAAATGACCACTTGAGTGCTCCTCGGTGAAACCATATACCAAAACTATAAATGAAATCTTACTTAACTCAAAAAGTGTCTTTAAACAGAAATTATTTCTGTATGTAGCCACTTGAGTGAGAACACTTAAAGTTTAAGATCTCAGCAGTGATTTTTTTTTAACTGGCATGGAGAGGAAGATATTTGAAAAGTTTCTTTAGTCTGCTGGAATTTGTATTAGTGAAATAATACATTACCCAAGTACTTGTGGTACTTCACTTTTATTTTCTACCTGGTATTATTAGGCATATTTTCAACTTCACACTTGTGTAATTAGAAACAGAATCACAGAATGGACAGAAATGAAAGGGACCTCAGTGTGTTATCTGTTCCAATGATCCTGTTCAAGCAGGGCATCCCGGAGCACATGGCACAAGATTGCAACCAGGCAGTACTTGAATATCTCCACTGAGATATTCACACAGACTCCAGACCCTCTCTGGGCAACCTGTTCCAATATACAGTCATCTGCACAGTAAAGTTCTTTCTCATATTCAGGTGGAACTTCCCATGCATCAGTTTCTGCCCACTGCCTCTTGTCCCATTGCCTGGCACCACTGAGCAGATAGAGCCTGGTCCGTCCTCTGACACCTACCTACAGATACTGACAGACATTGACAGGTTCCCCTCTCAGTCACTTCTTCTCAAGGCTGAACAGGCCCAGCTTCCTCAGCCTTTCCTCCTAAGGGAGATGCTCCATCCCTTCATCATCTTTGTTATTGTCCACTGGATCTGCTCCAGGAACTCATCATCTCTCCTGTGCTGAGGTGCCCAGAACAAGACACAGCAATCCAGATGTGCCTCTCCAGGGCTGAGCAGAGGGGCAGGATCACCAACCTCGACCTGCTGGCAATGCCCTCCCTAAAGCATCCCAGGATGCCAATGGCCTCCTTGGCCACAGGGCACTGCTGGCTCTTGAACAGTTTATTGTCCATCAGGATGCTCAGGTTCTTCTCCACAGAGCTGCTTTCCAGCAGGTCAGATAAATATCTTTGAAATAAATACTAATGCTTTCAAAATAAGCAAAATTGTTGTATCTGATGTATGTATCTCCACACTACACACACACACACACACACGCGCGCACACACACACACACACACACACGCACATATATATAAATACATATATATATCTTAATTGGCTTAAGTAGTATGCTTTGGTGTGAAACAGACTGTCACATAGAATTATACTTAGCATATGCTGATTTCCAGTAAGACACGTGAAGACTAGGTGCTGCATGAGAGAATATACTACAGTGTGTTATGTTTCTGATTATTTTACTGAATCGTGACATGGCATTGCTTTATTTCTTATGCCTGATGAGTGACATTTTCATATGAAGAATAGTATCAAAACAATGTCCCATTGCATTGCAAAGTACATTCTCATTTTCCATAGTTTATACTTGATAGATAAAACAAACATGGCCTGAAAGCAGTTTCCTTTCTAGTCCAAATCCTGGTTGCTCATGGTGCTGAAATATTTGATATGCCTTTGCATCAACACTTCAATCTAATAATTTTAGTTTTGTCTTTAGATATTTTCTCTGTAGCTGTCTGTTTGTGCTCAAAGCCGAGTATTTCAGTAAAGTTAATTCTCACAGCAGTCATTCCTATGATTTGTGGTTTATTTCAGAGAACATGCACTTTGTAGAGCTTATTTGCTTGTTCTTTTAAGAGGATACTTGCAGATTCAAGTAATATGTTATTGGAAACTATTTTTAGATTTAGAAAAACCACTCACAGATCCAGTAAGTAAGCTGCATTGAAGGGCAGGACTGAGGAGGTTAAAATTGTTTGTGTTTTATAAAGTCAGGTTCTCATCAGCTGCCAGAGCTGCTGGTACCAGATTGCAGAAATTCTCAGAATGAGGGTTTTGAGAACAGAAACGTGCATGTACAGATATTCAGAAATACCTCACTCTCATTTGTCAAACCCAGTCACAGCAGGCAACTGGAAAAAGCTCACAATCAAACAAATCTTACCTTATTTCATATCATAACATATATAGGGAAGGATTTCCACAAATCAAGTCATATAACTGTCCCTTTGTCTTCTTCCAGATCACTTCTTGGGCCTTATTGTTTGTAGGATGTCTGCAGGATCTGTGCAGTGCAATGACTGCTATGTGGCTCTGGTGGGTCCTCACAGCCATTCTTCTTAGGTGTGAAACATATGCCCATGGTTTTCCCTGAATTAATTAGGGAATATTGCAGTTATGTTTCCCCATAAAATTTTTCAACACAGAGCAAAATGTAATTTTTTTGACAGGACATGATTAAATGGGATGTTTAACCTTGATTTGAAAAGGGTGCTAACCTCTGACAAGCAAAAGGCTGAATTTCATTTTGTGGAAAATTGGTATTGCACTTTTAAAAAATTATTTATTTATTTTAGTAATTTCTTATCTATAAAGAGTTGTGTAATTCTTATGCACTTTAGAAAACATAGCTGGGACACTTTGTGTGCATAATCATAAAATGTATTTAAGAATATATGTGGCATGCATGCGATCAAATCTCTTAAAAGCAATCAAAACTAAATTTGTGATTATTCAGGGAAGCAGGATGTTAGAAGCAAGTGGAAGTGTGTGCCACAACAACAACAAAGATAAATGCCATAGATTTGCTAGTTTGCCACACAGCCTTTATGGATATGAAGCAGTTTAGTCATAATATCAGGGAACTGATACATCTCTTAAGAGAAATGCATTTTATGCACCATAAAATTAAATGTTGCATTGCCAATAAATATACGAAGTATTCCTATAGTCTGTTTTTGCATACAAAGTGTTGTAATGAAATACCCTAAGAAAGTGAAACTGGAAATCTGTTTTGAAATCATATTCCATTAGGAACGCACACTGTAGTTTATGGAAGGATTACAGCTGTCTTTTATGGTGCTTTATTTTTTCTACACTGAGACTGAACTGCGTACCGTTAGCAGACTAATGCATAAGAAAGGTATTTCAAATTTATGTTGAAGTATATCATCCTAAATGAATCCAAAGTACTAAAAAAATCTAGGCGCATCTGTCCCCTGGTGCTCCTGAAGCACTGTTATCAATTTGGGAAGCAAACAGACACTAGCTGGAGTGTTTTCCATGTGTTGGGAAAGGAAATTTTGGCCAGACACTCCAAGCTTTGAGTTCTGTGCTTCTGGAAAGTTCCAGAACCTGTGAGAGAATAATAAAATTGTTAAGTCTGTTAAAGACCTACAAAATCCTTGAGTCTAACTGTTAATCCAGCACTGACCATCCCATCACTAAACCATGTATGCCCTCAAGTGCCACATCCGCATGGACTTCTGGGGATAGTGACTGCACCACTGCCCTGAGCAGCCTGTTGCAATGCTTGACAACCCTTTTTGTGAAGAAATTGTTCCCAGTATATCCGATTTAAAGGCACGATTCAGCTAGTTGTAAGGATTTCTCATAACTTTAGTTTTTTGAAGTACAAGACATTGTGCTGGAGCCTATACAGCAAAATAGAGATTGCACTGATGCAGAATCATTGAAGTCAGATTGGTGATCAAGGTGTCACTACTCTGTAAAGAGCAACCAAGGATCTCTATATCCTTTTCCTTTCAGTTTGCCATTCCCTGACATGATACTAATCAGTTCTATACAGAAAAGACAAATAGAAACAGGGAGTAGGTGACAAAATCAAGTCAACATTATGCATGTTTTCTAGATATCAGCTGAAATATTTGCATGATTACATGTGCAAAGACACAAGTCAGCACTATGGTCTTATAAGTAGTGATAGTGATGTACTCCTCAGAGTCTTGTAGATCCAAGAATTTAGAGGGTGAATTCCTAGGCACTGTGTAAATCGGTATAGATTACTAATTGACACTAGCAGAGAGGGTGGCCCCTTGGGTTTCTGAAATGCTCTTGGCTCATTCAAAAATTATACACACAAAGATTATATTTTCTTTTCTGCACTTACTTGTAAAATAAATTCTTTATTAAATTATATTGCTGTAGTTAACTCTGTTCTGTAGAAGTGCCTGGCAAGTTCAGGCTCTTAATGCATCTTCCTCACTGGGGGGTTGTAAGGCTTAATTGTTCATAATGTATAAAGGCTTGAAATGAAAGAATTTATTTAAAAGCAACATATTATGATGATTATAAAGCTGATGGTGATTTGTATAACACCTGCTGTTACACCAGCTAGAGAAAAAGCAATCTCTGCTTTTAGACGGAAATTTCACTTGAACAGTGAGAACAATATCACTTTTCAGGGCTTCTTTTTCCCTATTGAAAAATCTGGTGTCTCTTTGAGAAGGTAAAATATTGAAGTTTAGCCTCTTTTCTAATAAATAAAACTAATTTGGTAAGATTATCTCAGGTATTGGGATGAACATGTCTTTTGCCACTAGGAAAATTAAAATAATTTCTAAAAATATAGGGCTGGGTTTTTTTTGAGAAGAATCTGCTATTGTGGTAATATTTTAGCTACTGTAAAGATTTATAATTTAAAGTTCAGATAAGAATTGAGATTAATTGTCTCCAGTTAATAGTTATTGCATTCTGTTTTTGATCCATCAACTCCATAAGTCAGAAGAGGTGTAGGAGCGCAAAAGTTATCCAGACCTACATGAGAGAATTCATTATTCAGTGTGGTATGTTTTAGCACTGTATTTAAATCTCTCTTCCTGCACCTCTCCAACCTCTCCTCGTTGTTTTCTTTGTTATTCTTTCTTTCCCTTATATAAACTTGATCAGAACTGAGATGGAATGCCCTGGGGCATTGCTTATGGGATCCAGGGCTTTTCATCTCTTGATTGCCTTCTTGGCAGCATCTTCAGTGAATTCAGGTCTCTATCTGTTAGAGACTGCAAAGTAAGGTAGATCCTATAAATTGAGATTAGCTGTTAATACTGTTCCTTAATGGGGAAATGTCTGTATCTAACACGGCATCTCTCCTGATAAGGAGTGAGGGCTGGAGGGTATTGTGGGGGAGCTCTGAAAGTTTCACCTACTGAAGTCCTTCCTGTTGTGTAAGCAGAGGACTCTGATTTCTAGAACTGACAATTCCTGTCCTTCTGGTGTTGGTCAATACAATGTGATCCAGTTTTGAAAAAGGAAATTTTTTTGAGTGGAATGTCTTGGAAGAATGAGTTATATTTGAAAGGTGATGAAAAGCCTATTAGAAAATGTTTTCAGAGACATCACTATAGCTGTTACTTGCAGCATAAATATAACACTAACACAATGAGAGAGAACACCTGAATTTTAGTGTGCTTGTTTAGAAAGAAACAGCTCAAGGTTTCTTAATGTTTTTGCAAATTATTTGTAAATTACTTGTATTTACACATGCCTGATCCAGACCTGAAAATCCCATTGCCTTTTTATTTCCCATTTTAATCTAATTTCTCCCAGTAATGTCACCTTCAGATAGTTAAATGCTATCAATAATTCCTTGGTTTGCTATTTCATATTTCGTGCAGCTGTCAAAACAAGGGATTTTTCCCAGATTCAATTATGTTTGCAATAAGGTATGAACAACCTTAAAAAAAAAACATGCTGAATTTGAGACTTAGAGGCTATGATTGCACACAGTCAACATCCTCACTTCCAGCCGTGACTGAAAATACTTTCCTAAAGTTTCTCTACAATTTCAAAAGACAGTGTTTCTCATATAGAGAATTACCTCAATACAATGTTTTATTAACATTGTAGGCATTTTTTACAGCTTATTGAACATTCTGGTGTTTTTCATTATACACAGTTATTTGAGGGTGCTTGGATAGATTTTTATTTAGTAATATAGAGCAAATCTCTCACACTGAGACAATGTTTCTCATTGGTAACCAGGCTTGTGTTTTATTGGCGAGGATGCCTGTCAGTGCTACAGGGCAAGGTAAGAAGAGTGAATTAAAAGTATATACCTGTTACATTAGGGGTAATCCAGCAAGTCTTCTGCTGAATGTATTTACAGAGTGTGCTTGTATGGATTGGAACACTGTAATATGTATGTTGCTGGAAAATTAGTTTTATGTTTTCTGAATATTCCATATACTGTACTATGGCCAAGCAGACCTCAGATTGCATGTGCTGTTACTGAATTCTTTTTTTCAATGAGTTCAATGGGATTTGAAGTAAGGTCTTTACTAAGTTGTGGTAATTGATCAGGCAAGAGAAAATACTTCTGTTGTGTTTCTGGAACATGCTTCTATATCCTTAACTTAGGATTGATTAAGCATTACTAATTTGTAAAGAAACAGTGTTATGTGTGTATACCCAATTGCTAAAACAAATAGGGAGTATAATAAGCACATTTTTGTGATGCAAAGAAAAACTGCAGTAGTACCATGCATCATGTCATTTCTCAAAGTAAATTTCAATTTGGTTTTGCAGTTCAAGCTGTTGACTTGAATTTTGAAAGATGATGTTGAGTTAGTTTGTGGAGGAAGTATTCTGCCCTATTTTGTCATGCTTATTATTAGGTTTCTAGAGAGACAGCTGCAGTTGGCTTAAAATGGTGCACTAAAAATATTGAAGAGTCTAGCCTTGAGGAAGCAGAGCACTAAAATGGCAACAAGAATATTCATTTAGCACCTCTGAGTTATCTGGGGATGTGAGAGATGCTTTCAAAAGCCTAATATATCACAGGACAATATAAATATTATATTGCTTTTGTCCCTTACTGCTTCTATTGATCTTTTTCTAATATATTTTCAATTGTCGCATATCTGTCTTCAGAGCCATAAAATAAGGTTGACATTAATAAAGGTTTTGTATATGTCATTTTACCAAGAGAGCAGAAGGGACAGATTCTGTCTATTCAATATGCTTTCTGAATTAGTTTACTTAAATGTAGCTTGTTTGTTCATTAGAAAAGATTTTAGGTGAAAATGTATTAATCAGAGCGGATAACTTACACATTCAAAAGTAAGCTCCATTAATGGGGTAGTAGAAAGGAAATTACTAGTATTTATCACTGTGATTCATTGTACTAGTTTTCAGGAGTTTGGGTTTCATTTTTCAAAATAATTCAGTATTTCCAGCCAAAGAGCGCTTGAGCCCACACTGAAAGCATCCAGATGAATGGCCTGCTGCTTGCCTACAAATGACCATAGCTTGATTACATATCAGTCAAGCAAAACACCAAGCAACAAGGGAATTTAACACCAAACAACAGTGAAGAAAGGGCTCAGAGTTCAAAGCCTTCTGAGAGATATGCTCAGCCTTCTAAATTCACCTAAATCTTAATTTTGCAAGTACTGCGTGACAGAGCTCTGGGAAGTTAATAAGATACATTGCTACATCAGCTGAAGTAGCCTACTGACAAACTAAAACATTAGTTCACCACTTCAATAAATATTATGTAGCATGCAAATGTATACATAGATACACAAACTAACACACAGTATGTGTGTGTGTCTATTATATTTGACATGATTTCTTCATGATGTACTTGTTATTCTTCATAATCCTTCTTGGAACTTTTCTATTTTGCCCTTTTTTCTGTCTTTTGCTGTGTGTGTGTTGCCTGCCAAATTTGAAGGAATTCCTTCATGCTTTCCTGAGTACTTTAAAAAACCTTCATTTCCTAACTTAAAATCTGAGTTCATTATTCTTTATTCAAGTTTAGCTCTTATACACTTACACATTTTGTACTGCCAGGATTTGAATTTTTGACTACACTAGGCAGCAATTATGCTAATTACATTTGCAAAGTGAAATTTCTAGAAAAATAATCGTATGGGAAATTTTTAGAAAAATTATTCAGGAATAATACTTTTACAATCAGCTAATAGAAAACCTGAAATTTTTAGGTTCTTCCCAAATTGAATAACCCTCCTACATACCACACGTAAAATCTGAAGCATAAATTGTATTGCAAGCCCCTCACAAAAGTGAGAGCTGCCCAACTGAGGGTTTGTTTTCCACTCTCAGATGTGTTTGCATCCTGACTGACAAACTGACCCACACACCCCTTCTTGCTTCAGCATGCTGGAAGAAAATTTTCCAGGACTGTTCTTTTGTCCAAAATTCATTCCTGCCAGATTTGTCCTTCTCTGACTCCAGCCAGCTTTAAAAGGAGTCCAGTGGCATTTGACAGACCGTGTGTGAAATAAGTTGCACCCTGTGTCCAATGGATGTAGTTCACTGAACCAAAAGGAGTTTTGTACTTTTATAGATGATAGTGTCACACTTGAGTACAGAGAAAAAGAGCAAAGCCTCTACTGCTCCCTTATTTTAGTTGTGTGCTTTCTCTTCACTTTCTTAGCTGACCTCTAAACCCACCTGGGCAACTGGTATCGTCTGATTATTCTGGTATTTGGCTTACATAGTTGGATTGTTACCAGCTACACCCCTGTGTGTACTTTTCTGAGTAAATCCAATCAGCTAATGAAATTGTGGTCCGCCTGTCAACTGATTATCAAATTCCTTATAAAGGTACATTACCCTGTCTTTCTTCCAATGCTGCATATTTTTGTTTATCCAGGAAGTCTGTCTGACCCCTTCCTTGCCTTTCCTGAATGTCCATTTTTTTACTTCACAGGCATTAAGTATATAAAAAAATAATATATATTATTTATTTGGATAGGTATCTTTGTATCTCTTCAGAGTCAAGTAACATTTCTTTAAATTTGTAGGGTAATTATTTGTTTTTATTTATTTATTTTCTTTTACTGAAATAATTTTATATATTAAACTATAAATATTTTGTAATATCTACTGGGTTACACTTCAAAGTGAGAGGTATTTGCTTGACTTGAAGGTTCCATGCTGCAGTATTTGCTTTCCTGTGACAGCCCAGCAAGTTGTACTTTGCTGCCATACAAAAACCAGAATAATGCAGCTTGCACATGTCCAGGAGGATGGTCCTTTCATGCTGCTCTTTTTGGAGCTCTGCAATAAGACTCACCCACCCCTCCAACATAATCACAAAAATGACGTATCAGCAGACTTTTATTTTTGGCTGTTTCTGTTCTCAACAGATGCATCATCAAAGAGGATATGCAACAGAAATAAAATTCCTCCTATGCAGAGAAATTACATCTACTTTTATTTTGGAGGAAGAAATCTGTTGGCATTCAAGAGATCTGTTGACTTTGGCAGAAGCCTCCTGAAATCAATAGATTGTTTCTTTCACATACAGAATATTGAATGAGCCTCTAAACAATAGAAGTTTACTTGTGTAGACTTTACCCTAATGGCATCTTCACTTAATTTTCCTGATAAAATCTTTATGGTAAATTCAGTAACCCTTCTCCTTTTTGTCAAGGTTGCCAGCCTGCAAATAATTTCGGAGACAGGGTCTACTTATGGGAATACATTAGCAATATTTGATCCAGCCATGATTTGTCTTTCTTGTGTTACTTTGAGTAGAAGGGAGGGAGTCCGCAATCAACATTTATAACTGCTGGTTCTGTGGTATTGGTAATTCCATCACCCCCATATTGACTTCTGATTTTGAGAGGTCCAAACTACAATGGAACCAGACATATCCAAACCACATATCCCAGAGCCCGTATGATATATAACAAAGCATAAGCCCCAAAGCAATTGGCTTCAGGAGGGCATGGGCACTCCAGTTTTCCTATTCAGTTGCTGAGCTGCTATCTGTTGGGTCCTCTTGTTCATAAGGCAGAGGTAGAGAAGGGCTGTAAGGATTTTAATTTCTTCTGCTGTTGCTGTAAAGGAAAAATCTCATTATTGGAAATGAATTAATTTTGAGAAAATGTGTTAAAAGGCTGCAGCCAGAGGCTGGCCTATTAGAGAAAAGAGTTCAAATAAATGAAGTTTGGTAAAATTGTTAGCAACTGAAGCTGTATACTGAAATGTAATTGAAACCTATTATTAGAGGTATTGAGCATTTTTATTATTCAGAGTAGTGCTATCAGTACTGCATATATTACTGTGAGCTCTTTTTTTAGCAGTTAAGGACAATAGCCTTTAGTCTGATTTTCTAACTGTGTTCTGAGATTCATGGGTTTGATATTCTATTTTGTGCAAGCCTCTACAATGCAGGAATGAGATGGTTTGTACAAGAATGTATGGGAAATGGCAAGATAATGCTGTCCCTCTTCCTTGGGGTTTTCTCCTCTTGCATAAAAATATAAGAATGAACCACATCCCATAAAACCACCAAAGCCTGAGTGACAAAGGCAAGCACAGTTAGTCTGTGCTGTGGAGAATCTTTCAGCATCTACAAAAATTGAAAAGGAGAGTTGCATTCTTTCTTCTTGTAGCCATTGCTCAGTTTCATCCTCCAAAGTCTGTATAACAAGCTAGTGCCTGGGCAGTACAAAGTCCTTTCTCACAGCAACCTGTAGTGCAGAAGTTCCTTAGGGTGTCCCTGAACAAATATTTTGTTGCTTTGTTTTTTTTTTTTTTCCCCTGTAAGTTGCTGAGATGTGAGATAAAAAGGAAAGTAACATTTCTTGGCAAGTAAGTGCTGGCACATTTGAATATGCATATAGGAGGTATATTTGTAGGAAGGAATGGGAGGATAGAGTTTTGGCCCATGGCAGGCATCCCAGCCATTCTCCCAGATATGAATGACACACTTGGCTGTGCCTGGGGATGTCAATCCAGCTGCTGCACTGACATAACACACAAGTTCCAAGGGGAACCTCTTTTACATGACCAGCCCTGTCACAGCCCCTTTCCCTTTTAGAAGTCGTTTTAAGAGAACAGAAGAAAATGCCGCCTCACTCTGCTGACCTCCTAACTGGATTTATTATAAGAAGCAGGTATTTCACAGGACGAAGTTGGTAGTATCCATTATGGTGGCAAAGAAAGTTCATGAAAGCTCTAACTGAAGCCTTCTCTCCTGCTGTCACGGTGTGACTTGGGTTTGCCAATTTTAATATATTTAATTTCTTTTAGAGATAGGATTTAGGAGTAGAGACAAGGCAGGCTCAAAACTTAAAAGGATATAAGAAGAAATTTATTAATAACACAAGAAGAATTCAGAATAAGATTCCTAGATTATTCCCTCCTCCCTTCCCTTCATTCCACATTTCTTAACAACATCATACAGGAAATACTTCAGTCAATTATCCACCCAAATATAATCATTTCAGTTCACTTAAGAGAGAAAAGTTCCTTTTTTAGTTTAGGCCTAGGGGGTGTCTTTACCTTCACAATCTACATCCGCCTGGGAAAATATTGCAGATTGTGACTCTCAAACCCATCTCCACAGTCCTTCCAGAGCTGTGCTATGGGTTATGATGCACACTTGGGGTACCACTTTTAAAGTCAGGCTGCTGAAAAACAAAATTCTCTTCATCTCCTTCTCTATCAAATGTCTCTGTTCATATTCCAGTCCCAAAACAGAGAGCTCCAATTTCCCCGAGGCAAAAAGTCTTCTTTTCAAGCATCCAAACCTCCCCAAGTGTATTTCACAGTTTAAAGGAATTTTAGTGAAGTCACAGTCCCCTCATAGCGCCACAAAAAAGGTTTTCAGCTACTTATCTTCAATCTCTTCCCACCAGGAACTTTATCTTTATTCCACTGACTTCTGTGGACTCCATGCTTTATTTCTTCTCATTGAGGGGAGCTCAGGAGATCGAGAATCTTATCCAGGCATAAAGAAATTAAAATTGTATCCAGATCGTGAAGAAGCCACATGGGCAGCTGGATGCCTCTTCTGCCATGTGGAGAGCCGAGCCAAGCCGGGGGCCAGGAGGCCAGGACCGGTGTGGAGCCATTCGGAGCCGGGCGCCACCAGGCCAGGGCCGGGCCGGGCCAGGGGCCAGGGCCGTCCGGAGCCGTGCAGTCGGGAGGCCGGGGCCCCCGCCACCGAGCCTGGAGGCGGACCAGGGGGCCAGTGCCCCGGCCAGAGACCACTGCACCTCCCCAGGAGCCAGAAGCCGAAAGAGAGCAATTTAACTTAATCCCATGTGATTTGTGAAAGCAGAATAACTTTTAATTGGTTTCCCGAGCTGTCTATCACCAAATCAGCTCTCTGATTGGTCCCCGCAGCTCACAGGGGAAGCCCTCAGAGATGGGACAGCCCCTCCTACCCTCCAGCCTCGTGCAGCTTCCCTCAGGCGGCTCCACCCCCTTCCGCCTAGCACGTGAAACCAACATACCTGCCTATCCCTATCAGCACTAATAACTTTCAGTGGACATGCATGATTGTTATAGGCAATAAACATCCTCTTTTTTCCCACTTTACAAATTCTTTCAAGAGCCCCATGTGGTTCTTTGCTAGTGTAATATGGGATATGTTAAGGATGAACTATTCAATTTTTTGCCAATATTTTTTAAAATTTTTCCTTTATATCTGCTCTGTCACAAATTCTGCTTCTTTTCATGTTGTGCAGAAATATATCACTACTTCACAAAAGGCTCTGTTTACTCACAATTTCAAACCAGAAAACATGTAGATGTAGAATTACCTCTCTCTGAGAATGCTGAGACTAGAGGTGAGTAAAAATTTTTTCAAGTGCCCTGGAAGGAATTTTTTGAGTCTCCTCGTGGATTTTGTATCCTTTGAGTTGTATTTCTTACCAGTACTTTCAGCTTTCTACACAATTACACTTTCTTGCAAATATTTATATGCAAAAAAACCCCTAAAACTACTCTTAAACCATGTTTCTCTTCTTCTCGATCAGAAATTGGCTGGTTACAAAATAGAGAAGATTCCCATATGGATTGTGTGCATTGGTGGGGAGGAAGTGTGACTGTGCTTTCTCCCCACCACTGCCTTGCTCCAGGGGCGCTTATAATATTCTACTATGGTCTTGTCTAAAACACTTCAGCATTCTTCTCCTCCATAAAACAGTATGGCATGCTATGAATTATGCATTTGCAGTAAGGCAGGTTTCTATCTGTTCAGTCATGAGATACAATGATGTGGGTTTTTGCCTCTAAGTGGTTAACAATTGCAAAAGGTTCTTTTTAATGCCTAGAAATCTATTCACTTTATCTGTCTTTTTGGTATAGTGGAAAATAAATCTTAAACATTTCTTCCATTATCTATCACTTGAAGCCTTTTCACAGCATTTGTAACATCTCTTTGCCAACACTCCATCTGTGATTTTTGCTTGCAGGAAACACTTTGCAAATCTGTTATTAGCTTAGATGCAGATAGCTGCTGTTTAAATATTAATTGTAACTTCTCTCATAAGTGCAGTCAAAGCCACTCAGTCACTCGTGAAGTTCCATATATGTTGAGGGGGGGAAGGAGTGTGTCCAGGGTAGGGGTAGAGAAGTGTCCTTATTCCTCTCCTCTCCTCTCCTCTCCTCTCCTCTCCCTCTCCTCTCCTCTCCTCTCTCCTCTCCCTCTCCTCTCCTCTCCTCTCCCTCTCCTCTCCCTCTCCTCTCCCTCTCCTCTCCCTCTCCTCTCCTCTCCTCTCCTCTCCTCTCCTCTCCTCTCCTCCTCCCTCTCTCCTCCTCCTCTCCCTCTCTCCTCTCCTCTCCTCTCCTCTCCTCTCCTCTCCCTCTCCTCTCCTCTCCTCTCCTCTCTCCTCTCCTCTCCCTCCCTACACAGTCACAGCAAAAAGAAATAAAAAATTGAGTAATTTTAAACAGTGAGGAGACTTCTTGCACACTCTGGACTTTCTGCCAAACAGGCTGTGAGCAAGAGGAACATTGCACAGCTCGCAGGAAAAGATGAGATGCATCAGCTGTTTGAAATCCTAGTTATTGGGCACATATACTTCTGAAGTATTGCTCCATCAAAAATCACATCTAAGTAGAGACATTTCGGGTTGAGCCCTGCTTGTATTTTCAGTCATGATCCTCACCCTATTAAATTTCTTAATTGCATAAAACATACCTTGCCCTTTACAATAAAAAAATGAAAAGAAAAATATTATGTGTTTACAGAGATTTCAGTGATAGACGTGAGGAGCACAATATTTAATACCATCCAACCTGTCTGTTTTCTGTGGATTAGCAGAGCATTATAATTTTCATATGCATATTTGCTATAATGAAAAGATGATCAGCCCCATTAAAACCATATGATGTACTTTTTCCTCTCTTCTTCCAGATGGTTACTAATCTTTTATTGGTGAGGTGGCTTGCCTACAGTGTAATGTGAGATTTTTCCTCTTGTCATTTTAGTGAGTTACTTCTCTTTGTGTTTGCAGGTAGACTGAATTTTAATATGCTAAATTATGTTAATTGCTTAGAATTTAGATATTTTTCTTATTATCCTACAAATACTATTTATAAAAATTAAGTATTACCCACATATTCCTTTTATCTTGCAGCATTCTGTGAAGAAGGGTGCAGATATGGTGGAACTTGTGTAGCTCCTAACAAATGTCTCTGCCCTTCTGGATTCACTGGAAGTCATTGTGAGAAAGGTAAAGCTTTACTGAAAAACACCTGCTTCACTAATGAGAAGTATGATATATGGAAGAAGTAATTTCTTCCCATTCTTTCTTTCTGCATGATGTTTTCTCTCCAGTGAAGATAGGACTGTTCCATTTCTGCCTTTTCTGCACTGAAAGTTTGTCTTGTCTGGAACCTTCCATGTTGAATTTTATCAGGGTGTATCTGCTTTTGCTTTCAGCATGCACTTTCAGTTATTTAGAAGGGACATAAAATGAAAAGTACTTGTTCCACCAGTTTCCTGTGGTGCAAGGTCAAGGTTTCCTTCTGCTTTTACTAAATTTGTTGTGCAAATAAGACCAGAATTTAGATGATTGCTTTTCACTTCAAGTTATTGAATTATTAATATTTGATTTATTTCTAAGTCAGTATTTATAGAATCACAGCCTATTCAAAGATATCTCACTATCTCATGATTAGATTCTGCATGTTCCCAGATTTTTCTTTTTCAGAATCTGCTTCTGCCACATATTTCCATCTTTCAGTTCATTTCACGAAGAGCTGGTTCCTTGTCTATCTTAAATGAGGGCAAAGGGATCCCATCAAACTCCATGTATGACTCTTATTATTTTCTTTATTTAGCAGATTTGTGATTTTTTGGGGGTTTGTATTTATTGAGGTTATATATTACTTAACTAACTCAATGATGGGAGTTTTTTGCACTGCACATTTGTTAATAACTGTTTACACATGTATTTATTTTTGGATATGAAGTGGATTGTTAGTGCACGTTGTATGCTGTAATATAAGTGAGATTATAATTGGTGAATTTTTTTAGGAAGGCAAAATGAAAACAGAGAAATAACTCTTACAATTAATGGAACCACTTGTAACCCAGAGTAATTTGTGTGTTTTATTAAAGTCACTTAAGCCCACTTTTCAACAAATCTGCTATAAGTAGCTTCTGAAAACTGTTAAATACTTCTGTGGGTGAAGTCAGTGTATACTAAAAGTCCATTGTTTCTAGTTCTTAGCATTGTTTATGATTAACTAGGACATTAATATTTTCATCTCATCTAGAATAAATTGGAGTGTTTATTTTTTTTGCCTGTAGCCCTGTTTTAAATAGAAAACACCTCCAAAGTCTCCTGCCATTCAGCAATAAGTACTGGCAATATCATGGGGAACTAATGCAACACATTCTTACCTCAGAGCCCCACCTGCCATGGCTCCTCAGCTGCTAATCCTTCCTGCTGGTTACCCATGTATAATTTGCTCATTCCTTCCTAAAACCTCTGTTACTCAGAGACATCAGTACATTCAGAGGGATGCAGGATACTGGAGATGTGTTCTGTGTATGTGACAATATGGTATTGCCAGCATTGCCCAAAAGTGCCCTTCCTATCCCGGACTTCAGGCCAGATTTCAGCTCCTCTGCCTGTGATCCTTTCACCCAGGGATCTTAGAACATTCTTTTATCTTATAGCTGTAAAGGGACTTCTATATCTAGAACACAGATTCTATAAACTATTGAAGTGATGGTTTAAAATTGATTAATGGAGGACATAACCATTTTTGACTCCTATGTTTTTCATGGCTTTGGTATTGTTTTGATCTACAATATGAGTTAGCACAGCAACTAAAGGAAGCATGGCAGGTATGGTACTCTCATTATATCAAGCAATTTAGAGGTAGATGTCAGAAGGCAATAGCTTCTGTGAATAAAATCTATACAACTTGAACCAGAAGGCAGTTTGTTTTTTCCTTTGAAGATGTATGGAGTTTACTAGTATGCTACAAATCAAGATAATGATGCTAACTTTGAGAAATCTGACATACGGGCTGGTTTGAGAATGAACAGGGCTTTGTGTATGAGAATTGGTCACATTTTAGTTGTGTTGGAGGGTTTGAAAACTTCAGCAGATACATCTTACATCATATACATATTTCAGTGGCTAAGTGCACATCAGATCTGTGAGACCAGCTTCAGCCTTTCGAAGGTGTCCTGGCCAGCATAAATGCTCAGAGTAGAGAGGTGATAAACCACCCTTGAAGCAGAGTTCCTTTTGCTTCACTGATTACTCCTAAAAGATGTAGTGCTTTCAGGAACAGGAGGCAGTTCAGTAAAGGCTTTTCTCATTGTCTCACTGCAGTTTGTGCAGTTTTTAAAGGACACCTAAGTATTCTAACCCCATGTCTGTTTTTTCTCTTGTTATCTTTAACATTAGAAATAAGCACTTTGTTTTATTTAGTATATGGTACCACTCCCTCAGTCATTATGACACAGACCTAAGACAATGAAATGGTGGGGCTATGCTTCAAATCAAAGCCTAAATGTTTTTGGCTAAACCTTGTCTGGTAGAAGCTCATAGTGAAGTGAGGCGTATCAAAAGTAAAGTGATGTGTAATTTGCCACAGTGCATTTGAAAATGTCCTTCAAACTGACAACACAGCAACTTCTTATACATTATTTGTGAGCTGAAAGGACTCATCACCAGCTAAAAACAGCATGACCCAAATTGGCTTCAATGCCATGTAAAGGGTAAAATGAGCCAGTAATTAAAAATGTTGTTGAAAAGCAGGTGTGTTTGCTTCTGAGTGTGAATCATATGTTACTCATAGTTTCTGACTGCCTGGTTGAAATTATGATATTAAGTTAATTAAAAATTCAGGGATATTTGAGAAGAGTAGGATTTATTCTGGTAATTTACTCAGGTGAAATTAAAATGCACATTTAAGGCTCATGTACGGATACATAATTCAACATGCTACTAAGAAGAATTACCTCTCGCCATTCGCTTTGGTTGACATGAGAAATCGTCATAACAGTTGTGGGGCTATCATTCCTTTTTGAAGGTGAACTGCAAATTGATATTCACTGATACTGTCAAGTAATTTCTCCACCCATTCTTTATAATGCTGTCTCTTTAAGGATGTTCTTGATGCTTCTAATTGAATTTTTTTAATAGTTAGGATCTGATTTTATCATCAAATTACTTCTTTTTTGTTCATTTTATGTTTTTCTGGTCAGGGCTGAAACCTGTGATCTCTGTGGCCATTACCATTTGATTATATTTAACACAGTTGTGATACTTGTGTTGGAAATCTTTGCTGTTAGAATTTTTAGTGACATTGCTGTAGGATTTCAGCATGAGGGCTGAGCTGGAGATAGGCATCCGTAACCATATGTAACACTGTGGGCTTGAACCAGATGCATCCTTGGAAGGGATCCCTGCTAAAGGCTTCTGAGAGACATTTTGGTGTGCAGAGAGGAGTACAAATTCAGTACGCTGTGACATTTGCTGGCAGCATGAACTCAAGTGCTCCAATTTTCCGTCCATCTCATCATTTTCCAACCTCTAGAACAGAAAAACTCTAGATCTTTCATTGAGCTGCTTTTTTCTGTCAGTGGATGAGCCAAAGGTTAGTGGAGTTTTAATGCTGGTTTCGTGAACAGTTATTCTGTATTTGTGTACTGATGAAGTGGTGAGGATCAGATAGACAGGACAACTTGTGATATCAAAGGTAGGAGTAAACAGATGATTGAATCCCTGGAAATTGTAGGCATTCCTTCAACACCTGCCTGCATGTGCTGGAGTCCTGTGTGTAGGTCTAAGAAATACACCTGAACACTCTGGGATCTGACCAGTGATGGGAGTTATTTATGGTGTCTGTCTGCACAAATTACGATTTTGGGTGAGATGCAGGAAACAGCAGAAGGGTTTGAAGCAGTGGGTTCCCAACTAGGGGCATGGAAAGGAAAGTTCAGTATTTTATCAGAGACTGCAGGAGGGCTTTTGGCAGTGGGAGAGCATTGCCTCCAGAACGCATTCAGCACAAGTGCACCACAGCTTTTCTTCCCTGTCTTGTGGCAGCTGCTGTCTGAAATGGTACACAAGAAATGGGGAATACGTTTCTGCCAGATTAGAAGGGCTTTGTGTAGGCTGGAGCTCATGGGGGTGGATATTTCTGTGATAGCAGTGCATGTGTGTTTAGTCATTGTAAAGCACTGGAAAATATGCTGTCACATCACAAAGAATGATAGAGAGATGTCAAAAAATTACCTTCTGATTATAAACAGAAGCAAGGGTAAGATATGGCAGCAGAGCTCCAGGATGTGAAAATTACTTGGGAAATCCCAAAGAATTGTCTAATATTGGGATGCGAGGTAATTTTTCAATCGGTACCGTGACCGAGAAGTGTGCTTTGAATTCTATTGTGTTGCAAGTGAGTAAGTAAATCAAGACTTGCTGTGTTGCAATAGTTGTATATAGATTCTTCTCACTCACTAATCACCTCACTGATTTCAGAGGTGTGTAATGAAGTGTTGCTGTGCTTACATCTTCATGTGATGTTACATCATGGGAATGAGGAGGTCTTTAGCTAATTTATTTCATCATATTTGGCAGTATCTGCAGTTGTTGTCTAAGAAGCTGCATACCATCTCTGTGTTCTCGTTTCTTAAATTGCTTCTTCTGGAATATATTGTTTTCTGCAATCCTTCGGGTAAAACCCCCTTTAGTCTCTATTCCTCTGGGCCCTATGGTTAGAAAAAATGTGAGAATTGTATTTATATGTGCCATTTTTTTGATTGTTAGGCTTGATTAATCTTTAGGTGTGTATCTATCAAAGACATTTCAGTCAAGGAGCCTGGTTTAAAAAATGAGCAAATAAAAACCAAAGCAAAGCAGAGAAAGAGATTTTTCCATGAGTATGGTAAGCTAAATGTCAAAACGCCCTGCCTTTTTCTATCTATGATCTTTTGTAAAATAAGAATTGAAGTTTATTTTGGGAAACGAACCAGCTGTGCAGCTGTGGGCACATGAGATTCTTCCTAAAGCCTCTGATTTCAAGGGGAAGCAAAGCCAGGATAGAGTGAGACATGGGCTGAAGCAAGTGGTGCTTAGCTTATTACAGAGAACAGTAGCTATGGTTGATATGTCACTCCTGAGGGTGTGACAGACCTGGAGATGGCAGATGTTCCAGGTGGCTGAGGCTGTTCTGCTCCATTTGCTGCCAAGCTGTTTGCATCATTTGTCCCAGCGGTGCTTATTGCAAAATGGCAAGGGTGATATCTTAATGTGATGGAAAAAACAAAGCTGTCATTTGTAAAGATACCAGGGAATAGATCAAATAATATTTACGAGAAAAATCTGAGTAAGGCTATCTCTGAGGATCAAGGGGGCATTGTCTGCAAATTAGCAAGTAACTGTCAGTGGAAGAAAAAGTTGTTTTATCTCAATGTCAATCTCCCGAACCAAGAACACTATTTCACCACTCAGCTGACCCTCACATTAGGAGACAACTCATCAGTGTTTAAACTGCCTCAAATATATATATATATATATATATATATATGTGTGTGTGTGTGTGTGTGTGTGTTTGTGTGTGTGTAAGAGTTTGATTTTAAAAGCCAGGAAAAAACACTAAGCAGACAGTGGGCTTGGGGTAGTTGTTTTGTGGTGGTGATTTGTTGGCTTTTTTATGTAATATTTTTACCTTCCTGTGTAGTTTGTTATGTGCAGGTCTTGCATCTGTGTATTTTTCTTTGTTTTTAATTAAAGGAATATCAGCTATATTAATCTTTTATGTTACCTGAGATGATACATTGACAAGTAACAAATAGTTCTAACATTCTAGTGTTTTGTTATTTGTATGACTTTTGGTCATATATATTGGGTTTGTGTGGCAAAGTTTTGGTAGGGGAGGGAGAGTAGGGAGTTTCCTCTGGAGAAGCTGCCAGAAGCTTTTGCCTGTCCAAGATGGATGCAACACGGGCCAAGTCCAAGCCTTCATCAGTGATAATGTATTTAAGAAAGGCAAGATATTACTGAACAATAGCAATTGTGGCTGGAGAGAGGAGTGAGAACATGAGAACAGCTTCGCAGACATCCAGGTTAGCATTTTTTTGCCTCTTTAGCTAGGACATCTCTTTGCCATGTACTTACCACCTGGAAATCACTGGGGAAGGGGAGGTTCGTTTGTTCCTGTTTTCTTTGCTCATTTTAGCTGATGCTACATAGTGTTGGATGTTTATTCATCCGAAAGTTCTGATTGAGTACTACAGGAGGTTTATCATGTTCAGATTAGGAGCAGCAAACTCTGAACCCTAAATATAATAGCCCTGTGTTCCTGCTGAACTTCCTACAGCTGAGAGCCTACATGGCCAAGTTTTGTACAAAAGCCTTGCTCAGACTGAGGCATTGGAATAGGTTCTCTGTTGGAGTCTGTGTTGCTTTAGTGCTTTCATAGAGTGCTCAGTCCCTAATTTAGCATCTGTCCAGTTTATCATGAGGAACATCTCTCACACGTTCTGTGTGCAAGCATATCTGCTTTGGGTTTCTTGGATTCTGAGGACTCAAGCAGTGGGATTTAAAATTGTTTCAAGAGGCAGAATCACGACTAAATCTATTCACAGAAAACAGAGAACTAGAAAACGTTCAAAATTCTGGGCAAATATTTGTATTTGAGCAAATGGAAATATTCATATGTTAATGAAATTTCCATTTTGCAACTAAGAAGTTTCCATATATGAAGATTTCCTTGTGATGTCAGCTGTACAGAGGAGACAGTTGCTTTAAAATACCAACTTCATGGTGAATTAACTACAAATGACATCTCATTTTACTGTGATTAAAAAAAAAAACCCCAGCAAGTCTGCTTTTCAGTGCAGTGCAGTAATTCTAATTTATAGTTTATTTTCCCAGAACATAGTGACCCCTTTTTTTAAAAAAATTTTTTCGGACATATGCCTACATCAGTGGAAAACAGTAATTCTATAGAGAAGTACCAGAATTAGGTAGTAGACTAGCTAAAATCTGAATAAAAACTACCTCAAGCTCTCCAGCTACAGGTAATATTTAGGGAACATTACTGAGTTTAATAAGCTCTTTGCCACCTTACTTTTTCTCATTAATAGCCAGCTCTGGACGGGAGAATAACCATTAATATTTAAATTTGCTGATAACCTAGAAATAAAACTCCAGACTCAATAAAACTCAAGCACGCATAGAGAGATACTTAAAATTTTTAACACAGGAATCTCTTGTCTTCAATGGGAATTTCACCTGAATGGAAGCCTTAGGATCTGATGCAACTGAAATAGGTGAAATGAATAATAAATGGCTCTAGTGAAAAAAAGGAGTATCTAGAGTGGGTTTTTTGTGTGGAACAATCTGTGTAAGGAAGCTGCCAATGATGAATATGCCATTTTTAACTCCTTAATCTAACTAGCCAATCTAGGATAAGATCCTGTTCAAACTGAATAGAGAATTCAGTCTCTTAAGGAAAATGTGTGCAACTCTGAGAATTTTACTGTGTGGAGCTATGTTTCTGCTGAAATTCATAACAGTGAATGCTAACATATTTCTTGAGTGATCTCATTGATGTTGGTCAAGGTAGTGAGTGAAAATGTGCCTCATTCATCAAAATCAGCATAAGAAACCAATTTCTTTTTGAGAATACTCCAACAAGTGAAGGGACTGGAAAAAAACACATGAGAAAAACGTGCTGATATTGTACAGCTTATTGTGTGTTTAATTCTGACAAAAAAATCAGTTTTCCTGCATTTTTTCTTTTTTAATGTAAGATTTTCTTTTTCCCCTGAAAAAATTCACGGTACAAGAATGCTTTAAGCAAAGGAAGCAAATTTAACCAGCAGTTTAGCACTGGAGGTGCGAGGTCACTGGGATCCTGTGCCTTGTCCACAGACTCTCCCAGCTCTTTGTGAGTGGCTGACACTCAGCTCAGCCCTCCATGGCTGTGCAGCCCGAAGGGGAGGCACAGTGGCACAAGGGACAATGATCTTCTGTTTGGGATTGCTGGGGACAAGTTGGACCAGAACAATATCCATGAGGCTGTGGCTTTGGAAGGGATTCATCCTGATATGTCCCAGCAGGAAGCCCCTAAATAATCTACCCAAGCTCCTGAAAGACAGGGAGGTTCATACTTGGCTCAGTGTTATCCAGCTGTAACCAACTGGACAGGAAGGGCTTGGACTATCCAGGAAACTCCAGCCCTGTTAATCTAACCTTGATAGCAGAAAAAATGGTGGAGAAGGTCATACTTGGCTCTACTGGGAAGTGATGGAAGGACAGTGGAGATAACAGAGGGAAATTCCTATCTAACTGATTGACTATCCTGATGACATAAGGTCACCTGTCTCATGGATAATGGGAAGGCAATGCAGGTTCTATTTCAGGATTTTAAGAGGAGTTTTGGTCCTGTCCCTCACAGAATTCTTCTGGGATGGGTGTCCAGGTGTGAGATGAGCAGGGACAGGGTGTGCTGGGTGAAGAACTGGCTGATATACTGGTTTTCAATAGGATGGGATCCATTTTCTTCCCAGTAAGCAGCATAGATTTGTGCTTACTAGATGGGTTTGGATTCAGGATGGGGGTGTGGTGGATAGCACACAGATGATTTGGATGTTGCTGAGCAGGGCTTGCCCTCCTCTGGGCTCTGGAGGGTCCAATGTGATAATCCATGTTTTTTGCTGGGAAGGGTGGGGGATGAGTGTTGAGGACAGAGGCAAAGAATGCATTAAATACCTGTGCCATGCCTCTGTCCCTGTTTGTGAGGTGACCATCCACACCCTAGAAGGGGACAATGTTATTTCTAAATTTTTTTTTTTCATTAATGTATTTTAAGATACTTTTTTTATTATGCCCCACATTCCTGGCCGCCTTCATCTCCACTTGAGCTTTCACCGCACCAGATTTCTCCCCACAGTGGCAAGAATCATCTGCGTATTCTTCTCCTGACCTGGATTCCACGGGGCACACAGCTTCCTTTCCCATGCTCTTGCCCAGAGAAGATGCCTGTTCAGGCAAGCCAGCCTTGTGCCTCGCCTGCTGGGCTCCCAACACGTGGCAATCACCGGCTCCTGTGCCATTAGGAGGTGATGTTTCAAAAGGGACCAGCACTGATGGAGCCCAGCACCTTCCAAAACATTTTCCCCGGGGACCTTGCAGCCTGAAGTCTGCTCTCCTCGTGGCCTGAGCGGAGGTTTTGCCGGCCCTTTTCCTCTTGTCAGAGGTGTGACGCTCGATGGATTTGTTGTGGCTGTGGCCGGAACGGCCGCCAATCCCCACTTGGCTCAGGGCGCGTGGGGCTCAGGCGGCGGCCTGGCTCTGGGGGTCTGCGCTGCTGAGTCCCAGGCTGAGGGGGGCTTCCTCCTTACTGTGAGGAGGCTCCCTGGGGAGAAAGAAGGCTCTGCCATGAGCCACGAGGCCCTTGGTCAGGGGACAGCAGTGGGGGACAAGTCTCTAGCAGATGGTGTCTAGAAGGATCAGTGGGAAGTATGGGTGTTTGGCTTAGCTCAGAGAGGGAGTTCCCCTAAAACATCAAGTAGAATGCCCCTAGTACAGAGCAGGAGCCAAGTTTCAGGTCACCAGGAACAGCCCCTCTGTCAGCAGTGCTCCCGGCCCTCCCACAAATGTTGGTTATGCTTATGGGTGCTGCCAAGGACCCTCCCCATGGGAACAGGGCTGGACACCCTAAAAAGGGGGATCAACACCCCAGAGCAAATCCAGTGCATGGGGGAATGAGTGGGATGAGAGCGAGAGGGCCACCTCTATCCCTCCTGTCCCACACCAAGGAGCAGGGACCTTCCCTGTACTGATCCAGGAGGATATTCTGGACCATCCTTGCCTGGGACATTGGTACCAAGGAGATCTAGGAGGGATCAGTGTCCAGCTCTATTCCTGAGAGCCACCTTTCCCATCCCATGCTCCCTGCTTTGCAGGAAGGGGAGTTACTGGAGCCTCCCAGCCTTTGATGAACTTTTCTTCTAGGAATTTGTTGTGGAGCTCATTGCTCTTTTTCTCCTCTTTCTGAGCTTGTGTAAACCGAGCATAAAGATGGGGGATGGGAGGGAGGGAGGACACACAGCTAGGGGTCTCTCTTGGGCAAGGTCTTTTTCCATGTTGATCTCAATCACCACAAAAGTATCAGCCACTTGCTTTCATTGGGCTGACATTTGGAGGAAGAGATCATGTCTCCATTCATGTAATCCTTGGAAGGATAAAATGGGATAAATCACTTTCTTAGGTGTCTTATGTAGATTGCAGCTTATTACAATGAGGATAACTAATCCAATTATTTTGCTTTAGGGAGTCAGGGTGAAAATGTGAGTTAAACTCTTGTTGAAGGGAGTGCCATCTCCTTTTTACTGACATAATCTCTGTAACATTCAAAACTCTGTTGAATTTCAGTGCTTCAGAGTATCTGTTTTTGCAAGAGTAACAACCAAGGTTTTCAGCAGTCTGCTTCTGGAAGATTTAATGAATTGTGCAATACACTATAGTGAAGACACCACAACCAAAAGAGGTGACTCTGCAGAATCTGCTGAATCGCATGCAGCGTGTGGAGTCAAGAAGACAAGTTAGCATTAGGATTGTACTCATATGTATGTACAGAGAAGAAATGAAATAGAAAGTTTTGCTGATATGGTACCTTAGGAGACTTTTTTCCCCTCCCAGGCTTTTTCTATATTAAGTGAAACATTTCTATGGTCTATAATTTCTTTGCTAGTGATGTATCAGTTTTCTGCAGAAAGTACGTGATGTAACCAAAAACTTGTCTTCACAGTAGACTTTTTGTGGATAATCCAACATACCATGTCTGGTAACATATTAAAAATAATTAAGTTAAATCAATAGACTAATAGCTATTAGGTTTGAAAGAAACTTGGAAATCTGTTTCCTAGAAGGTGTGATGTTAAAACCCGTTCCAGGTTCAGTGCTCACTAACTCACTCTGCAGATTCCTGTTGCTTTTGTTTGGCTTTTGTTCTTGCCTGTAGTCGCCAGAGGAAGAATATGCAAGGTGTTAAAATAAGAGTGCTTAATGTAGGGTAGGTATGAAGCATAAAAGGAAACTCGTATGGTTCTGATTGAATATTTCCTCCTCTAGTTCCATTATGATTGAAGCAACTTTAAAATAGCAGTCATACTCTATCTCCAGGAACTCTATGTCAAAGTTTTTTCAAACTTTTTATAATGTCATGATAAAAATCTGTTCAGTCCTTTACATTTGCAGAAATAGGATTCTTCCTAAATACATCAATAATTTTCTTGCTTTTAAAAAGGAACTTCTGACTTAGCAATTCAGGCAGTTCAATAGCTGAAGTTTCCTACTACTTAAGATGTGGAAAATCGGAATTATTTCTTTCAGCATGTAGTATCTACTAAGTCGATCAGTCGTTTTAGAGACAAACAGGATGGTAAAGTTTATATGTGAAAGAGTGAAATTACCTTTCTTAGTTGATTTTTTTTGGAAGAGACATTCTCTGTTTGTTGGCAATCTAATTTTCAGAATGGCACTCATTTATCTTTTGAATGCAACATGAAATGAAAGCCCTAAACACTTCTGGTCATCAAAGAACCAGTTGAACCTGTATCTTATTTCAGCCTGGGTAATTGAATTCCTCCTTCTTTACCAATGTCAGTCAGAGAAATTACTCAGCTGAAATAGCTGTCTGGCTTACATGGAGTGGCACTCATGTCTTAATGTCATAGATGGCCATGTTTCTGTGATAGGTTATGGATTCTTACAGCTTTTGATGGTAATTACATGATTTTAAATATCAATGACTCTTAGGTGGAGTACAGGTGTGTGGGTGTGTGAGGGTGAGCTCATCCACTGTTCTCATTGTGCTGTTTTGGAAGCAGTGGTATCTCTGATCTGGACAGCACAGTTCAGCAGGGCCATTTACAGGTTCTTGCAGCCCTACCACATCATCTGGTTGTAAGCTGATAGGTGGAGGTGCTTTTGGAGCTGAGAAAACTGGAAAGACACTCACATTCTGATCAGGAGCCCATGCATCACTCCTGCATGTGTTGCAGTCGCTCAGTTTCTTTATAATAGTCTGCTTGTTCATTGGCAACTTGGGCTGTAGGCACACTCCCTTCAAGAGAGATTAAATAGATTTTTCTCATTTTCAAGACAGTGTTTCAACAAGTGGGCGTGATGAGTCTGTCCTTTCTTTTTGCATTCGAGTCACTGACCTTGAAAACCAATGGCAGTTTTCAGGCTCAGAAGTGAAATTCCTTTATAGTCATGAGGAGGTTGGTTCTTCTCTTGAGTTTTATCTAAGTATTGGCACTGTTTATCAGTCGATATATGCCCAGTATGTGTATTTTACTTGGTTACATGACTGCTTACAAGGATTGAATTCCAATCTACAGATGTTTATGAAGATCTCCTACGTTTTCATTTGATGTTTTGGAGCACAGGTGGTACTGCAGTATGGGAGAGATGTTCAGTTATTGGTAGTGGTTATGTAAAGAAAAACTTGGCTCTGTCAATTGTTTGGGGTTAAGTTTCCTAGAAGGAAACCTATCAGTTTGTCCAGTGTTGGTTGGTTTGTTTGTTTTCTCTTTACCTCACATTGGGTAAAGAATGTCCTGTGAGCTGTGTCAGCCCCTGCAGAAAGTAAGTTTAGTAGTTGTGTTGGGTTTGAGGGGCCAGGTTTTGGTAGTTATCATGGCTACAGTGGTGGCTTCTGTGAGGAGCTGCCAGAAGCTTCTCCCATGTCTGGCAGAGCCAAGGCTAGCCAGTTCCAGGATGGACCCACTGCTGGCCAAGGCCAAGCCAACCACTGATGGTAGTAATGCCTCTGATAACAGATTTAAGGAGAAAAAGGTATTGTGTAGAAGTAGTGGCAGCCAGAGAAGAGCAGGGTGAGAATATGTGAGGGGAACAGCCCTGCAGACACCCAGGTCAGGGCAGAAGGAGGGGCAGGAGGTGCTCCAGGCACTGGAGCTGAGATTCCCCTGCAGACCCTGGTGAGGCAGCTGTGTCCCTGCAGCACACAGAGGGCACAGGGATGCACAGATCCACCTGCAGCCCATGGAGGGACCCACACCAGAGCAGGGGCATGCCCAAAGGAGGTTGTGAACCTGTGGGAAGCCCATGCTAGAGCAGGGTCCTGGCAGGGAGCTGCAGATCTGTGGACAGGGGAGTCCCTGCTGGAGCAGGTGTCCTGGTAGGACTTGTGACCGTGGAGGTCCCTTGTTGGAGCAGAAAAGACTGCACACTGTGGAAGAGTTACCCACATTGGAGAAGTTCATGGAGAACTGTCTCCCATGGGAGATATCTGTCCTGGTTTAGGACAAATTTACGGGAGATATCTCACAAAGGAGTCCCCCTAGGAAAATAAACCCCCAGAATTCCTTCCCCCTCCCACTACCGGGTTCGGGAAGAACTTCCTCCGAGGGAAAAAAAAGTGGAAAAAACTTGTTTATTTTAACAAAACACTTCCCAACACCAGGAAAGAACAATCCCCAGATGACACAAAACGTTTTCACCAAGGTGAGCGAGGATGGACGAGCTCGGTCAGTCCCTGCTGGGAAGGGTGCAAAGCTTCTGTGGCAGGCTTCCAGACGCAGTCTCTGATGTTCAGATCCCTCCGTCCGGAGCCGGTGCAGATCTTCGGGATGAAGGGAAGAAGGGAGAGAGAAAGAGGGAGCAGCTGGGGGCAGGAGAAGCTGGGGCAAAAGCTAGGGGAAAAAAGCGGCAGCCAAAGCGGCAAAAGCAGCAGCAAAAGCAGCAGCAGCAGGCCAGCAGCAGCAGCAGCTAAAGCAGCAGGCAGCAGCAGCCCAGCAGCCGGGCCCGCCGCGCGGGGGAGGCGGCAGCAGCTCCGTGCAGACAGAGCGGGGGGGGCAGGTAGAGGAGTAGTCATAACACTAACCCAGGACAATATCCCACTCTGCAGTAGGAGCAGAACTCTTTTCCCAGAGCAGCAGCAGGAACAACCTGTGATGAACTGACCATTGCCCCCATTCCCCATCTCCCTGTGCAACTGCGGGGGAGGAGGTAGAGCCTGAGAAGAAAGGAGGAGTGGAGGGAAGGTGTTTTCAAGCTTTATTTTACTTCTTATTATCCTGCTCTGATTTTTTTATTGATAAATTCAATTAATATCTCTAATTCTTTTTTTTTGTGCCCATGACAGTATTTGGCGAGTGATCTCTCCTGTCCTTATCTCAACTCATGATCTTTTGCTGTATTTTCTCTCTCCTGTTCAGCTGAGAAGGATGTCTGGCATCCAGTCGCGTCACCCACTACAGTAGTGTGACCAGACAGGGCCCTTTTTCCTTGATACTCCTTCTCTCAGGACAGCTGTCCTGTCTACCTCTTATGACAGCCATAGCTCTGGAAAGCCTATCAGTCCATCCAAAATGATGGACTCATTCAAAATTCATTCAAAGTGAATTGAAAATGGGGGGGAAATCTCTGTATTTCAAGAGATTTTTCGTTTGCGTCTGTTACAGCCCTGGCAGGTTGTGAATTCTAAAGTTAATGGAAGCTGCTTTTTGAGATGGGACTTTAATTTTCTACATAAGCCTTTCTGTCCCCCATCTTTAATTGTTTTGGTTTTCACCCTTGGAATATCCAACAGAGAGTTTTTCAATTCTTTCCATTAATTGTGTGGAGAAAGTAAAGATTTTATTCATCTCTCAGAAGTTTTCTTCCACTTTCCCACCTGAAATCTTGGCTTTTATAGAGAAATCTCCAATTTTGATAGAGGTCACAGCTGATGCAATTGGAGGTATATGTGCTGATAGTAGTAACAACTCCCTCAGTAATCATTTGCAGGTTAGCGAGTCAGATATGGTGTGATAATGCCTGGCTATTCCTAAGGCCTCCCTTTTGAGATTACTTGAGTCATGAGTCATAGGTTTCTTTTTGAAGAGAGATTTGATTTTTATTTTTTCTCAGTCTTTCCTCCCCTTATATTTTCTCAGCAGGTTTTTTTAGGTGCACTGAATAAGATGAAAGAAGGTTGCATGTGTAGATGGGTGGTGGTGGGTCACTGAGGATGCAGAATCTGATCAATACTAAGCATAATTTCTCTGTATTTATTGTCTGTCTCACTGAATTGACTGTAGGGGATTTTTTCAGATCCTCTCCATGCTAAGTATAGTTTGCAAATGTGAAGAGAATTAAATACAATATTACGGAAGAGGGTAGTCCACTAGTCCCTCATCCAGCCACTATGAAAAGACACATTCCTTGTTAAAGTTGTAGGTTGTCCTAATTGTGCTAAAAGGTTCCTTACTGTATGTTAAATTAATTAAGTGCTAAGTTAAATCCATTATTATATCTTCTTGCTACAATCCGCAAAATTAAATCGGTCACTTACTCCATTTGTTGTATAACTTCAACAGTGAACTGATTCACTGTAAAAAAAAATGAAATAGCTCCTTTGAAGGAAATTCTTCCACGGAGAAGGAACATTCAAAGTGAGAAATGTGATATAGTTGACATTGCTAGTTTGTTAACTTGTGGGAAAATGGAAGACCTGTCGCTTCATTGCATTTAATGTGATTTTTCATGAATGCTAAATTCAATCTGGTTAAAGAAACTTATATACAGTATATTCACATTTCTGGGTTTCATGTTCCACTCTTCTTTACACTTCTGTTTATTAAGTGACAGACTTAAAGGGCATAGATATTTTTTTAAGCCAAATTGAGAAGTAAAGCGAAGGAAGAATTTTGTGTCAGTCAAAGCTAAAAATAACTGCCTGTATGTGCAACAACCAATTTCTGTTTTCCACTAAAGGAAAGATAGCTTTTTTAAAGTCAAGAAGAAAAGAGTCCAACCAAACCAGGGAGTAACTCCATAAATTTTTGGTTTTCACTGTTAGACTGTCTTACTTTTGAATATAAATTTAGAAATGATACCTAATGTGAAGGACTGACCATATCAGAAGCATAAGGTATTTTATGGATCTATAAAGACCTATAGGCTTTCTGGTTTTCATAAGCTTCTCATTTATACTGTTAGTTGTACTGAAACAGGCTGAAAACTTTGACCTATTAAATTTGGGGAAAAGGGATTTTGTGAAAATCTGATTTATCTGACAGATAAATTTGTCAGTCTTTACCCCAGTAAGTTTTCTTCCACTACGAGTAATCATGTGGATTTCAATTGTCTGATAATGATGTAAAGTACAGCTCAATGTAATGCTAGCCAAGGAAAAATTAATCCAAAAAGTACAATTAATGAAAGGAAAATTAAGTGGTAATATGTATTCAGAAAACATTTTAAAAGAATATGTGAACCTCTTATCTGACATTGTGAGCATCAAGCTTTATAAATATTATGATATATTAAAAGGTTGTAGTTCATCTATTTAAAAAAGAAAAGTATAATACTTAAGAATTATAGTTGGCTTCTTCCCAGAGCAGTAGATGATTCTAATGATTGATGATTCAGGACTCAGGATGAAACTGTTGTTCAATCCTCAGGTTCTAGATTGCTTTAGTGAATGAATAAACCCTGGTGGGAACTAGAAGGATAGGAATATCTTATTTTTGTGGCTCTGAAGATTTTGGCTGGATGAATTTTAATCTTAGTGTACAGTGTTATGAAATGTTTAAGGTGGTTAGAGCAAAGGCCATATAATGCTTGCATTCTGATCTATCAGATCATGCACACACAGAAAATTTGAGGAATGTAAGCACAGAAACAAAACTTAAGAATGGAGGGTGTCATTCCAGCCTTTCTCTGCATGTATATCATATTGGCACATGGTGTGAATATTTGTATTTTCTGGGAATGCTGCTACAAGTAAGGCAGCAGAACTTCCTTAGCACAGAGCATCTTCTCTAGATTGTGTAGGAAAGTACACAGTCTTTGAATGTATGTAGTGTTATCAGTTTGTTTTTACAGCATAGAAGTGGGGGTGAAAACCGAAAAGCCCTTGACAATCCTGAAAGTTGATTGAGGAGTTACTGTAGAGCGTGTTTTATATAAAGTGCATTCCATCAGATATGACTATATACTTTGTTTATAATCCAGTTTAGGGAGGATAAACAAGAAAAAATACCTTGAAAATTATGTAATTCAAACATACTCTAATGGATTCCAGGTTTTGAGGTCAACCATAAAAATCTATCTTAATTGTCATGTTGTTAATTTAGAAGAGAATCTTTTTTTTTTTTTTTGTTATGCTGTATAAAATAACACTAATATGATAAGCAATGGCAATCTGTGGCCATGGAGATAGTTTCCTAATTGGAAACAACTGTTAAAGTATTTGTCATATAGAAAGAGTGGATATTATAGTTGTTTATTGACCTTAATAATCAGCTATTTTATGAAATTTGCTGCAGCTCTTCCCCAAGACGCCAGGCACAGGCACTGTAAGGCAAGGGATGAACCTGACAAGACTTGGTATAAACACATCACAAGTCTTGAGTTCCTTTCTACGAGTAAAGATCCTGAGAATTTGGCAAAGTCATCTCCAAGGACACAGCAGTCTTAAGACAGCCAGAGGATTTTATTTCTTTGGGTTATTAAAAGCCAAGGGAAAGCCTCCTTAAAAGACAAGTTTATACTGTAAAGATGAAATGATTGCCCTATTTTTAAGGGCTGACTTGGCTGAATATGGTTCCTCCTACTTTTAGAAAGAAAATTACATACATATTTTGTGGATATGTAATACGTGTATAACACGGTTTATGTGTGCTGAAGTGTGATGTCTTTTAAGAACACCCAAGGAAGGAGTGCCAAAATTGCTTGTAAATGTTGGTAGATAATAATAGTATTCATGACTTCTCATTTACTTTTCTTCTGCTTCCCTCTCAAAAATACCCAGTGTTGTGAGCATTCTGTTACTTCCAGAAATTAATTTGAAAGTGAGATAATTTAATCTAAATTCAGTGTAACTGTAAATACTGCTAAAATATGCTTTCAGAGCTAACATAGCATTATATGTGGACTGTGGGGTGTAGGTCATTGCTTGTTTTCAGAAAATAAGAATGTCTGTGTCTCAATTATACTATACTGATTCTAAACCACAATTTGTGATTTTTGTGTACACTTGCTCTATGGAGATAAGGAAAAAAACCAGCAACAAAAGTGAGCGTAAATAGTTACGCATTTCTGATGTATTTTTCTTGTGTTTTGTAATAGCGGATATCTGTTCTGAAGCAAGATATTCTAGATCTGTAGAACTATGCAGATGACACTGATTCTTATATAGTAGTGAAGAAGTAGAAAAAAAATATCATATTTTCATTATTCTAATTCTGTTTTTTAATTTGTGGTAGGCACAGTCTTGTGCATGTGTGTACATTTAGAGTGGCATAGGTGGGAGAGGATACCTGGCAGAAGACAGAAGGGCTGCACCATCAAGTAAAAATAAGTGAGGAAAAGGGGACTCGTGGTATTTTTCATCTGGTCACTCCTGGTGCACTGTTACTGTGGGCAGCACCGTTGTTCATATCATGATTTTTACAAGACCTGTGGCATTTCCCCAAAACGTTATTTCTCTAATTGCACCTGTGAACAAGTGAAATCAGCTCTGCAAGAAGATAACTTGCTGATACAGTGCAAAACAATTTCTAGTTATGTATTTTATCTTCTCTCCATGATTTATTATTTTACAGAGATGTGGATAATTAGATTATGAAATCCCTTTAGATGATTGAATGAATTCCTTTTCTTTGGATCTGAGGAGGGTGTCTAATGCTTAAGGAATAGTAACCAAATTGTGAAAATAATTGAGATGCTCTTGAATTTTAGTTTTTTTTCCTTTTGCCTCTGGTTAGATGGATGTGGGTCATGGGTAGATAATGTAGCATAGCTAGTTCTGTCCTTGTGATGCTTCATAGATGAAGCTTTTTATTTCATTGTTAATTTTCTCTGACAGCATCACAGCATTTAGGATATGAGGATTTCTAAATTTATGCACTGCAAATTTGGCTTCACATTGTAAATGTATTGCAGCTGTAAGAATTATCAGGTGAATAATACTATGGAAATAATTTGAAATTTTTAAAAAACAAACACCTATGTTGGACTTCTTACCGTAATTTAAAATTCAATATGCAACTTAACTTATTAATATTTAAAAGAAGAGTATTTTCTCTAAAAATCAAGGAGTAGATGTGATTATTTCCTTTAGCAAAGGGCTTTAAAAGTATATAAAAAAAATCCACTGGTGTGAAACTGTCCTAATGCCTCTGGCTATGAATATATTATAGAGCTATGTCTTTACAGAAAACATTTCCATTCTGTCATCTTCATTTAATTCAGTACTTTTCTGCTTTATTCATTTCACCTGGGTTAAATTTTGTTTACACTGTAATGCAATTTATGTTATTGAATGTGATTCTCATAGGTCCCTCTGAGAGATGCATATAGCTCCAACCTGCAACTAACCTTCCTGTTTGGTGTTTTCATTGCTGAAATCTGCTTGCATCAGAAGTATATAAGTAAGGAAGCAGGCAAGAATTTAATGTAATGAAAAATATGTCAGAAGCAAAGGCATTTTGTGTGTATATATCTTTGTATGACCTTTTAGACCCTCATATTACACTGCCCAAATTATTTTTTGCATGGAAACCAGGAGAGCAGTTTGTACTGGAGATATTCTGCAGGGAATGTTCAAGGTTTGACAATTGAAAGGCATGCATTTCCTCTGATTAACTTTTTGTTTGACTTCAAGCTATTTTGGCAGATTTTTTTACTCCACATTATTTGCTCTTGACATCTATTATTGCTTAGTCATACTTTCAAATGCTATATATTGTTTGTAATATTAAAATACAATGTATAATTGACTTTCAAGGCTTCTGAAAAGAATATAATTTTCCACAGAAAACAATGTAGTCTTGTGACTGCATATTTTTATGAGAGAAAAAAATACATCTCTCAGGGAATGCAGGCAGTTGCTTGGATTCGTTTTCTTTATTCTTCAGTATTTTGGAGACCTTTGTTTTGCTGTTTTGAGTAGATCTGAGGTTTCTGACAGCAGAGTACCTGTGGAAATGGTTAGGACTGAATATAGCAAGTAGACATCCTGCACATGGTTCTTGTCACCCAAGCCATAAGACTTCCCTGGCATTCTTTCATGCCACGTTTTGTACTTGTTGTTTTTGTCCACTGAGGACAAAAACCGGCTGTCACTTGCCCATACATTGCTCAGTGCCACCTGTCTGAAGCAAGGCTTGAATAAATATCTCTGCTCAAAAGGGGAAAGAATTTTAAGTCACAAGGCGGCAGAGAGAAGGTGGAGCAGACTGTTGGGTTGCAAATGTAAACATTTTTCACTTCTCTCCAAAAGAAAACTCTTGTGATTGTTTTGTCACCTCTTCTTTCAACCATATCGCTAGGGAAGAGTCTTTGTTGGTTATTCAATTACTCTGATATAGCAGGTGGATGAATATGCTGAGGGGGCAATAAATTTCAGACATGTTTAATGTCACCCCTTGTGTTCATTGAGGCCCTTTGTGTTCTGTTCTGGGTTTTATGTGTGAGTGAGAAATAACAGAGATCTAAACAGAAGCACCTCCACCTACAGAATAGCAATAAGAATGCTCAAGCATGTTCTTGAAATCAAAAATGTGAGACATACTTCTCCAAAAGCACATACTGCTTTCTACACCCTATTTTATTGTGTGAGAGATAGATGAGTATCTGTTCTTAGCTTATAACAGGATGCTGTGAGGAAGAAACTGTAGTAAATGTATCAGTGGTTTCACTGCTGGAAGTCTGAATAAGAACAGTAAGTTTCGAACTGTTCTCACTGTCCCAATTCTTTGAAACAAGATCATGTACATCCATGAGTATGATGGCAGCTACTCCTCTGAAATACTGTTTTCCCCTTGTTTTTCTTTCAATCCACAAAAACAGGCAAACAAACAAAAATGGGTTAATGAAACCCTTTGATACAAGCATAAACTATATAATTGTTCTTTTTTGCCTCTTCCTACTTCGCTCTGTGAGTAAAGATGAAAAATGGTCCCACAATTGAAATGAGACTATGCAATTTGCTTTGTCAACAGAGGTGTCTTAACCTCTATCCCTGTTTCTTCCTACTGCAAATTTTGTGGTAGATTTAATGGACATACCTGAAAATAGAGCATCTCATAAATCCGATGGCAGACAACTTCCATGTGAGAATGGTGTTTGTGCAGCTGAAAATTGTGAATTTCTTGGCTGTTGTTTGAAATTGTTCGATTTATTTAAAGGAAGTTGTTGGCAGAGCTGGGGCTAGGCCATGGCTTTTCCTGGAAGTGACAATAATACAGTCTTCATTGTGGCTCACTTTTTTGTGGGCTATTGTCTTGGTGCAGAAAGGCAATTTGCCCAGAGAGGAAACAAAACAGATGCTTTCTCCAGGTTTAGGAAAAAAGATTGAATATGTTGGTGTGTGACTGATAAAAGGAGGCTCTTAATCAGCTTTAGAGCACTCTGATTGACAGCTTTCAGCTGTAGTGGAGCCTGCTTGGGGCTGCATGAAGAACCTTGTGATGATAACTCTTCCTGACCTTTTTGCTTGATTTTATTTCTGCTTCATTCTTGGTGTGCCAGGGCATTTGAGTTATTTTCCATTCTTTTACCCATCTCCTCTCCCCTTGACTGTTGTTGTTAATCTTTGCAGCTAAACAGGGTTTCTTTGGAATTTGTCTTAACTTACAGAATCAACATGGAAAGGGAAAAAAGGTATGAGACCTTAAATATTTTTAACTTTTAACAGACAGCTGAACTAGAGTCTTAGAATGTGTCAAATCCACAAATAATGCTCAGGGAACACTACATGCACTTCAGAAAATACTAATTAGATGTGATCCTCCATGTGATTTGTGTATCTGTTCTTAAAATGCAACAAATAGTCTGACTGTGGAAGGTGAAGACAGCTTCTTACACTCTGTGACTAAAATAAATAATGGCGCGTTGGGGCTCGAGGTGCACATTATTTTGGTCACTCACAGATCTCCTGCTGCTCAAGCACACTGGGAAACAAATGCATTTCGTTTATAAGAAAATGAAACTCAGAGTTAGTTTTCTCAAAGCTTGTTTTGATCCTCTGCTGAAGATTATTGTGTGTGTCCCTGACTGCCCTGTGGTCTCTCTTTTTTTTTCCTTATCTGGTCTGAGACCATGTGACAGAGAAGAAAAATGGCCATATCAAGCTGATCTATAGGTCTTGAGTTTCAGGAAGTACTGTCTTCCTTGTTGATAACCATTCCAGATGAATTCCATTCTTTCAAAGAAAAGAAGGCTGTATTTTGCTATGTCAAATTACTCTATCATTGTTAGTTAAATAATTTTTTTTGAGGAACGAGAATGATCTCAGACTGATGGAAGGCCAAAACTCGAATCTCTTACTTATAAAAAACCTTACAGGTTTTTATATGTGTACTATAAGGTTATGCTGATTTGGTCTTTCTAGCCAAGGATGTGAAACAAGAGTACTGGCTGTGCTAATCAAAAGACTTATGTAATCCTCTGAGTACCGGATCATTTTTCCTGGTGCCTTGAGTTAAATATTTTGGCTGCTAAAATGTTATTATTCAGTTAATACTGTTGTCCTTGTTCATGGCAGGTATGGATGGTGTTCTTTTATGTGTAGTTCTCTCACCCAGAACACAAAGGGTGATTTAACCTTTTCTCTGAAACACTGGTGCTTTGGTTTTTTTGGTGGGGGGTGGGGGGGAGCGGGGGTGGATTTTTGAGTCTAGTGAAGTCCTAAACAAACTACGTGAACACCAGAAGAGCTAAAGAAATGGTAAAGAATGTGCTGCCTTTCTTGAGGTGGGCAGTTCTGCATTCTGTATCTTCTTTCTATCTGACCCACAGATCTGAGGAAAAGGTAGGAGTTGCTGCTCAGTATGGACGGATAGCTCAGGTTCAAGCCTCATCTACTCCTGTGCTGGAGAAATACAAATACACTCTTAGAAAACCATGGTCAACACAGGCAGTTTAACTGAATGGTAGGATATTAAGTGTGCTAATAATAGTAGAGATTTGGCAGTACATTTTGTCACTCTTTATATATTATCTGTGTATTTTTAGCTTGAAAATGCTACAGAATTTCAACAGAATTGTGTGCACTCTGTGCAGAATGCTCAGCAACTGACACTGAATAAAGCACTGCTTCATTCCCCTGCTTGCCCCATTTCTGTTTCAAAGTGCCATTCAGGCTCTGTGTGTGAGCAAGCTGGGAGTCTCTGGGTGAGCTGGACAGAAATTCAGTCCTGAGCAAGCAGTAGGGAAAGAGCAGAGCTGCTTTCTGGGCAGGTCACAAAGCTTATGTTCCACAGGTCTGACCTGGTCTGAGGCTTGGAATATTGCACAATATTTTTATTCCTTTAATTACAAGAATTTGTGTCAGTTCTGATTTTTGTGAGTATTTCAAAACTGTCTGTACTGAACAATGGGTTGACACATTTTAGATGTCAAAGATAAGCAAGGTCAAAAGTGCTGCTTCTTTACAGAAGAATATGGTGCTATCATTACTGCTGTTAAAAATCAGTATCTCCACAAGGTTCCCTATATCCAATTCTGGTGTGACCAGTTGCCTATGGAAACACTTCATGAAAGCTGACCTTCCCAGTCCTTTGATCTTGCCATGTCTCTGGGGAAAATCAGGGCTTTTTTTACTGTCATTTAGGATTATGTATAGGCTGGAGGAAAATGTAGTTCTGTTGACAAAATTAACATGGAGAGATATGATAGAAATTCAGCTATTAATTTATATGAGAGCACTATTCTTTCACATAAAACAGTTTATTAGAAAATGTCTTGTGATTAAAAGGCAATGGTTATATTCCAATTCAAAATACCACCCCACAGTGTGTACATTTTGACAAGGTATATGAGCCTTATTTCTGAAAGCACTCTAACGCATAACCTTCACAGGTGATTTATGATGATTTTTAGGAGGTTAGATAATACTGTAAAAGAACATGGTGAAGAGAGAACCATATCCAATTTAGAAGTGATTAAAATAAGGCTAAGCAGGAGCCTCATTTACAATATGTTAGGTTCACTTCATGAACAGTAGGAGGCATGAATGCTGGCAATATCCTGAGTTCCTGAATGGATTTTCTTGGTCCTAGTAATCTGCGGATTAGCCACCTGGTATTGCTGCATATGTTGCTTAAAAAATCTCCGTAAGTATCTGTGTCATAATTTGGAGTGGAAGTAATTACCAACTGTGACTGAGACTTCTCTTAAAACCCTCTGATTTTTAGGGGTCCGTTTATGCCTGAGAGCCCTTTTTTCTTTCACTAATATCAAAGTCCATAATACATACTTTACAATTTTTTACCTTCATAATAAAAGAAGAAAATATATTGGTTTTTAAGGTATCACCTGCTCATATGC
Organism: Luscinia megarhynchos; assembly: GCA_034336665.1. Lineage (NCBI taxonomy): Eukaryota > Metazoa > Chordata > Aves > Passeriformes > Muscicapidae > Luscinia > Luscinia megarhynchos. The sequence continues at coordinate 975,250 of CM067568.1, forward strand.
AAACCACCGCCAAGTTGTAACCAGAAGTTTTGATGGTTCAATCACACAAGCATTTCTTCTTTTATAGGAGCAGCCCCAATAGCTGGTTATGCTTCAGACTTGCCTTACACTGAATTTTCTCTCTGTCTCTTGTAAGGCCAGCCCAGCTGGAAGGTGACCTCAAAAGGTGTGGCTTCTTTGCTCTGCAGAGAGACATTCTGTGGATCTCCTGCTCTTGGTACTGTTCTGGAGGTAGGAGCACTCCTCCTTTTCCCCTCCTATGAGCAGAGCTGGGCTTCCGTTTCAGTCAAGCCAAGAACCGCAGCAGGGCTGGTGCTCCCCACCATTCCGCTGTGGAGAGGCAGTGGCATTCTGCATCTAAGTGAGGCATCTATTGCCTCTTTGAGATGGGAGGAAGGCAGAAGAATTTTTAATTCCCCTTCTGGCAGTGCTTAGAAGAGACAAATAATAGTGGAGAAGCAGCAAGAAACGTTTCCTAAACCTTCTCTCAAAAAAGGCATCCTTTTCAGCCAGTCTAGGACTGCCTGGTAGGCACAGTACAGCTTGAGTGCTTTCATCAGGAAACCATAGAATGGTTTGGGTTGGAAGGGGTCTTTAAAGCTTGTCTAGTCTAAAGCCCCTGCAATGAACAGGGACATCTTCAACTATATCAGGCTGCTCAGGGTCCTGTCTCATCTGACCTTGAATGTTTCCTGGCATCCAGCACTTCTCTGGGTAGCCTCTTCTAGTGTTTTGCCATCCTTGGCATAAAAAACTTCATCCCTATACCTAATCTAAACTGACTCTTTTTTAGTTTAAAACTCTTACTTCTTGTCCTATCACAACAGGCTTATCCCCATCTTTCTTGTGTGCCCCCTGCAATTATTGAAAAGCCATAATAAGGTCCTCCAGGAGGCTTTTCCTCTCCAGGCTGAACAACCTCAACTCACAAATGTTCCTCATAGGAGAGGTGGTGAGAAAGGGCATAAACTCATGATAAACACCACCTTTACAGGATTGCTGCACTCCAGAAACCAAGTGGACTCTTAACAGTTGAGAAATGTGGGTGGTGGTATGGGGGATGGATTTCTTCTTTACCTTTTTCTACACTGCCTCTCTGTTGGCCAAATTTGCTGTTGAAGTTCACTCTCTTTTCTGATTTTTCTCACTCATTGCTGCTTATGTGCAAGAGCTTGTGTTTTTTTCCACAAAATTCATTAAAAATGTAAATGGAATATGCTTGTGTTATTTTAATTATGAACCACATGTTACCTGGGAGTTAACAGACAAATTTCTAGACAATAACAGAGCTGTCAGTTTCTTCAGTGAAAATGTCTTGGAGATATCCTTCAATATCTTGTGATGAAATTTATATATTCCATTTTATGTATGTATGGTTTATGGCATTTGGCATTTAATACTCTTAAAATTGCTATTTACCAAATTAAAAAAGTACCAAATAAAAAAGAACTGCCTTAATATGGGATAAAACATATTGCTGACTTTGAGGGAAAGAATTTGATTTTATTCTGATCAAACTGGTTTTACCCTAGCATAACTTCATTGAGTTAGTTGGCAGTAACAAATGAGTGGAGTATATCTTCTTGGATTCTGTGACTTAGTTTTTTTCTTTCTTCTGTTGATGTTCCTCCTTGACACAATTCATACTTCATCTCTGAACCTGTCTGAACAAAGTGTCATCCTCTCAGGAAATTTTTGTGATCCGGATTCTAGGGAGCTGGCAAACTCCAGTTCTCTGAGGTAAAACTCTTTAATGGGATAGTTCTTCAGCAAAATTCCAGACACCTTGTGATCTGTGAGACATCTTGGGAAAATCGAGGTAAAAAGCTGAAATAGAAAATAATCCTGCCAAGCTGCTGTGGTAGGCTACTGAGTTATTGCCTTAGGAAGGCTTTTACAAGTATCAAACATGCTTACATTTATATATTCCACTATGAATTTATCTCCCAGTGGGCCAGAGAGAATTTTAAATACAGTATCTGGGGCATTTAGCTCCTCCTTGCTTTGATGCCAAAATCTGAATTAAGGCATTTCTATTGCTTCTTCTTCCTTCCCAGTTAGCTGCAACTACCAGAACACTAAAGTAATGAGAGGTATGTAAGGAAGTTAGCATTTTCTCACTCCCTGAGTTTGTTGAAGTCGATAACGGAAGAGGAATTTGAGACTTAATATCTTAAATCTCTTTTGCTATAATTCAACATACTACTTCAGTTCTCTTCAGAATTAAGACCTATTTCTGTATCTTCAGTTTATATTCACCTGTATATTATTCTCTGCACAAACCCCCTCTTCCCCCTCGTATTGCCTTGAATCTATGTTTTCTAGGATCAAAAATCCATCATTTTTGCTATCCTCTCCTGTGGATCTTCAGTTGATCCACATTGCCATTAATTTTGTTACCTGCTCTTTTGGTGGACATAATACAGTAGGTAAGACCCTCTCAGGAATGTGAACATCAGGAGAAGGTACACAGTGCTTTTGTCCATTCTTTCCAAGGTGGTGATGGCTCTGATTTCATTCTGATATGGCATCACATTCAGGCTGTATGGGCTGCTCCAGGTCTTGCTCTGCTTCTTAGCTCTCCCAGCATGGATGGTTAAGAAAGAGGAGCTGGGTGAGCAAAAATGTTCAAGATAGAACTGCCTGAGCATAGTGACTCAACTCTATTTCATCTCTACTAATTTCTTGAAAATTGGCCTGCATTATTTACATACTTTCTGCCAAATAAATCAGAATATTTCTGTATGACACTGCTGCTCAGAATCATCTTAATGAGCATTGTGAGATGATCATTTGTAACCCCGAGCCCTGAACTTCCATTAGTTTCAGTAGTCAGAGGCACCACTGATTAAATGAGCCGTTTCCAGGAGAATAAATCTCCCTGCACAGAGAAAGTAATTGACAACACACCAAGATTTCGTGTATGGCTATTCCAGATGTAAGAGTCCTGTGTGATTTTGTATCTGTTTGTAAGCTTAGGAGCAGCACTGGAAACCTCTACAAATGTTTCCCATTTTCAATGTGAAACAGCTTTTACAAACCCTTGAAAACATTAAAATAATGCTAAAAAATAAATGAAGCTTTATTTGACCTGGAGCATGGTTGTTTCACTTTCCAGCATTGCAAACAACTAAAAAGCCCAGTTATTTTGACCCACTCTATTTAAAATGCTAATTGTGTAATACAAAGTTTAGAGATCTTCTGCCATTGCTAATCTCAATCTTCATTTCTCTTCTTAATTGCACATTTGAACAAGAAATTGTAATGTTTTTAAATTAGCTTTTACGATCTATTGGGTCTTATGTGAAGGAGAAGGTAGTTACTTGGAGGAGATGAGGTTTATATCCAGCTAGATCTGTCTGGTTCCCAGCAACATTGCAGGAGAAGTTGCACTTACAACAAACATTTTTGAAAAATATGTGTTGAATAATAATTAGTTTTTCTTTCCTCTATCCTGCTGAGTGAAAGAAGCCTATGTTTTGTATTCAATGTGCTGTTTGGCTGGTCTGGGAAGAAGCAAGGCTTCTTGGTACGTGATGGTGAGGATTTGATAACAAAGAATAAAATTACAATGGCAATCAGGAAAGTTCTGTTTAGATAGGAAAGGCAAAATGGCTCAGGGTTTGCCATGTGGTATCTGATATCATAAAGAATAAACGGCATTGTCTCCTTTAGAATTCTATTGTATATTAACAAGTATTATTAATAGAATAACAAAGTCACTAGCATTTTATAGCTGCATAAGGAGCATTCAGATGGTCTAATTTAGTTCCTACTTACCATGGGAGACTGTGTCACATAGTCCTCTTTATGGATTTGTCCGATCTGTCCTAAAAATAGCTATTTCTTTAAAAATAAAAAGTTACTGTCTTGCTCCTCAGTTTGCAAAGACATTTCAGACATTGCCTTCTTATGGCTAGGAGTCTTCCACTGATTTCTATCCAAGACTTACTCCTGACAGTTAATACTCACCTGTATTGTTGTTCTGCCACTTGTCATTCTTCCTCTTAAATGAAAAAAAGCCCTTTTTAGGACTTGTCCTAATGAATTTACATAAAAGAATATCTCCTCTTGGCTTTGAATGTGCCAGGAAAAATAAGTGAGGAACACTACATTCCATAGAATAGATGTCATATGTCCTATATGTCATACTGCCTCTCTTCACTTCTTGCCTTTTTTTTTTTTTTAATTCTTGAGCAGAGCTGAAAAGGAATTTTATTGAGATAAGCATCACAGTGGCTGGTTTCATGGCATTGATAGTTTTATGTTGTTGTTACAAATGCTTCTGTTTATAAATTCTAAATCTATTAAATTCTAAAGCTTTTGCCTTTTTCAACAAAGCTAATCTTCCTTATCCTATCATCCTCTGATTGATTAACATGGTATTCATCCTCCCCAGTAATTTCTCACTGATAATTTCCCAACTTTTAGTAGAAATGCTTATTATTACTAAGCTCTCAAGGAGAATCACAAAGCACATTATATAGTTACTTTTCATTCAATTTCTATTAGGCAAGACTTTTCCTTTCTTTCAGAAGGAAATTCCAGTATTTTTTTGACATTGGCAGTGCTTTCCAAAGTTGTACCAGTCTTACCAATCAAAGTTCTGCCTCCTTTTTCATTTCTTTCATAAAAATATGAGATGAGGTCCAAGACAAATATTTAAAGAAATTACCTTCTCCAGTCCTCATTTTTTTAATCAGTAAGCTTCAATGAACTTTAAGGGTATTGTTACTCTTTTTTTATTGCTGAGTGTACTGAGATGGCATAGTTGGAAAAGCATGGATCTCCAAGGCTTAGTAATTTGTAATGGGGCTGTGAAGAAGAAAAGTTAGATGTCCTACTGTGTAGTCCCTCATTAAATTCTATAATTGTGTGTCTGTGAATGCTCCTGTTTTCACAGGTAGAATATCCTAGAGGCCTTAAGTTCTGCTTCCGTACATATCCAATTTATCTACCTTATCAGGGATGCCCTGCTCTGCGCTTCATGCTTAAGCCGTTGCAACTAAAACTCAAAAATAAGCTTTATTGAGACCCAACTAACTAGAGTACTCCAAGAATCCTGCACTGGAGTTGGGCTCTTGGAAACACACCCTTGACCTAACTATAGCTGCCGCTTTTGGTTGGAGACATTAGGCAGAGCATTTCTGTTTGTGGTTGTATGTGGCTTACAGAGTGGCTATTAATATTTTTAATGTTAGATTTTTGATTTAGGATGACTCCCTATGCTTGAGGTGTGGCACATCTCCTCTCAGAGAAGGGTATGAGGGAGGGTCCCTTTTAAGGTCTGCTGATGTTGGTATTCCACTCTGCAGAAACCAATAATGACTGGTTTGCCCAGGGTGATAAACATGGACATAGATTCCTAGGAGGGTGGTGGAATGCCTCTGCTGGCCTCCAGCAATAACAATTTAATGGCTGTACCTCCATGTCTCTTACTGCTCATCTGACCCTGTCTCTCACATGCTGCCTGAGGATTGAGAGGAATGCTCCTCTCCCCATTCCCAAATATTCTTTGCAGCATATAAATTCAAATATGTCTGTCGTTACCAGCAGGTCAGTGGCACAGCCAGCAGTAGGACTCAAGCACTAGAATACTTTCCTTTCTGTTGCTTTTTTCTCATTTTTAAAAAGTTGACAAATTCCAGTGGGCTGGGGAAAGAGGCCAAGGGTGTTTCTAGTTACCTTGAAGTATCATCCTTTCTGTGTGGATGGAATAACTTGTGGTTGTTGGAGCTGAAACAGCAAGGCATGGAACAGTCTTAAAAGAAAGTTTTACAAGCAGGCTCATTTCAGAGTTGAAATTTGTTATTTATTAGAAGTACTAATACATGGAAATATATATTTTTCAGCTCTTTGGGGCTGGTCTGAACTATTATCATTGTTTCACACATGCTTTTTGTAATCTCACCATTTGTTCTCATTTTCTCTTTTCTCTTTCTGGCCACCTTGCTTCCATCTCTTTGCTTCTCAAGAGATTAAAGGGTCAAAATGCTGCTCCTTAAACTTCATTATCCACAGAAAGTTTCACAGTATAATTATAATGCAAATAGGATGTTATTTATATTTAGAAAAAATAAGGCATTTAATTTAGTACCAAATAGCAGGAATGAAAAGTATTCTTTTTTCTATCTATGAAATAGTCCAGTCTTTTCTGGATAACAAATTTTGTTCAGGCTGCTTAATAGAATTTCAAGTTGTATTTTAATTATTAAGCGTGATCCAAACTTTCATATTTACGAAGTGTTGCTGCAGTGGTGTAATTTAATGTCTGCTGTCAGGAAATAAATCCATAGAATATAGATTTTAGTCCTGACTAGGCCATTAGCTTAAGTGACTGGAGGTGCTTACCTCATCACTCCAGGCTCATTTTTCTCCGTCTGTGAAATGCATATTATGGCAAATATCTGTAATGTGTTGGGTGAATGATTAGTTTTTGTTGCAGCTAAGAAGCTGGAATTTACTTTTAGAGAATCTCTTTGTGTGTCAAAAGCTAAGTTTTGGTATGTTTTGAAGTATTTTGTCCTGTGAATCTGAAAATACTTCCAGAAATTCTTCAGGAATGGGAATACTAAAATTTCATCTTCAGTATTGCTGTTGGTATATTATTTCTTTCTTCTCATGTTGGCTTTTCATGGCCTAACAGTGGCACTAGTGCATATATTAGTGTTGAGCCATGAAATTATAGTACAAATTGGAAGTACTGTAACAAATAGCAACAGCCCAAATTATCTTAAGAAACCAAAATTAATTAAAATGCTTTATGTCTACACAAAGACTGCATACTGTGTTAAAACATAATATAAAAAAATAAAATATGAGTTTAAAATCATCCTAAAATAAATTTTTGAAAGGTAAGGATGAGAAACATGATTTATCATTTTTTTAATATAAGCAGAAATGTGATTTGACAACCAGTGCTTCAGAATATAGATCAATTACTTTCTGATATTCTTCAGATTTATTTTCAATAAGCTATTGAAATAGACAACTGTTTTTCTGTCCTCATGCTAATGTATATCAGTAAATTGTCTCTAACTATCAATATAGTCAACGATGAGCAATTATAAATCAATGGAGACCAAAGGCTTTAGAGATAAGCTATCCAGAAGTAGAGAAAAAGATAAAGCAATAGCATTATGCTGTTCAAGACGGAGAATTTTATCAGCTGTGGAACCAAAGGGGATGTTTAGAATCAGAAGAAAAACAATATAGTGTTTTGCTAAAAAGGGAAGTGTAGACAAATAAGAAGGTGGTGAATAATGAGAACAATACTTAATGTGAATTTAAGCAATCCAACTGATTAATATCATTTGAAAGTCTATTCAGTTTTCTTGGAAATGGTAAAAACTGTTTCAAGGTAGAAGGAAAAACTGTTAACTTGATCTTTGTTTCTCAGGAGCCTCAGAGTCGTTCCTTTGTAGAACTAAAACAAGAATGCACTCTTCTCTCCTTCGCTTCTAGTTGTGTGTTGAAACTATGAAGCAGAACTAAAAAATTAGGGGAATTATTATTAAGAGTATTATCAGTACTATGATATTGGATTTATTTTTAATAAAATTTTCAAAACTGTTAATATGAAGCCAGAAACTGACTTTCTAATCTTCTTTTGCAGAGAAAAAAAATGAGATTGCGAAGAGATTTTTCTGTACTGGGTTGATCCTGTCTGGATGCCAGGCACCCACCGGGTCCCAGAATGTTCTGAGTTGGAAGGGACCCACAAGGTCCATCGAGTCCAGCTCTTAAGTGAATAGTCCACACAGGGATTGAACCCACTGTGGTGTTATCAGCACAGCTCTTACCAACGGAGCTCCTCAGAGTCAAAGCCTCTTTCTTGCTCCCCTCCACAGCTGGACAGGGAAGAGAAAACATAATGAAGGGTCCATGAGTTGAGATAAACACAGGGAGAGATCTCTCACAAAATACCAGCACAGGCACAATAAGCTCAAATTAGAGAAATTAATTGAACTTATTTCTAGTAAAATCAGAGCAGGATCCAGCTACGTCCATCTTAGAGTCTCCAGGGATTGGATCTGCTGGACATGGGGGAAGCTTTTGGCAGTTTCTCGCAGAAGCCATCCCTGCTGCCTCCTCACTACCAAATCTTGGCCACAGAAACCCAGTACAACATACCTGGAAATTGTTCTCCCCAGAGATCCAAGGCTGTCACATGTTCAGTTGAGTGTTTTGATTTCCCTTTCTACACATCCCAGTGTAGTTCAACATGTGCCCTGTTCTAGAGTCCTGATGGGAAGGCTAATTGCCCCGCAGAGTTGGGAGGGGCTGGGAAGAAGTCGGGTGTTCTGGGAGGGATGTTCTCTCTTCCCTTACAGATGCAGGAGCTGCTCTTTATGCTGGAGAGCAGAGCCAGGTCTGCCATCCAGCAAAGGAATTGGGGATCCCCGCTTTTTCATCATATTTTGGAAGTACTTATTTTGGAATGAGGTCAGGTATGATTTGATGTTAGCCTGCAGAGACACAATTTACCATGGGTAGGGGATAGTTCTGTGGATTTGATGGATATCTCATCACAGGCTCCAGGCCAGTTCTTCATGCACCGTTTCTTGTCATCTTGATGTTTGGCTCAGGATGAGCATGTACCTCAACTCTAACTTCATCAGAAGGCACCTGAGTGATATTCTTTAGCCCTGTCATTGTTCCCCTGCACAGAATTCTCTGATGGACACACCAAATACCCCTCTGCAGGAAATGTCTGCATTTCAAAAGGTTACTTTAGAGTTTGTTTCCATCTTGCCCGATAAGATGTCAGTAACAGTCATGTAATGATTAGGGTAACTTCAGTGACATATCATAATGAGAAATCATAGTTGGGTAAACTATTTTTAAAATATTACGGGCTACTAAGTAATTACTAAAGTGCTTTGTGCACACACACACACACACACACACACACACACACACACACACACTCATATATATGTGAGTACATCAAAGCATTTCTTAAAAGTGTTATGGGGAAACAGTTTGACACCTCAGCTTCAAGCAACAGAGCCAGGAGATGCTTTGATCCAAGTGCCAAACTGCACCTTTGCAACAAACAGGGCATGCTTTGATGTAATAAAAAAATAAAATTTAAAAAAAAAAAAAAAAAGGAATTTTCACTCAGAATTAAGTTTTCTATCCTGAGGGGTTTTTTGTATTTATTTTTTTACGTGAGGTATTTGGAAGGTAGCACTCTAGGGGATTGCATCTCCTTACTTAAAGTGCAGTCTATGGAGCTCAAATACGGTCCTATATCTCCGCATCAGAAGGGAAATTGCCTTAGGGAATATGGTACCTTTGCAGTTATTATGTCAAGGTGAATGCATAGCAATTTGAAATTGAAAGCTGAACTGGTTTTCACCACAATATGGTCTCTGGTTTTGACATAGCCAGGGTTAGGTTCTTGAAAATCTTCTCTCTGGAAAATTCTGCTCCTTAAAGTAAGTCTAATGTTTGTCCTTGCCTGTGTAACTCTGTGTTGTGAGATACCAGGTGTACATAGCTCTGGGGCTGGCAGTGATTGGAAAAGGGATTTTCTGCACACTGTGTATTATTTTGATACACAAAGGCCTTTCAGGCCTTTAATGGAGGAAGTAATTTTATTTTTTGAATATTTTTTAAGCATCACAGTGAACCTGAAAAATAAAGACATAAATATTCAGTTCTTCCTAGGAAACCCAGTTCTCATTACGTGCTTTCAGGGCTAAAAGAGACACCTTTGACTAAAAGCAGTATAAATGAAGGTAAAAATATAAACTTTGATGGGAAAGATTATAAAATATGAAAGCTCTTAAAGCAGTTCAGAAGATTCTAGTCCCATCTTGGAAATGGAGGAATGTTCTTTGTATGCTTAGGCCAAAAACTCTGTTACACGGGTCTTAGTGGAAAAAAAAAATCCAAACGAGGTAATGAGTGATCACTGGCAGGTGTGAGAAGGCAAGAAACTTAATCAAGGTTTTGCCAGCAGAACATTTGTGGGTTGTTTGACTTTGAAAGGGTAGGAGTACTTTTCTGGAACAGTCAAAGCAACCAAAAAAAAAACCAGCCTAGGACAAGCTGAAAGCATGATCTGTAAAATGGCAGCATTTTTATTGCTTTGTGTATGGAATATTCTTCCTTGTGCTAACTTTTCTTTATATTTCATATGATCTTTTTATTCTATATCAGAAAACAAAAAGGAAGGAAGAAAGCAGGAAAATATAAAAATGCATAAAAGGAAAATAAAAAGCAGGCTTACTGTAAAATATATCTCCCTTAAAGCATTGTTAGAAACCCTGTTTTCATAGTTTTTAAACTCTTTTCTCCATCCAAGGTTTCCCACTGGACCATTAAAGAGTCCAAAACAGCTCCAGTAGCTTACTTGTCTATATGCCCTGAAGATGAGCCCTTCAAATTTATGTTCAGCTTTCTGAGAAGTGGCCTCCCATGGGTGTCTGGAGCTGTTCCTCACAGCTGGTGTGCTCTGTGTATTGTTGCTGCTGCTCCTGCAGGACCACACCAGCCGAGGAGGGCGTGACATCTCCGAGGACACCTCTAAACAGGAACGGAACAGGAACACCTCTAAACCTCCAGCTCTGAGCTGAGCAGCTGTGGTTTGCCTTCACCATGGACCCTGCTGGATACAGCAGCTTGGTCCAGAGACCTCTGATACCGCAGCCAGTCTGAATTAGTCTGAGATTCTGACACGTAATTTACATTTTTACATTTGCAGACCCCTTCAGCACAGTTGTCGCTGATTCTTTCTCATGTAGATTCATGCTTTGCCAGCTGAAATAGCGTTGTTCTTACCCTATTCTAATGAGAGAGATCATGGCTCTCTGCCTTGAGGTATTCAGCCAAACCTCTTGTTATAGTGAGTGGAGAGAAACAGGTGTTTCTAATGCATGATGCATCTTCTCCTAAGGAAGCATCTGAAGGAGATGTTAGATGAATTGTAGCCTGAAAGTACCCAACTCTCCACTGATGATATGGCTTGAACTAAAATTATTCCTATAACTGAAAATCTGTGAGAGACCAGATTTTCAGTTAATGAATAAGGTAGCTTTACTAAGATATCTATAGAAGTGTAATAGACAACCCCATCTTAAAGAAAAATGCAAAATTGGTATTTTGATTAGATATTATAGAAAAAATACTTGCGTCTAAAAGAATGGTGAATTTTGGGGTAATATGTTAGATAACTGAAGGATAAGTAAAGAAGGGATCTTCTTTTATGGTATTTCATAGATTTGGATGACAGAAGGATTTCTAAGTTGGCACATAATAAGAACGAAATAAAACTCACGTCTCTCATTTTACCTTTTCTCCACTGTGTTTCACAATCTGTGCAAACCTTGTTTTGGAAAGCCAGATGTTTTATATTCTGCTTTGGTGTTCCCAGGTTCCTTGTCAGTTGCATCCCACATGCTTTACTGATACTTAGTGCTCATCTATTTTAGAGCCACCATTGTCCTAAGTCACTGTTAGGCAGTAAGCATCTTTTTTACTGGCTCTCAAGTGATTTAAATCTTACAGACTGAGACATGTTAGGTGATTTCATGTGGCCCTAAGAGTAATTTCCACTCTCTGTTGCTATTTGCTAGCTGAGGTAATATTTCCTGCTGGGAAACGGTTTCCCCTACAGCCCTTCTCTTGCTCACATCCTCTGATGTTTGTGGCTAAGCCACCACCATTGCTGTCCTTGTTCGTGATATGAGTCACATTTGTCACACTGGTGGGATAAGCTCACCTCATCCAGTCTCTGATCTGGTTCTAGTATGCAGGATGGAGACCACAGTCTCTGAAGAAAGATGCATATCCAGTGCAATTAAGGAAAGAAGTCTAAAGGGACAAGATAAGTGCTCTGTTTACATTGTTTTTCCCCCCCCCTTGAAGTTAGTCTTGCTCCTAAATGCATAAATATGCAGGGAACATAGTTTTTTAAGAAATGCCTGCTTTTTCTTTTTTTTTTAATGTTTTGGTATCCCCTGTGCTACAGATCAACCTCATTTCACTGATAATGAAGCTCTGAAACACAGACTGTGCATATGCTTATATCCATATGTGAAATCTCTTTGTAAAATGATAACATTTTGCATATTCCTTTTTTTGTCTACATACTAGCTGAATTGTATACGAAGAGCTACTAAAGGTTTTTGTAGTATCAAAAATATTTGCTTGCAGATAAGCAGAAACACAGAGATTTTTGAAGATCAAACAAAGGGACAGTAGTAGCACCAGTGTTAAACTCCAAGTAGCTGTTGCTTCTAATCCCAAATGTACTCATCCAGCCAAATTTATTGAGTCTTTCCTGCCACCCCAAGCTCCCAAATGCTAATATTGAGGCCATGTAGCTCTTTGAGAGCCTGTGAAGTTCATGGTGATCCTCCTAGTCCAGTAAAATCTATGTGCCAGCTTTTGCAGATACATTTTTTGAGGACACTTCCTCTATAGGTTAATGCATTTGAAGAGAGTAAATTATATTGTAGACTTCAAATTGTAAAACCAACTACTATGAGGAACTCCTTCCTTTGGAAATGCTAATGAAAACAATTGAATTTTACTTAGGTGTAATAAAACTTTGTTAATTTAATGAAATGAAGGACACAAAACCAATTTGGACAAATGTGTGGTTTTAGTGAGTGGAGGTCTTATTCATGCAGCAAGCAGTGACTGTATCTTCATCATTAATAATTAAACATCATTCAGATAATCAAATAAACAGAGGCTTTTTTATATTTTTCTTTTCATATCAAAGTATTGTGCTATTAAGGAGTATTTTGAGATCACAGGAGGAAGGACAATATAGAAGTGCAATGTATAATAACAATAGCAATAATTTTTCTTATCATTATTATTATTATTATTGTTATTACTATTATTAGTCCACTGGCTTTCCTTTTAAGGTTTTCTACTTATTTCAGTTGCACATTTTTAATTGCTCAGAGAAATGATGTAGTCATATCTCAGTGTTGGTTTAATTAGAACTATTGATGTCTGAAGCAGCACCCAGGCTGGGGAAACTGGGGTCTGATCAAAGTCACAACTAATGGTTTAGTGAAGTTAAAAATTCAATCTGTAATTAACATTGAAAGAGAAAGCACATGCTTTCAAAAAGCACATTTTATGCTAAGGAACAAGGCACTTTTTATTTACTTGGAAATATGTATTGCATTATTTAAAAAGAAGGGTAACAGTAAAGACTGAGTTTATCACTGGGAAGAAATACTGGATGCAACATTGTGCTTTTACAGACACTGGTATACTTTACGCTCCTAAACTAGGATTAGAAGTGCATGTGAAATAGAAGTTCACTTTAAGAATTATTTTAAGACTTTTGGAATTTTGAGTCTTCTGGGGGGAATCTTTCTAGCTTCACTGAAAGTACATATAAATGTTTACAATTTTTAAGTGTATTATATAGAGCAAATAAATTTAACACTGGAACAAATTCTGATTTGTGGTGCTGAAGCAAACAGAAGACATTAAGCACTTGGTATTTTAAAGTCTGTATCAGCTCATTAACTCCTGAGGATGCACAGGACAGTTGAGCATCTGGGATGAATCCTCACCTTCATTCTGAAGGTGTCAGTGGATGTGTTGTGTTGGTTTAGTACATTTTTTGGTAGGTTTTTTTGCAACACGTTGGCTCTGATTATGTAGTGAAGTGAAATATGGCACTGTCCACGTTTAAATGGGAAAGCACACTTTTTTGTGTTTCTCGAACTTCCTGGGTTGTGCATGGGAAATCATGGCACCAAAGCACTTTTATAACTGTGCACATAGTGTGACAGAGTTGGGAACGTGGATAAATTTAACTGCACTGGTGGAGGGGGCTGGAGGTAACAGATGGAGGGTGGTGGGGCTGGAGAAAGTTCAAGCAGACCAAAATAGAGAATGACTTTTACTTGCATAATGAACACAAGGAGATAGGCAAAGTGGTGCAAGATTTTTCTTAAGCAGCCCTTCCAGGCTTCTGTTATTTGGTGTCATTTTAGGGTCTTTTTGTGCACCCTTCTTACTATCAGAAATAGATATATATATTCCAAGGCAGCTGGGGATCTTCCCTTGATGAGAGCAGTTGCAATTCAGTGTGCTGTGTGGAAAACCCACCACAGATTTCATCCTTTTATGAAACTCTGTTCACACATTCTCCAAAAGTGTGCATTTTTATCATTTGCACTTTATTGATCAGCCCTTCCTGAAGCATTTTCATCCCTAATTAGGGATGCATAGAGCTTTACATTATTCTGCTTATGATTTCAAGAGCTCATTTTATGCTGCTTGTTTAGGGATTTCCTTCCTTGAGAGAATTTATTACTGTATGAATGAAAATGCTTTTCTGAAGCTGTTAATCAGTTCAAGATTTAAAAAAACTAATTGAGAATATTTCTCTTTATTATTAAATTCTCAGGGGTGCTATAGGGTGTGCACACTATTATAGTCTAAACCTGTAATTTGGATTTGCTTCTTGTTCCCTTTGGGACAATGGTATACAAATAGTATATAAATGGGAATTTTAAGGAGAATGACTGACAGTCACCCCAGCCACGGTGAAGAAAATGTGCTCTTTATTATTTTCTCATGAGCTGCTGCCTCCTGTTAGCAGTGAAATTGATTTGACAAGTGTTGTTTTGATATACTGATTTATAGAATGCTCAAACTAATCAAAAGAACTTCCTAACACTGTGGACTACTGGGCTGCAATATAGTCTTCTCAATGAAGTGGGGGAGGACTCATCATGTAAGTTGTTCTAAAATTGGTTGAGGCAAATCACCGAAGAATTTATGGAAGGGAACATCTGTTCTCTGTCATGGGATGTTCTAGATAATATAACAGGCTATTTCTATCACTCTTTGATGTTGAAACTTAGCATTTCAAGTCGTAGATGGAGTGATACATTGCTTATGCATTGTACCAGGAGATTGTGCATGAAGTTTGATGGCACTGGGTAATAATGCTGAGTCTCATCCATGAAGCTTCTATACATAGAGCCAGTGTCACCTGAATGATTTCTTTCGTGCAGTGCATTGGATTGCAGACAGTTGGTAAGTTGGGTGGAGAATGCTGTTTGTTAGTGTCCTCTTTTACGCGAGGTTTCGTTAATCTTTTGTAACTCTGATGCAACAATCTGCAGCCTATGTAGTTCCACAGCTGGAATACATTAAATGCTGGGCTAGTAGCCCTGCTGTTTTCAAGATGATGTAGTTTGAGACACATTTTGATCGTCAGCCTCAAATTTGACAGAAAGTCTCTGCCTCAGGTAGATACTTAACCCACTAATCGTGGTGGAGTGATAATAAAATCCTGTTTGCTATGGAAACTCAAATGAAATACTGAAATGTTCCTATTTTCAAATACTAAATAGTTCTTTACCCTGCCAGGCTTTCTACTGAAAGGTCTCATTCCAGTTCTCATGTCCTATGTCACCCAGTAATCTTTAAATATGAGAAGAAAAAATTATTTAAACTCCAGTCGTGTGAAGTGAGATTTATTTGAATGATCCAGGATCTTTCACTTGCATACGCCCAGTATGCTGCATATTTAGCATGGAAATCAATGATTATGAGGGTATGAGAGAGACATGCACTAAAATTATAAAGACATCATCTTTGGTCCGTACATAAAGTGCTAAAATGAATTTCAATTAATTACATGTTATATATTAAAATAATTAATCTTTAAAAATGCTGGTACAACTTATTATTCTGATATTGGTTTAATTCCATATATTCTTGGTGACCTCATCATTCTGAATTTGCACATGAGTTTCAAATGATTAAAAATCCTTATACCAGTCCAAAATTATACAATAAAATATATTACAGCAGTTCTTTAATTATAAAGGATGGTGGACACACATTTCATCCCTGGAAGCCATATAGTCCTATTAAACTGTTTGTTTGAGTTTGATTATTCATGAATGTGAGTTTGATTCACTGTCTTAACAAATTTAAAATTTTATGGTTTACCACTGTGTCCTCAAAATAGGAAAATGGACCAAAGCCCATACCCTTTATACAGGCAAAACTACTCCTGCCCAAGAAGGAACTGCAAAGGCCAATGTAAATATAATGCAATTAAAATCTGTCTGTGAAAACAGCCATGACTACTGAAGAGAGAGGAATACATTATTTGGTGTTAGCTGTTTGCCCAGAATCTCCTAATGAGTGAAAATTAATATAGTTAAAAAGGAGGCTAAATGTCAAGGAAAATTTTCTTGAGCAGTTATTCCAAAGCTTGCTGCTGGCTTCAGGCAGAGGTAGGGGCAATCTTCATCACCTGAGATACTTAAAGCTGTGAAACTAAAAATTTATTATTAAAAATGCCAGTAGATAGTTCTCAGTCTTTCCTGATCTTCCTGGGTTTTAGTATCCCTGTTGTCTTAAGAATGATGTGGCCCCATGAGGCTGAGCAACAGCCACTAGTCATTATTCAAATGTAAGTTAATTAGAGAGTTATCTGTGTTCTCTAAGTTACCATTTGTTTAACAGCTAAATTGCAGTACCAGCTGTATCCTTGGTATTCTAGGCATGCTGGGTTGCAAACCTGTGCCAAGGTCAGAGTGTTTTAGCCTCTCTTTAAGGCTGGGAGAATGTAGCAGACTTTTAGGGTGGCTGCTGGCACTGTATTTCTGCTTTGTATTGCATATGTTTAAAAACACAGGCAGGCCCCTCTTGTAGTGAACTGTAAGAGCTTATATAGAGATTTAATTACATTAAAATATAAGGGTTAATTACAAAAGATAAAATTCAGCCTTTATATGAGTTTATGTAAAACTGTAGAGGCAGGCAGATGGAAGGGTTTGTTGGAGTTTTTTAAATAAAAAAAGATTTTTTCATCTGTTCTCATTCAAAGTGGCTGTCCTTGCTTTCAGGATTTATTTGAAATAGTTGAATGAATCCTTTGCAGCGCGGACACTGTTTGCATAGTGCTGTCAGTGCCATCCCTTTCTTGCTGTCTCTGTCTTCTGGAAGTGAGGCTTAGGCTGGAGTAGGAGATGAGAGGAGGCTGTATTTTAAATATAACTAATGTCTGAGTTGGCTGGGTGCATTTTTCTGGTGTTTTTGTGTTGAAGAAAAATACTATGATGTGGAAAACAAAGCTGAAATTCTCTGGAAGCAATGGAGTCAGCTTTCAAGGTACAATTTTCATTCAGGAAGCTTGAGACCTTTCTGTGATCCTTTCTTGTTAGTACACGCTTTTCCTGCTTGTAGGTCTTCTAGTCAGTGGAAAATAAAGATAAGGAATGTATATTTTTCTACATGAAAAAGAATACAATAATGATTTTATTAATAGACACTTTTACAATAAAATTCTTCTGTCTCATTGAAATTGTAGATTGCTAGCTGTTACATGACACTGAACAGTTTTCCTTTTAATATTATCATACAGTGACTTAAATGTGATGGGGCATTAGAAAAGATTGAATTATTTTAATTTTACTTTTTCACAGGATTCTGAAGCTATTGTGTTTTATTTTGAGATAAATTATCCTATTTCTCTTGTCTGCATAAATACCTCTATGAATAATGCAAGAAGCTGCTAAAAGTAAAAAGTACAGACCTGTCCTTAAAGGACAGGATTAATATCCTGCAAGAGCGTATATGAAACCAACTGGTGCCTTTATTCTCCAGTACAAAAACATTCCATTTATGAGCATTTACAAAGCCACTAAAGTGGAGTGTTGCCAGATCCATTAACAGCTCTCTGTTAATGGCAGTTCAATGACTGAGTGGGGAAAAAGCAGGCAACAGGAGGGTTTGTATGATGGCTTTTACATGAGTGTTATAACAAGGCTTGAATGAAAAAACCTACAAAAGTAGTGTCATAGTGGTGAGAGCAGCCATGTCTTAGGTAGTATTTGAGCAAGAAATGAAAAATGCTACCCTTAATGCAAAGGTAGCACAGATGTTTAACCAGAGACTACAGAGGAAAGTTAAGATTTTGAAACTTTTCATTTCCGAAGGAGACATTAAATTGGCAGTTTCTCACAAGCACTCAGTTTTAGACTGTCTAGATACTAACAAAGACATGCAGAAAGCCCTTACAGAACTGCCTCTCCTGCTGCCAGGAGCACCGAGGGCAAGCAACACCTACAGCATGGGAACACAGCCAGAAGATGCACTCCTTTAATGGATAAGTTACCCAGCTGAAAACTGTCCAAAATTAAAGAAAATTTTAAAAAGGAAAAAAAAAAAAAAAAGTAAAAAACAAAAAATCAAAAACAAAACAAAAAAAAAAAAAAAAAAAAACAAAGCAAAAAAATAAAAAAAAGAGCAAGAGCTGAATAGAGGAACGAAAAATATAATGACTTCTTAAATTACCACAAGGTTAACATATAATTATTTTGCTAATTTTAATTACAACCCTACAAAATATGCTGGAAAATGCTCAAAGGGGAGAAGCAGCCAGGTGCCAGCCATGATTAGCCAAGGTTACTGGCAATTATGAAGTCTCTATTAAACGTGTTACAGAAATTTGAGAAACTCCTTTAGAAAAACAGCACATTTATTGAAACTCAGCAGCGTATTCATCATGCTGTATCTTTCCATTGTTATGGACTTGCTGTCATTTGCCTCACTTTTTTCAAGCTAAACATTTTATTGCAGCTGAAACGTGAACTGCTTTTTCAGTTTGTCACATGCTGTTACACTTGTACTAGGTATTTATTTTGATCATATAAACAAAATAGATTAACTAGTGTTTGTGAAGTGTTCCGAGCACATTTAGTTTCAGATAGCTGTCAATATTGCAGTTGAATGCTGGAAACACAAATCCTGAAGAAAATGCATTTTCTTTCCAAGGTGTCCTGGCACATGCAGTTGTTTAAAGCAGGAATATTGCTAAAACTGCCTTCTCAGTGGACAACCTGTTCTGGCAGAGCTTTAAATGCACAGACAAATGTAATTTCTGAGTTAAAAATGCAAACAAAAATCCCCAACACAAACGAAAAACCAAACAAGGGGAAAAAAAAAAGCGTGCTTTGCATTTTCAACAAATCATGGTGTAAAAGAATGTCGCCTGTAACAGATTACATGATGTATTATTGTTATTTTTTATTGTTATTATCTGAGTCATACTTTAAATGTCTGTTGTTTGGAACTGTAATAAACCTTGATCCATCTATTAAAGGAAATCTTTAAAAAAACTCCAAACTAATAAGATTTTTTTGAAAAACAAACCTACAGTATTGGTGTCAAAGGAAATTAATTTCCTGGCTGGCTTGTGTTTTTCTCTGAGGCAGATATTGATGAGTGTGCAGAGGGGATCATTGAATGTCACAACCATTCACGCTGTGTTAACCTCCCAGGGTGGTACCACTGTGAGTGCAGAAGCGGTTTCCATGACAATGGAAGCTATTCTCCTTCCGGGGAGTCCTGTGTTGGTAAGCAATGATCAGTAGAGCTTTTTTATTCCTTCCTTGTGCATGGCGTTCCCAAGTGACTGTCGGGTTCCTGAGCAGTGGCTGTGTCTCAGGCCAGAATGGGGTTCACCAAAAATGTCTGTCTGTCTGTCAGCACCCCCAGCCATGCAGGGTGCTGGACCTGGCAGCTCACGGTCCTGAGGGATTCCCACAGGAGGGAGATCCAGGGTGTGACCTACTCCATTTGTCAGAGCAAGAGGCTGTGAAATCTGAAGTCAAAGTGGGCTGGCTGGGGAGCAAAATTTGCCACAAAAGGGGAAGAGGTGGTTTTCCAATTCCAGGTTTCAACACAGTGATAGAATATATCTGTGATATGTCTGTGCTGCTTTGGTTTGCTTGTTTTCCATTTTTCAGCATCTTCATAATTTAATTTAGAGAGTTATTCAAATAACATCAAATTCTCTGTGCGCCCTATTTGCAGAATAATGTCCCAAGAGCATGAACAGAGAGGGATTTTTAATGGGTGCGGAGGAGTTTGTCAGTTGTTTCTACAGGAGGAAAAAGGATGAGGCTGCATGAGGAGTTAATGCTGGCTCCTGCAGTCTGTGTGCCCTCACTGGCTGTAGGACTCTGGGTCCCACTATAGCAACTAAGCAGCAGTAAAACCATGGTGAAAATGGTAATTCTGCCTTACCTTACAGTTTTTCCACTTTTTCAGTTATTTGCATTATGCATAATTTCTATGTGGTATTTTATCAGGTGAGTTTAAAACTGTTTAGAAGGGATCCCATTTTAATTTCTGTAGAGAAACAGATCAGCTGGCTCCTAGTGTTACATCCTTTCTTTGGAATTTCAGTTACTTCATCTCTAGTCAGTTTTATATGAGTTTTCTTTAAAAGCTCTTCTCCTTTTGTTTTTTTTTTAATGCTGTAAATATCATTTATCGTGTCCATAAATTCAAAGGGTATTTTCTATGATTTAAAGTCTATAATTAAAATAACAATTTGTAACAAAAATATATAAATTTGCTTGAAACAAATGTTCCCATCTTTTATGAATTCTGACTATTAGAAGTCCTTTGGGATAAGGTAGTATCATAATTTAAAAATGCAGAGGAACAATAATGATTTTCAAAGTAATATTTTGTAGATTGTCCAGCTAAGTTAGCTTTTTACACATTGTCCTAAGCTGATGGGGAGCTCAACAAAATCACAGCAGTGAACCTCTTCAGAAGGTGACTGTGTAAAAAATGGCAAATTTTACAGCCTTTCATGATTCCATAGATAAAATAGATGAAAGTCATGTATTTCTAAATGAATTCTCAAATGTTAAGAGTTCTCCTCTGGTTTTTTTGAATGTTGTAAAATGTGTGATGAATGGAATAATGTTGAAAATACCTTCTTTATGAGAAGTCAAAGCAACACAACATAACCTTCAAAAAACTCTGAGGCAACTAGGGGTAAGAGGCATTTTTACCATTTCTGGTGCTTACTTTTACCACTCACATGGGGAGCCCCATCCCTCCTACCTCCTGTAACTGATTTGGGAAGCAGAAGATCAAGAGCCAAGCTGATGTCAGGAGAAAACAGACACATTGGCAAGACTGTGGATGACCCCCAGGTAGGCTCAGCTGCTGGAAAGATCAGTATTGGTTGCACTGAATCATTGTTGAAGGGTTGGGCACTGCAAAAAAGAAGCGCCAGATGTTCTGTGTTCTAATGGAGACCGGAGGAATAAGATTTCATGAAAACACACTGCCTTCATTTTGACCTGCACATCATGCTGGAAGTTTGTGAGGTAAGGTGCTCATCTTGCCATATGCAAGTTGTAAACAGAATGTGAAATTAATGGGTTTATTTTAATGAAATAGCGTCTCTGAACCATCTGCTGCAGGGTACCAGTGAGGAAGAGAAATAAACCAGTTTGTGTCACCAATATAATGAAATAAAATAATTAAAAATTATTTGGAAGATTCTTCTAACCAAATGATAAATTTTAAACCATGATGTTTATTTTAAAATGCAACTAAGAATTGGGTAAAACAGCAGAGAGAAAACACTGCACATTCTAGTTAATACATCACATTACAGAGCTTGTTTGCATGATGGAGCGTTTAGAGTCAGAACCAATATCTTTCACTCTGTTTCAGATAAAAGAGGGTTCATCTGCTTAGCAACAGTATTTTTCCTGGTATATTGTATACTGAATTTGTGTATATGAGGTGGGTATGAGCCATAGTTTCTCAGTGTGTTTTGAAACATTTCTTCTTCCTCCCTGAAGGACAAACTTGGAGAATAATAAATAGGCTAAAAACATAAGTAAAATAAGATTAAACACTTTCCTACAAAATAATAACAATAAATACTACTGATAATACTAATACTACTACTACTACTACTACTAATAATAATAATAATAATAATAAAGAAAAGAAGATCAGAAGACAGTGGGAGGGTGTACTAATCTTTGATAGATTGCCCAAAGCCCAGGCAGGCAGTTGCTTTTGTTGGATACATTTATGTATATATTGTTTAACCCCTTTTCCGTCCATTTTTATGTAGGCATTATGGAGCTGAGTCATTGCACTATCTCTGCAGTGCTTGCAAAACATTAAGAAAAACAGCATCTATTTGGGAAGTGTGATACCCCATTGCTTCTGAAAGCTTTATTCCCATTGACAAATAGAAAACAATGAAGTTGTCTCCTAGTGAGGGACAACAGTTGTGTAAATCAGCAGATGTGGCAGGGAAGGCCATAATATTGCACCAGAGCTGGGATAATAAGGATGTGTGTCTTAGCTAGGCCTCTTCAAGATTGGGAAAATTATTTTATTGCTCAAAATATCAACCAAAGACAGCTTTTATCAGGGATGTCAGCCTCATATAGTGAGGGCGAGGCGGCTCAAATTAAGAGAATGTAATTAGATTTCCCACAGTAGTGTTTTTATAAGCCCCTGATCTTTCACAATGTGTTATTAAGAATACTGCTTGCAGACCAAAGACAATTATATGAAGTTTGTACCAAAGTTTGCTTGGCAAATAATACCCATAGGCAACAGCTGCTGTGATGTTTGTTTTGGTTTTTAAAAAATTTTGTAATAGGAGCCTTGCTGCAATCTGAGATAAAGAAATAATAATACTTGATAGAGAACAATGAGCTGTCATGTGATGTAGTACTTGTGACTGTCTACTGACCTTAAAAAAAAGCAAAAACCCAAAGTAAATTATACCTTCCAGTCTCCATGTCTGAGATGCTTCCAGTCTGTAGAGCACTGTTCAGACCCTGGAGTGCAGATTTGCTGATTCTGTTTTTTCATAATGACTTGTGTTTCTTGGTCCGTGCACTGGGACTTGCATGTGCAGGAGGAACAACAACCAAGGCAGCAATGCCTGCCAGGTTTTGGGGTTTTTTTTTCCTTTAAGAACTGCTACAAATTTTGTAGGGAAGCTTAACATGGATCATCCTCCACCAAATCTCCACATCTTCACCATTTATTTCAGCCTGAAAAGTAGTGTAGCTAGACCTCACTGCAGGATTAGAGTTGCTGGCTTGGGGAAATGAGAGCTGGAAAAAGATAGGACTCAAAAGCTCATGAAAGAAATACCTTCACAGGTATTTGTCCTCTGCAAAAGTGGGGTGCAGCAGTGCTTGCGGGTCAGATCTGAATGGACTTCAAATCTGTTCCTGAAGCTTTCATAAATTCCATGGTATGCTGCAGTAGTGTCTCTTATCTAGATTAGAAAGTAAAAGCAAAGGAGACTAGATTTTATTTATTTTTCCCCGCTTTCTGTGTCACACAAAAGGAGGACCCATCCTTCAACAATCTTCCCATATGCCTGAGAATTACGTCCCTTTCTGTTGGTAAGGAAATGCTATGTAGGCAGAAAGGTTTGCGTGCGGTACAGAGTATCTAAGACCAACTAAAACCTGCTATTTTATTTCTTCTATTCTGCTCATAGAGTTTCTTAAAGTTCACAGTATGAGTTAGTGTCCGTGGATTTTATCCTGTAATTTAAAGGTTATCTTACTTTCCATCTAGTAAATTCTAATTTTTGTATTCTGACAGAAAGCTGTGTTACATATCTTCAAGGTAATTGTGTTTAGTAATTTCTATATTTTTAGAAAGCTTTAGTAAATTCTTTATTCATAATCTAAGTTACTATGCACTGTTCTTTAATAGACTGTTATGTATCTATAGAGTAAAAGTGCTATCATAAAATATTTTCTAGCTGAAAGCTAATCTGTTTGGTGATATTTTTTCAAAGACAACTCCAAATAACTTTGATTTAGAAAGAAAGCAAAAATCATTAAGTGACAAGTTGCCTGTGAAAAATGATTTGTCAAAACAATGTTTAGTTAACTTGTACATACATTGGTTTGGGAGCCCAGCATACATTTTTCATGTTAACAATATACTGTAATGGTTTAATGTACCGTAACAGTTAAAATTAGCACATTAGCAGGGCTCTTTTGCTGCAACAGATTATCATGATAATATAGAGCACCACACTGCATGGCTTACTTGCACACATTTTTTAAGGTGCTATGGAAGAGTCTTACAATTAAAATCTGAATAGCCTTGAAAACTAAGAAATTAAGTAGCTAGGGATTGATTTAAAATTCAGTGGAACAAAGTTAATGAACTTGTGTTGATATGTACAGTCATGCTTGTCTTCTACCTGATTCAAATGCAGTGGCCGTGGGACCTCTCATAGTATCTGAGGCAAATTACTTCTCATTACAGCCAAAAAGGATGGAAAAGGAAATTGCATCTCAGGGGATTATTTGCTTCCATTTTGATTCTGTTTTCTTGCTGTCCACATTACTAAGCTATCCATGTACTTTGAGAGTATATTGGAAATGAGCATGTCTTGGGTAGTTTGTTTTCTCTTTTTTTTTCTTCCACAAAATGTGACTGATTGCTAAAATGCGTATGGTCAGGTACTTATGGCTGTGCATTTGTTTATAGAATCACTGACTGGAGGGTTGGAAGAGTGAAAATCTTGATCAGTTGTGTGACAGTCAGCGTGCCTTGGCAGCAGTCTCTTTGAAGCTGGCTGTGTTGTTGATAGAAAACTGAGTAAAGCTTTGCAGTACAAGCAAGTTTCTGCTCAATGTGGGTGTTTCCACTACATCCTCACTTCTCCTGGAAAAGGAGCTGTCTGGAGGGGGGAAGGAAAGCTCTGCTACTTTTATTTGGATTATTTAGCAGTTTTTGCCACAGAGAATCTCAGTATAATGAATAAAATTGCAAAATCCTATTTCAGGTGTGAAAATCAGATTATTTCCATAGGTTGACAGGATCCATGAAAGAATTAATCCCTCCAAATATAAAGAGAGGTATTTTATTGTTTTCCTTTATACATAGGGAGAATACAGAGTCTCCTTGGTATTTGCAATGTTCTTCTGTCTTGGTTTGAAAGATGGGTATTTGCTAAGGAAGGCAGGAGCCTCCCATGAAATAGCAGATGTAAACCCCCTCCCTCCAAATTATTATAATTTTGAAATTAGGGGGTTCTCAGGCAAAGATATGGGAAAAGGAATAACAGTTCCTTACTAGTATGTTTAAATATGAAAAACAAACAAACAAAGTACAACTTAATACGAAAATTAAAATAAAATGCAGTAGTACAAAAACACTGACAGAGTCAGAATACAACCTGACACCCCATCAGTCAGGGTGTTGGTAGCAGTCCCATTAAATGGTGGCTGCATCCTCCTGCACTGGCAGATGTGGTTCAGTTGAAGCAGTGGTCCTGTAGAAGGGTGCAGTTTTTCTCTGAAGGTCCAGGGATGATGTGAAAAGGTCTATTTTTCCTCTGGAATCCAGTGGAAAAAGCCAGACTGTAGTGTTCCAAATTCCACATTATATCCAGGTAGGAAATGCTTGGCTCCTCCCTCTGGCTGAAGCATCTCCCAGTGGGATGATGTAATTTTATCAGTCATGCAGTGGGACTCAATGGCCCATTTGCAGAAGACATCTCCCTAGAGGAAGGATAGATTGTGATAAAAATAAAGAACACTGCCCCACCTGGTTTTAACAGATGGTCCATTAACAGAAGGTATCTCCACTGGAGATAAGGATCACTGCTTCACCTGCTTTCAACAGATGGTGGTAGAATACATACTTTCGGTTACATTTTACATTGCAACCCAAGACATCTTCAGAGTTGCTTGATTTATAAATTAATATTTTATCTCCTCCTACTTTGTGTTGTTATAATGGGAAATGAGATTTGTGTGCAGTTTTGCCTTGCCCATCTTTAAATGTTCCAGTTTTGGACCTGCATCTTCTACAAACAGTTGTGGGAAAGCAAATGAAACCTGACAGGACATAGAGAAGTTGAGCTAAGCAAGGATTTGAATACTATCAAAATAAGCTAAATAATAAGCAAAAGTCTTGTCATAGTTTTTACATTCACTAAATTATTGTTTTGGACAACTGAACTAGGCTATTTTTTCAACATCTGAGTTGACACATTGATTCCAATTTAAGAGAAATTTCACTCTAAATACACGTATTTTCTTTCATGCTTTGCATAGTCATCTACATGCTGATCTCACTCTGATATGGCCGTTTGATCTTCATTAAAATGAAATACTTTGTGTACCTAACTCAGAGCTAATAATGTGGGAACATTTGGCTGGGATTTTTTTCCTTCTCCACCTCTACAATCTGGTTTAAGGCTGAAGGAGTGACAGGGACAAAACATGTTATGCTTATCACTTTTTTCCCTCAAGTTACTGGGAACATTGTCTGTTTGTTCTGACTTTAGGAAATGCAATCAACTGCCAAAGGGATATTCTCAGAAAATTAATTCTTTTTAAAGTTCAATGGAAAATGAGTGCAGTGTGCAAGCCTTTTATATCTGATTAATGACTAAAACTTTTAAATAATAAATACCATAAAAGAATAATAAATTATTATTTACATAAAGAACAAAAAGCTGCATATCAACATGGAATTTATGTTCATGTTTTGCTTGATTCTTTGTCAAGAATCTCCCATTTACAAGTTTGGACTGCTCTTAATGGGAACATGCTTTTTATGTGTGCTAAATGGAGAACAGCAGCAGAGGTACATAGGTAGGGGGTTCTTCCCTTCTGCATACGTATAAGAGATTAAGTTGGCTTTGTGTGAACAGGTCTGTACTACTGAGAACATGAATAATGTTAGTTTCTATAATTGCTAACATCTGGCTTTCCATAAATCTGTTAAATTGCATGGAAAAGGAATTAGATTTCAGTGTCATAAGTAAAGCAATTAAATGCAACTCTGTAGGCAATATGGCTTTATATTCATCTGTGAAATTCTTTTAGTTTTGAACTGTGAAAGCTACCCTTCTAATCTGCACTGGTATTCTACTACATCCTATAGATATTATATTCAAGGAGCTTATAATGTTGTAGGGAAGACAATATTGATGATGCTTGTTGAAACCACCAAAGGCAAAGTGAATGCTTCATTAATACCTTTGTTTTCAACAAAAAATACAAGTCAAAATCTATTGAAAGGAAAATAGGATATCTTTAAGAATGTTTTAAGTTTTACAATATCTATTTGGACATAATCCATTTGACACCAGTTCATTCATAGTTCTCATCATGTCACTCTTCATGCTTTTTACTTCCTGCAGTGCTCTGGCACTTGTTAAACAATGAACTACAAGTTTTAATTTCTCTTTGTGCTGCACCTTTTTCACCACCAGTAGTGAATATTTCAAGTACTCAGTTATGGCCAAGTTGTACACTAGAGCAATAATGTTCTTTTCTGGCAATTAAAACTTTCAGGACAGCAAAATGCACCGCTTTTAGGCAAGTCTGAGTGATGAGCAATTGAATCATGCTGTCGGACCACTAGGAACATTTCTTGCAAAGGACTGGCCCGCAGGTTAGCCCAGGAGTGAAGCCCTGTGAAGGCAGTGAAATTGCCTCCAACTTCTCTTTGGATCTATAAGCACAACTAGAAACAGTCATTTTCTGGCAGCCCAAAGCTTTGACTCATTTGTGCAGACTGATACTTGTGTTTAATCAAATCCAAGGGAATGGCCACATTTCCACTTATTCCTGAAGTATTTATGAATTGAAGTCAGGAATTGTACTATACAGACCAGAGTGAATTTATTGATTTGATTGTTATAAAGAGTTTTCTTCATCAGAATGAGAGAATTCTTAGTCTTTTTAAGATCGGACATTTTGAGGTGATGATTCAAAAAGTAAGGCCACTGGATGTCACGTCCCACCTAAATTAGACTTTAGGTAACTTTTGTTAGTAAATTCTTTTGACTTTGTTGTTTAGAGAGAAGTTAAAAGTACTATTGGGTAATACTGAAGAGTTAAAATTTCACCCTAGTCATAAGGTCATTTCAAGTGATAAGTATGGTGGTTCTTGCTTGTAATTCCTGAATTCATCTAATACTATTCTGGAACTATCATGACAGAAATCGTCACATGCTTCTAAAGGATTTTCTTTTCCACCCTTCCTTCCACTGTTGATTACCATTTTCATTGTTCATGTTGGAACAAAAGAGACCCACCAGTTTACTGGTATTTCATTTTGACAATTTGTCTATATATTGTTTAAGAAGAGTCCGAAGTTGTCTGAAGGAAACACCAATTTTTAACAATTTGCTTAAAAATCTAATAGCTTTCATTGCCAGAAAAAGAAAACTGCATGAACTCCCTAGATAAATTTATATTGCATAATTATATTTTACCCTGTAAAAACAAATTTATTGGGATATTGTAATTTGCTTTTCTCTGGTGTATAATGATTTTCTCTTGTCACCTGTTCTTTATGTCATTGCTAAATCATATGGCATAGCTTTAAGGCTTTGTTTTTTCATTTGTATATGAGTTGCCTCTGAGTTCTTTTTATTTCCTTTTTTTTTTTTTTCCAATTCACTTATACCTTCCAGCAATGGGAAAAGAATGCGACTGCCTGCTTTTAGTAAGAGGAATGTTGCTTGTGCTAGGAAATTACGAAGAATAATGCACTTCTATTTTTATGTAAAACCCAGAACAGAAAGTGGTCTAGTTAACAGAAAGTCACTCTGCTTGCTGGTTTCCAGTCACTGGGAATGGATATGCACCCTTATCTGAAGGTTTGAGTTTGTCACTGATATATGGTTCCACTAAGGTACCTCAGACTCAGTATTTACAATTTAGCATGATGGAGATTGTTTAAGAATTCTTTGTGGAATCAAAATAAATGCTGAAGAATAACTTAAAAACCATCAGTGCTTAAATTCTACCAAGTAAATATGGAAGATATCGAATTGAATGCACCCTCATCCACAAGGAAGGCAGAATAAGCAATAATTACTTAATGCAGAAATATAACTTGCCCCATGAAAAATGTGCCCAAAGCTTTTATAAATCTGTCTTTTGCAGATATTGATGAGTGTGCCTTAAAGATCCACACCTGTTGGAATGATTCAGCCTGTGTGAACCTGGCAGGAGGTTTTGACTGCCTTTGTCCATCTGGGCCATCTTGTACTGGAGACTGTCCCCATGAAGGTGGCTTCAAGCGGAATGGGCAGGTGTGGACCCTGAGAGAGGACAGATGCTCTGTTTGTTCCTGCAAGGTGAGATCCAGCTGGTCTGGGATTCAGGAGACCTTTAATTCTCTGTGCTCAGGTCAGAAACCCAATATTGTAGTGCTACTGTTGTTGGCAAAAATATTAGTCTAAGCCCAAGGCACTTAGGCAAAAGGTAAGTTGTGCTGTGGACACTGAGGCTGGGATGGGGATATTCCTCTGGGAATGCATTTATTTCCTTAATTTGCACAACCACACACATAACTGAATAATGGCTAACCCTGCTGAGCTTCTACTATGTCACCCTGTGAGCCAGAGCATTTCAGAGGCATGCCTTGAAGATGGTCTTGCTTTACCCTTTAGCACAATGTGTCCTTACTTACTTACTTACTTACTTACTTACTGGAAATGCTAAAAACATTTTAATTTCTCTTTCATATGAATATGCATCTCTCAGCTCTGTAGTCAGCCCACTTCCTGTTGCCTGGGTTTCCCTTTGCTTGGAACACATTTGAATTAACTGGGTTAGAAGAAAGGTCTGAGCATGAGTCTAAGGTCAGAAGACCCAGCAGCAGGCACTTAATTTCCTCAAAGCGAAGAAGGGTGAAGGCCAGCTTTTTCCAAAGCTATATTGGTAGACCTCCCACTTGAGCAGTGCAGCTCTCTCTGCTTGTTTGGAGAAGCCAGGTATGATATTAGTGGATGTACCTAAAAGAGTTAAAATTTAGATCAGGGTGAAGTTTCTTTGTTGACTTGGGTTTTTATCCCCTTGGAAATTACCTTTTTTTTTTTTTTCATGTGGTTACCAAGTTAGAAGAATATTTGGCTCTGCTTTCTTGATTTTCACTAGTTAATAGAGGAATGCTCTCTTTGAAATCAGAAGAATTTTAGGAACACCCTAATCTGAGAAGTGGTTGGTGTTTTATGGTCACTTTGACTTGATTTGTTCATAGGATGGGTAAAGCTGTCCAAAGGCAAAGTAGAGCACTATAGGCCTATACATGAGTTCAAGTAAAATTAGGTTTTGGTCTCTGCAAGAAACTGAAGATGGAGCATGGCAATTGGCCTAGCAGTCTCCATATCTCAATGCTTGGGAGCCAGAGAAGCATAAGAGGGTTTGAGGGGAAACAACAGGAAAGACGTGTTTTGAAGTTGCAAGAAGCTGAAAGCCTCATCCTTTCTGTTTTGCAGTGGTGTAGCAGAAGGGAAAATTAAGACTTCAGAGTGAATACAACCTAAAAAGTACGCTGCTGGTTTGGGCTCAATAGGGTATATGTTCTTGTTAGTTGCTGTATTTTTACTTTAAGTATCCTCAAGCTCCCTAAAACTCTTCCTTTCAGAAGATGACATATAAAACTTTATTGAATATCAAGCTTTTCTGGTAATCTTGAGGAACCAGCAAGCTTATGAAAGGATTTCCAGTCAATACAATAAGAAGTTTAATATATGTGAAGACATCTGGTCTGCCTTTGAACAATTATAACTATTAGTATTCACATTTTAGATTGCTTGCAATTTATTTGCCATTTCTCATTGCATGTATTTCTTATATTAAATGTTCTTATTAGCATGTGAAAATACAGAGATGTTTAGCTAGTACATAGTTTAAACTGCACCTGACGCTGTTGTTATGACTCTGTGTCTTCCTCACTTCACTTTTTCTCTCTGGGAATTAACGTTTGCATTTTATTTCATTCCAGTAGCTATTTCAAGAGCAAATTCTTGTCTATAGAAAAGGGAAAACAGAAAGAGCTCCATATATATCACATCTCAGGCAGAATGTAAAGTCTTCACTTAGAGTTTAATGAAATACATTTTTATACATTCAAATAGCTTCCAATACACCAGACTACTTCTCAAAACTCTCCCTTTCATGCAGTTGCATGGAGAACTGGCCTTGCTTGATCTTTTGCAGCCTTCTCAGTTCGCTGTGGGGAAAGGCCAGAATGTAACAAAACCATTCCTTGTATTACTTACTCAGGCTTTGCAATGATCCTACTTACTTGTATTATCCAGGAGGCAAATCAGCATTTCAGTTTTGAAATAAAACTGACTTTTCTTTTGCTATATTTATTCTGGCAAAGGACAGGTAGATATATTTTATGCATTAGCTGAAACACATAGTTACCATCTTTAAAATATTTTAACTTACAATTGAATGCAAAGGAAATGAAATACATTAACCTTACTTAATGAACTTCAAAGGTATTTATGAAAAAGAATACTATGGAATGTAGGAAATTGTATTGTTCCATTTATATAATGAAGCAAAGTGTCATGATTGAAGCACAGGCTATTTCACTGGACCCAGTGTCTTCAAACCATTCTTGTTCATCTAAATGTGCATAAAGTTTACAAAATTATAAATTCTCAAAACTATAAATTAACATTATTCCTTAAGTATATTTGACATGTCTTGTTTAAGCATCTTTCTGAACTATTGTGGATTTAATAGACCATCAGATTTAAAGCTGGTAAAATTTGGAGTGGGAAGCTATTGTGCTCTCATGAAAAAAACAAAGCCTGGCTGTGCAGTCTGGCTGTGTCTAGGCTTTCAAGTCCGTCTTCTGGTTATGACAACCCTCCCTTCCCTGTACTAAAAAGGCCTGGGAGATTACATGCAGCGCTAGGAGGAGGGGGATCTGCCAAGCTGGTGTGTGTTCCTGAGGGTGAGAACCATTTCATAGTTTGGTTTTGCAGGGTCTGATTTCTTCCTAAACTGGCTTTGGGGCTCTGTGAAAATTTGAACCACCCTTAACAGTGATTCGCTTGTGGGTCAGTTTTTCCTTTCATAAGAAAAATTTTATGTTCATACCTCTGATGCTTTTGAAGAATGTAGAACTGATTCAGTGAGGAAGGTGGGAAGGAAGAGGTAGTAATAAGATGCTATATGTTATTACTGGCCTAAAGAAAATAAGGTTTTCTATATGTATTTCTCAATTTTCTGTTTATTTCTCAGGGCTGCTACAGAGCTGCAAAGATGGACATGAGATAGTGTAGCTTATGTCAATGCAGTATAGGCATAAAAATGTTTTTTAAAAGGTAAAGAGCTGTAGAGCAAATACACAAAACACAGATGCTTAGAGATGAAAAAAAGTAGCAGTGTATTATGATTCCCAAAAGTTCCCTGGCAAAATCATCAGGTTTTTTCAGTGTTCTGAAATATGGAGAGTAAAGGCAAAGTAAAACATTCTCAGGGAAGCACAGAATTACCAGCAGTGTCACCAGCTGAAAGGAAAATTTTGAAAACTGATCTTGAAAGCTTAGAAACTGAATTGCATTTAAGCAGATGGGCTGTTGTTAGCCCTTATTAATCAGCACAGAAGAGGGGAGAGACTGCCATGGTCAAGGTTCCCTGGATTCCGTCACAGTCTACGTGCCTGAAGCTGGTCATCCTGACACAGCGTCTGGGCTAAGCTGGCTTTTGATGTGCAGCTGGACCAGGCCAAACCCATGGCTAAGGAAATAGGTTACTCTGCCATTCTTCCTTGTGATTTACTCAGACTACTGAGTAATGAGATAAAGTTTGTTTATCCCTCCTCCCGCAGCTAAAGTGACAATCTAGCCGCTAGTATGTATACTAATACTATATAGTGTTGTATCAAACTAAAATAATCCTTGCCTTAGTTTGATACAACACTGAACAAAGCTTGTAGAGTAATATATGCACTTCAGTTGGCAAAAGTGGTTCAGATCCTTGTTAACCTGGCATGTTTTATACTTTCTGATAATTTTGTGTTGTCTTCAGCTTTGCTTGTAAGACATAAGAAATAATGACAATTATTTTTACAATAGCAAGGAATATTCTAATCCATTCAAAACTATGATGAGATGCAGCAGTTACACTGAACTGACATGGCATTATGATTCCCTGATACTGATTTTTCATATGTTGCATTGTAGACAAGACTGGCTTTGCTTTAAAACAGGAACCAAATCCTGGTTCCTACATCAGATCATAAGCAGTCACCTCCATGATACAAGCTGAGCAACCTGGTCTAGTGGAAGGTGTCTCTGCCCATGGCAGGGAGGGTTAGAACAAGATGAGCTTTAGTGTCCCTTCCAATCCAAACCATTCTGTGATCCTTTGCTGTGCTTATGTGCTTTTGTCTGCCTGTTGAAAAGACGTCCTGGGCTGCACTCGTTCTTATTAGAAATAAGTTTTTTTCAAGGATCAGAGAAAATAAATACTCTTATGTTGAAAGATGTTCCTATATTTGGTGTCAATGAAATTTTCTTCCTTACATCAGATAATAGACTCAAAACAAAGTTCCCATGAGGCTAGGAAAAACTGCAATGAAAGGAATGGAGCTGCTTTAGGAATTGTATAGTTGTGATCCAAAATAGAATATAGCTTTATCCAGGCCCTCTGTAATACATGCACTGAATTATAATGAATGATGATAAGTTCTTTTATCTTTAAGCTGGTGTACTGTAGGTCCACATGTGGGACAGACACACAGGTCAGAATAAAAAACAATTAGTGCTACTCTGACTGTGCTGTATTTTGTTCTGATTAAGTTAAAGGGATCACTTTTATTCAATTATTTTCTTTACAGTGGTACATTCAGTCAAATTAGTGCTAAATAAATATTATATGTATTAGAGTGGCAACTGCTTGAAGAGCTTGTTGGTGTAACCATTGAGATATGAAATTGCTTCACTGAATTTCACTGAGATACCAACTGCTTTTAAATTCAGTTGTCTGGAGACAGGAAAACAGTGTTCTCAGATTCAGGCAGAATTGGATCCATGTGCTGACAGAAACTAGGATAGTACTGGTATTTGTTATATTATCACAGATGAGATCCAGTCCTTATTGGCAGGGAATATGAGTAATAAGAAATTAATATTTTCTGCTAAGCCAAAGATGTGCCCTTTGATGTATTCATCCTATGACCTTACCTGGGTTGCTGTCTGGCAGTTTGTGGTTGATGTCAGAGCAATGTGTCCTTGCAGGACGGGAGGATTTTCTGCCGGAGAACAGCCTGTGACTGCAGGAACCCCAGTGCTGACCTCTTCTGCTGCCCGGAGTGCGACACTCGTGTCACCAGCCAGTGCCTCGACCAGACTGGGCACAAGCTCTACCGCAGCGGGGACAACTGGACCTACAGCTGCCAGCAGTGCCGTTGCCTGGTATGAGCAAAGCAGTTTGAGTAGGAGTAATAATAACAATTATGACTTTTAGCAAAACAGACCTGGAGGCAGGCTCATGGCTCTTCAGCTGCTTTTCAGTCTGGGAGTGATGATAAAGCACTTACAGAGCCCCAGAGAGCTGAAAGCTATACCATCAGTTTTTCGTCTTAGTGCTGAATAAGTAGGTCTAATGAGAAAAACTGAAAGCTTGACAAAAGTTTGGAAACCTCAATACTATATTAATTTTAGCATTAGTCTACTTTTGAGAACTTTTATAAAGTGATGGAGTTGGCTGGAGAAGCTTTTTTAATTACATCTGTTGGCCTGTCTTGTCAAAAGAAGCTATTTATTTATTTATTTATTTATTTATTTATTTATTTATTTATTTATTTGAATTCTGCAAATTTGGAAACATGGAGTGCCAATGTCAATGTATAAATTAGAAAAAAATAACCAAATAAAGAAGGATAAAGAAGACTGAAATTACTAGAAACACATACAAATTAACTAATACTTATTTTCTCATTAGACACTATGGATTATTCCTTTAGAGCTTTAGGATTTCCATAAATGTACTAATTAGTGCATCAATAAAGTTCATTAAAACTATCAGTTTTCCATTTACAGCTGTCTTTATAACATAGTCTTTATATATGTTATTAATCAAGAAGTGTCTGAGCATCAGGAAGGAAATTACATTGACATTCAAAGCTAAGTTACTGTCATTAGATAATTGTCCATAATGCACAGAGTAAGTATTGATGTTGTGGCTTGCAGTTTCTTGCCTAGTTTTATGATTGGGATAACATCCAGAGCTGTAAGACAGTGATACCCTAAATCAGTGTTGTATGTAAGGTTTTGTGCAGTGTGGGATGTTCTCAGCTTCTCAGATGAAGTGTTTACAGAGCAGCATAGTGCAAGTTATTGAAGACCGTTCCAGGTTAAATTTAGACACACAGAGATATACCCTGCAGAAGAGACCTGATGTTTTTGTCTTTGCCATGTCTCTATCTGCTAAACTGTTAGAGGTATTTTTCAAATAATAATAATAATAATAAAATAAAAATATATAAATAATGGAATAAAATGAGTCAGTGGAACACAAATGGTATTGCTCTAACAATTCCTTTAGGAGCTGACAATGAAGTTGATATTGGCGGTTGCTACTTAGATTGATGTTCAGTGCTTCTCCTGCGTACTAACCTACATCCATCTGCAGTGTTAATTTTCTATTTAAATGCTTGCTGTGATCCTGCAGAGGTGTTTATGTGATCAGGAGTAGAAAGAGTGCATGAGTTTGCAAGGCAGTCGCAGCAAAAATTATAGTTTGTAGAAAATATTAGTACCCAGTATTTAACCCTGCTTTCAAAAACCTCGAAGAACTCAAGTTCTCCTGCTATGATGACAGTGTTGTTTAGTCAGGAATCAACCAAATTATAATCTGCTGCATTTAGGAAACTTTTGTATTCAAGCATGTATTTGGGTGGTTGACCAAATTGAGGGCTGAACCATTCAGTTTATTGCAATTTTGGCAAAACAAAGCTTTTCCATTCAAAAGAGTACGAAGTTTCTTGTTGGCTCATAATTGGCAAGTTCAATGACTTGCTTCAATATTTGCTTCAATATTTATAGGAAGGAGAGGTGGATTGTTGGCCTCTTCAGTGCCCGACCCTGAACTGTGAGTACACAGCTATCTCAGAAGGAGAGTGCTGTCCTCGCTGTGTCAGTGACCCCTGTCTGGCTGACAGCATCACCTATGACATCAGGAAAACCTGTCCAGATGGCTATGGAATCACGAGGCTTAGTGGCGCCGTATGGACAATGGTGGGATCTCCTTGTACAAACTGCAAATGCAAGGTATGGTGGGCCAGGTGGAATGGTCATGGAATGTACCTGATAAAATCAGGGTGTTTTCTGCCCCTGGAGGCTCACATTAAGATCTTGGGGAAGTAAATGAGACCCGAGGCCCTACAGAAAATTTCTGCGTATTCTGTCTGGCAGAGTATAAGCAGAATAATTCTCTCCTTGTTGAGAATGTTGAACACAGATATGTTAATATCCTAGTGCAATTTTCAGACGTTCTCTTGAAGTGCCCTCCAGGCATTCTCAGTACGAGTCAAGGGTAACATTTCAAAAATTACCTGGTGTGGATATTCATGAAAATGTATATTGCAGAGCTGGTAAGCTGAGGCAAAAACACTACTACAAAAGTTTCACCAGCAAGTACACAAGTAAAAAGGCATTGCAGCTCCTAGATAAAGACACTCCCACAATAGTGATGGGAAGGGAATATCACAGTTTCTGTTCCCTCATCTCATCATGACATATTTAATTCGATGGCTCTCATGCAGGAGTGCAGTCATTTCCTTTGCTTTGCACAGTGATGACCCCACTGTGCTAATATCAGAATTATGAAAATGTTGTTTTGGCTTATATAAAATGTTCTTCTGTTCACTCTGGGAAAGAAAGCTATTGCCCCAGGTCTTTAAATTATTGAAAGTAGCTTTTCTGCCATTCTTTTGAGGTTGTTTTTTTTTCCTGTAGATTTGTGATGGATTAAAAAAAAAGTTAAAAAAATTTGCTCATTTGGGCTTTTAGTAGTTGCTGTACTTTTTTTATTACATAAGATAGCTTTATAAATGACTGTATGTTAGAAAAAGATACTTAACAATGGATTAAATTCCAAAACTGTATGATGTTTGTGTTGCCTCCATCCCCTCCACATCTGCCGTGAACCAAGAACTGAACTGTCTGCTAGTTTCAGAGAAGCGGAAAGCTTCCCTCTGTGGATCACATCAGAATTCTCTCAATTTACTTTCTTGCGTGAGAGAAAAATCCAGTCATCTGTTGCCATTGCTGTCCAGTATTTTATTATGGGGACCACATCCAAGTTTTGAGTTCCTGTGGTAGTTCAGGCCAATTCAGTGCTATTTGGCAAAGTTGCCCTTCTCAAAGAGCCATCATTGGGAGCAATGCCGACACCCTGGGGGCAGGTGTTTTTAGGTGGTAAATGTGTGAAGGATACACCTATCTCTACATGCCACCAGCCCTTTCCTCCCTGTGACATGTTCTGCTTGTTTGTCCATGCAGAATGGGAATGTCTGCTGCTCAGTGGATTTAGAGTGTCTCAACAATAACTGACCTGGTCAGACTGGACTGTGCCGAGGGAGGAAAACTGCTGGAAGGAAGCTGTATGCATTGGCATTTTATACAACAGACAATTACCAAAGTCTCCGAACGAGGAAGATGTTTGGGAATTGCCTTTGGGACCTATCACTATGCTCATTCTTGCTAGCCTTGTCCAGGTGACTTCCAGTACAGCGCATAGAAATCAATGGTTGCTACAACTTTTCAGTGTTGTAAATCATAGACCTTTCCTGTCAAGAAATTTGCAAATATGTTTAAGTTATTTCATGGGTAAACTAATGCTGTATTTTTGTTTTAATTTGTGTATTGACAACATTGATATAATGCAGCTCTTCTTACTTTGAATCTAGGTTTTACAAATAAGACAGCCTGTTGTGATTTTGTCCCATGATAACACATACTTGGTTCCAAGGTCCCTGTTAGATGTATTTATGAAAATATGTATGTATGTACAGTCAGATTGCATAGCACTTATATTTCACAGCTGTCCAACATTTTAAAGCATTCAAAGATATGGACAGAATGAAAGTAATCAAAATAAGTCTGTCTTAAACTATAAAATTAAATGCCATTAACTGAATGAAATGGCAGAATAAGCACTTTCTTCTTCAAATGTGCAGAGCAACAACAAGACTTCT
The DNA here is from genome assembly GCA_034336665.1 of Luscinia megarhynchos. Taxonomy (NCBI): domain Eukaryota; kingdom Metazoa; phylum Chordata; class Aves; order Passeriformes; family Muscicapidae; genus Luscinia; species Luscinia megarhynchos. The sequence goes on from CM067568.1 coordinate 1,013,059, forward strand.
ATAGTGAGAAATGGAATTAAAACCCCATCCCACTGCCAATTCAACACATATTCAAGAAAGAATCACCAGTTCTTATCAGTATTGTTGAGTATAATTCCTCTGGATTATACAGTACTAAAACAGTCAAAGATCCTTAAGATTATATAGTTAAAGTTGAATAGGTTAGAATTTGCTTGCATTTGTAACATCATTGATGAATTCAGAATTGTTTCTCTTTTGTGTTTGCAGTAATAATGATGTCTGCCATCCTCAGTTACTGCTGCCATAGTGACAATGTGCAGAGGCACCTGTTCCAGCGGCATGCAGGACAGGAGACCTTAATGCTTGGTAACTTCCATTACCAACAGCTCAGAAACAGATTTTATCTTTTCATATTTTATGACATCCAAGAATACTTATTTACTGTGTTGTTGAGGACCTAAGTTTAGACAGGAATTTAAATCAAGACTCTTAGCCTGATATGGAGGTTAGAGCTTAGATTCTCTTCAGCTAATGTCTATTTTTTTCATGAGGCTAGAGAGTTTGTGGCGTTAGAACAATAATATATTTCTATGGCAATGCATCTACAATTTAAATGTCACATTTTTAATATGCTGTTGTGGGGTTTTTTTTGCTCATTTATGTAGTGGTTTTTTTTTTAATTTTTATTTATTTAATTAAATGCACTGAATATATGGAAAAGATTGCAGAAATAACTATAGTGGATACAGTTTGGAAAGTCTACATTTGTGAGTTCTTTCATAGTTTCATGCAGAAAATGTGGAACTGATTGATAAGAAAGAAGTGTGACTATACAGTGAAAATATTAGTTGTCTTTTAAATTAAGTACTATTATGTTTATAAAGGGACAGTGGCAAAGAATATAAAATTACTTTCAGTCATTCAGATAACTTTATTTCCGTTTTTTAAAAAAGTTTTGTTTTAGTTAACAGCTTTGTGTGGTAACGTTAAATTTATTTCTTTTAAATGCCCCATCATTTTCAGCAAATAATGTCTTGACTCTATTTGCATTGCCCTGATGATTGTATAATAAGGGAAAGAGTTGTGTTTTATATGATACTCAAAGGATGTTTGTAAATCATAATGTCAGCTCATTTTGTATATCACATTGTAAAACCCAATGGTAATTCAGTTGGATAAGATACACAGTGGGCTGAGATATGAAGGGGAATGATTTAAAATTTATGGGCATCTAAATAAACTCCTATGTACATATTGCTTTCCCTTAATTTTATTGGCAGGGTTCTGAAACACTGATCAGTGTCATTTCCAGCTTGAGCTCATGATGTAGCAAAAAAAGGAGAAAATGTTTGCCCAGAGGTGTAGCAACAGAGTGGTAAGAAATATGCCATTTATGCACAGGTAGAATCATATATTCCACTCTGTCATACTGAATTTCTGAAGCTCTGTAAATGGATTAGAGACAGTGCAGGCTCTGAAAATAATTTCTTTCTCTTTTACCTGGTTGTAGTGAAGCCCTTTCCCAGGATACCTTCTGGAAGCTCCAGACTTTGTTAGGATCATATTTAACAGGACCACAGAAGTTCACACTTTTCTACTGCAGACCAATTTTCTTCCAGAGCTCAAATGCAAATTAATTCAGTAAAACCCTTTCAGAGTGTTTTATATAGCAATATGTGTCATTATCTCCAGAGTGATGCAGCTTGAATTGTTTACACGAAGTCAAAATATTGACATAGACCTGTTTATGTTGCATTTTAAGCAGTTGCCCTGTGATGAACTTTTCCTCATGAAGTAATTTGATCACTAGTCACATCATAGGTACTTTCAGAGTACTCAGAAGCCCTAGCCCCAGCTCAAAGAGCACATTATGGAGGAAATCTTAATTCCTTGTCTTCTATGTGACCAAGGTAAGTAAGAACTTTCAAAACTTATTTCTTGATAAAATTCTCCATTCCCTATAAAGATATGGGCATTAAAATTAAAATACTGAAAAAAACGATGTTTATAATAATAAAAGAGTTGTCAGTGAGTTTTCAGGTATAACTGTGTACAAGATTTAATTAATAACATATTTTCAATCAGATTGCAATGACAACCAATATATAATCTTTTTTTTTTCTTATGACAGACAATAATGTTTTACAAAACAAAAGGTAAAATGTCAGGAGTGATTACACAAATGGTAGAATAGATTTTAGCAGAATTAAATCATAACTCCTACGAGCATTATGAGAAGGTCTCACATCTAATGGTACTTGCATAATCATCATTAATGAGGGGTTTTTAAAAAGGCCCCATGATAACTATTTGATGTAAAATTTTAAGTGAGTGTTGTGATAAGATATAATTGTTTGAGGAACATATTCTGCCAGCGGAAAAATGTGCCTGCCAACAAGTTCCTCTTCTTCTTAAGGTACATCTTTGGAGCTCATTGAAATTTAAGTTGGTATAAGGAAAATTCATGGTAGTATAAATTTCAAAAATAAAAAGAAATTAAAAATATCCAGTCTGGGATGTCTGAATGCTTCATATCCAATTCTTCTCTGGTAGAAGTTATGGTAGAAGTCTGATTCAGCTGTCATTGATCTTGCAGGTGTTACTGAGCTGTTGGTATTGCATGTAATTTGCAAATTATTTGCAGGTGCTGATAGGATGAATTTTTGCTACTAGCTGCCAGTGGATATTCCCCCTTGCACAGGTTTAGGTGTATCTGAGAAGGATGTATATCAATAAGCTGATAAGAAGGGTCAAATTGAGGAGATTTTTAATAAAATCATCATATGGATGTTGAATAAACATGGATACATGATGCCAGAAATCATGCCCAGTGAAAAAAAAAAACAAAACCCACAAGCACATGAACAACCTAAGCTTCCCAAAACCATATATCTGTCGTTTAAGTTTTTTTACTGCTACTTCAACTGTGCAGTATGAGGGGTGCACTGGATTGTGATGGGTGGGTTTCTGACCAGGAGCCAAATCTTTGCTTCAGCAGTGCCTTGCACTTGAATTTTTTATTTCCTAAATTTGTAAGTGAGATTGTTTCGTTTAAGTGTTTTGATTGGAATTGCGTGGTCTGGGGAAGTAAGCCTTACTGTGTTCTCTTTGAGACAGAAGTAGCTGCAACAGGATCTGGACTGATCCAGGCTTCTTTCTTGTATGTTCCTCTACCCTTGGAGGGGAAAAACCCCTTTGGGGATGGGGAAAGGGCCCAGAGTGACCTGACCAGGGCACTGGTGTTCAGATGGCTCTGTGGTTACAGCCACTGGTTCTGCAGGGCTGGGCACTTCTACAGTAGATACACAACCCTGCTGATGATGGGGTTTGGTTGTCCTTCTCTCTTCTGTAATTTCTTTCAAACTCCTCATTTCATCCTTACACATTTACCTGTCCCAAAGTTCTTTATTATTGAATGCCTGGTGTTTATTCATAATTCATCCACTTTAGTGAGAAAAATCTTAGAGGTTCTGCAGCAGATCACACCATTACTCAAACACAGAGACCAAAGTCTTTTCATGAATTTAAGCCAGAGATGAAAAATCCTGTCTTCTAATAATGCAATTGGTTGATTGTGTTTGATTAACTCTAAATCTACTTTTCCTCAAGCAAGAAATGGAATGTACTTTATGTAATCCAATACTTCTTTATGCTGTTTTAGACAGATTCCCTTTGGCAGTATTAAATATGCAGATTTGTTTTCCTACCTAAATATTATGCGAAGTATCATCCAGGTGATACAATATGTGCATTTTGCTACTTCTGTGTCTTTAGACTCAAAGTAGAAAAACCTTACTTAATGTCTATGAAATCAGAATCAGAGAATCACCAAAATATGTTCAGGTAAGCACTAATTTTAATGGTTAATTTACCTGCCAAGGTAAGGGTTAGAGAAAACCAAATACGTATTTTTAATGTACATTTGCAGCTGGAGAGGTGGTTTTTCAACCTGAAGACAGTTTTGTTCATTTACTCACACTTGTATTAAACAGTTAGCTGATTAGTTCACTTGTTAGCCACACAAATTTAATGTATGATTTGCAGGGTAGAAGACAGCTTTGAGAATTGCTAAATAAAGTTACCTCTCGTGCAGGCTTTCATACCAAAATATTTGTTAGAAACTGCTACCAGCACTTTTTTCACAATCAGAAGGAAATATCTCTTGTGCGGTCCAGGGCAATGCACTTTTGCTGTATTCTTCTCTTTTTCTACTGTTACAGTACTGGAAGCCTTTGGAGAGTCTGGGCTGCTGAGAAACAAGCCATGAGCTCCCGCTGCCTGGAAAGGGGTGGTGGGAGGAGGGAATGCCGTGGGTGGGATGTGGTGATCAAAGTGTGGGAGTGCCTGCCCTCACAAAGCCGGGAGCAGCACTGTGTCAACAGTTGTGTATCCATGGGTGAAGCATGAGCAGAGCAACAAGCTTGATTCTTCTGCATCTTCCCAAATCAGGAAAAATCTCTTTGAAAGGTGTCTTCTGCTGGTGTCTTAAAAATGCCAGAAACACCAGGAATTACCTGCTTTTCTTAGTGTTTTGGACGCTAGTGGTTAAGGATGAGCTTCCCAGGACTGGAAGGTAAGTAAATGTATAGCAAAGCAATTCTTTTCCAGTGGACTAATTAGTAATGTCAACAGGTATTACTAAATTATCTTAAGAACTTGGAAGTGTTTTAATTCTACTTACAACAAAAAGTGATTTTTCCCTTCTTTACCATTTATTCTTTACTTTCCTTGATTATTTTGCCGATCTCTCAGGCTGTCCCATCACTGCAGTCTTACAGCCTAAACAAGGACTGAGCAGATAACGTGAGGACTAAGCAAAAGAGGTATTTGTTTTTATGCCTATAGTAAACAGAAATTTGTAACCATAACTTTTTTTTTTAAATTTAAATGTCACTTTGTTGTATACTACCCATAGCTAGAATTAATGCATAATCTGGGCCTCAGTCTCAAAAAACCTGTTTTTATTATTAAAGAGAGGCAGACCAAACCAGTTACCTACCTTTCAGGCATCCTTTTTTTTTAAATGATGTCTTTCTTAAGCATTTATTGTCTCAGGGAACAAGGGAACTGTATCTTTGGCATTTGCAAAAGTGACTCCAGACTGTCCCTGAGAATGGCCTGCTCCATGTCCTTTCTGCCTGGAGTTCTCAGAACTGGCTCAGCAGTATCTAAAAATTCATTTAGTAAACCAGTTTTATCTAAAGACAAGTTGACAGTCTAATAGAAGGGAGGACAAATGAGTCTGAGAGCAGTCTCACATCAATCCTTAGCAAAGCTTCAGTCATCACCAGGAAGTGTTTTGGAACATGCAGGATGGTGTAAAACACAAGTGTTGGCTGCAGTTCTCTATGCCTGTGGAGTTCAGGGGAATAAAGCTCAAGGTTTCCCGTGTCTAAGTATTGCTCAGCATGAAAGTTCAAAGCTATTTCTCTTCCTGAATTAAAACATTCTTGTAAGATAGATGGGATTATGGTGTGCACATATATATCCTTTACAACTGGGGAAAAAAGAAATTGTCCCAGATGACTTTTTCACCTTTGAGTAGCCATCTCTTCTAAGTCAATTGTCAGTGTTTGAGATACTATTTACAGAGGAGCTTTTCTAGTGTGAGTAATACTATTTCAAGTGAAAATAGATGGATGTGATCTATTTCAGATTAGTTGATCCAGTGCAAGTATAGCAATGAGAAATGTCAGTCCTACATGCTCAAAAATTGTACCCTAGCTATAATAAAATTAAGAGCTAAGTTTTAGAAAAATGTATGTGTTCAAAAATGTACATTTTTAAGTGATTCAGGATTATCAACACTGAGCTTAAATTATTCCTGTCAGTAAGACTGTACCCTGCCAGTTCCATGGGCAGATGCCCAAGCAGGCAAGCACAGTGTCGTGAGGGGATAGCTGGTGGAACAAGCTGATGTGTTACTCATTGCATAGGGAGATTGTGAGAGGACGAGGAGCATGGTTTTAAATTAAAAGAGGAGAGATTTATATTAAATGTTAGGAAAAAATTCTTTACTCAGTGGTGTGTTGGTTTCACGTGCTAGGTGGGAGGGGTGGATTATCCTCAGAGAAAGCACCAGGAGGCCAGGGAAGGGAGGGGGCTGTCCTGTCTCTGAGGGCTTCCCCTGTGAGCTTCGGGGACCAATCGGGGAGCTGATTTGGTGATTTACAGCTCGGGAAACCAATTAAAGGTTGTTTCACTTTCACAAATGACATTGGATTAAGTTTGCGCTTTTTTGGCTTCCAGCTCCCAGGAGGTGCAGTGGCCTCTGGCCAGGGCACTAGCCCCCCGGCCCAGCTCCAGTCTCGGCCTGGGGCCCGGCCCGGCCCGGCACCCTGGCCCCGGCTCTGCGGGGGCGGCCCAGCTCAGCACCCCGGCTCTGTGGGAGGCCCAGCCTGGCAGCCCAGCTCCGGCCACATGGTCCAGGATCCCGGCCCCCAGCCTTCCTCCTCTCCCCCCCCGACCACATGGCTCCGGGCAGCCCTGCGCGGCCCGGGCTCGACTCTCCACGTGGCATGGCCAAGCGGGGGGAATCTGGGAGCCAGCAGAGGCTCTCCCTTCACCCTCCTCTCCCCATTCTGAGAGAAGAGACCTCCAGCTGCCCATATGGCTTCTTCATGATCTGGATGCAATTTTAACTTCTTTATGCCTGGATAAGATTCTCAATCTCCTGATCTCCCCTGAATGAGAAGAAATGAAGCATGGAGACTACAGAGGTCAGCGGAATGAAGATAAAGTTCCTGGTGGGAAGAGATTGAAAAGATGCAACTGATAAGTAGCTGAAAACCTTTTTTGTGGGCTAAAGGGATTGTGACTACACTAAAATTTCTTTAAACTGTGAAATATACTTGGGGAGGTTTGGATGCTTGAGAAGAAGACTTTTTGCCTCGGGGAAATGGAGCTCTCTCTGTTCTGGGACTGGAATATGAACAGAGACATTTGATAGAGAAGGAGATGAAGAGAATTTTGTTTTTCAGCAGCCTGCCTTTAAAAGTGGTACCCCAAGTGTGTAACATAACCCATAGCACAGCTCTGGAAGGACTGTGGAGATGAGAGGAGAGTCATAATCTGCAATTTTTCCCGGGCAGATGTAGATTGTGAAGGTGAAGACACTCCCTAAGCCATAACTTAAAAAGGAACTTTTCTCTCTTAAGTGAACTGAACTGATTATTTGGGTGGATAACTGACTGAAGTGTTCTCTGTATGATGTTGTTAAGGAATGTGGAATGAAGGGAGGAGGGAATAACCTGGGAATCTTATTCTGAATTCTTTTTTTTTGTGTTATTAGTAAATTTTTTCTTGTACCTTTTTAAGTTTTGAGCCTGCCTTGTCTCTACTCCCAAATCCTATCTCTAAAAGAAATTAAATACATTAAAATTGGCAAAACCCAAGTCAGCACCGTGACAAGTGGCTAGCAAGGCCCTGGCACAGGTTGCTCAGAGAAACTGTGGCTGCCCCATGCCTGGAAGTGTTTAGGGCCAGGCTGGATGGGATTTTGAGCAACCTGGACAACTAGGTGTCATCCTTTGTCCCTTTCAACCCAAGCAAGCCTTTCTGTGTATTCTGGAAACCCTATGAGGATTTCTTTGGTGTGTGCCTCTTCCTTCATATCAGCAGAACAGCTGAGAAGAGCCTGGGTTCCAGGGGTGAGCTGAACTGGGAGAGCCCAGCTACCCCCCAGGCAAGCAGTGTTTGGAGAGTCCATTGCTGGTCTAAAAGATTGATATTTCTTCTCCAAGCCAAGCTCAGTGGTTATCTGAACCTTCATTGAAAATAGTGGGCTAGAGATATCTAACTCCTTTTTTGGGAGGCAGATGATTCTGGAGATAGGTCTGTGTTTGGAAAGCAGTGGTGCTTGTACTGACCTACTTTCCTGTCAGTGTTTTTGCCCTGAATTTATGCCAAAAGATGGCATAAACCTGGTGCCAACCAACTGTGGTACCTAACTGTAAGCTGAAAATAAGGAAGAGACCCTAAAGAGAGACACATTAAATCTTTGGCACTGAGAAAAAAAGTACAAAAGTGTGTATATTTAGTGATTTTAATTCATAATGGGTATGCCATAATGTAGGAGCAATGCCAAATTTATAGCACTAACTCTAATGCAGAAAAGCTACTCACCTAGCACTCATGCCATTAAACCATGGTGGGGTCTAACTGCAGCATGGTCTATCCTAACAGTGCATGCAGACACATTTTTATGCAGAAAATACATCCTATCCAAAATTTATCTTTCAACAACGTAATCAAAGTGAAATAAACTGATCAGGAAAACAGTACATTTAAAAATTTGTGATGTATTACTGGCCTGTGTGATTATCAGATTGTACTTTAAAACAGATAAAATTATTTGTGATAGCTTAAAAATAAGGAGAGGATTAGGAGCTTCAGTGAAGCTTCTCATTTCAGAGGTGGTCAAAAATTGCAGCTTTTACAATTTCAGAATTGTAAAAAGGATCTTGATTAATGAAATTTTCTGTATATGCAGGGTAATGTTTAGTAATCAAGGCAAGTGAAATCAAAACTTGAAAATTAAGAGAAAGAACCAAAAGGGAAATAAAGCATTATGCCAAGTAAGCAGGAACTTCAGAATGAGATTTCTGCATTTTTTATGACATAAGAGCACTGCCTATAGCAAAAATAAATGGTTTATTAAGTTCGGGCTGGTACCAGATGCAAAGATGTGGTAACAGTTCAGGAACTGGAAAGCCATTATCAAGTATGTAATGGAACATCACTGAGTTATCTAGGTTATAAACATTCCTTTGGCTTTCTGCATGAAAGAAAAGTGGAGCTGAAATCAAGAAGATGAAACTAATAGCAGTTAATGTAGAAAATTTTATGTCATTGGGCATTTTAAATTAGAAGAGGAGCATGCAAGAGAAACACATGGGTGGAAGAGCCAGGTGGTATCAACACAGGTGATGATGTTTAGCAAAGACAAATTAATTTGTGAAGCTGGTGACACTAAATGTGGAAGTGATTTATAGGAAAGGCTTCTAAGCCAAGGAAGCAAAGAAAAGGAGTCCGAAGGAGTCAATATACTAGAATACAATTAGATTTTTTTATTTGTCTTTAGAATGTGGATACACAAGGTTGGAAACTACTTCCACCTTATGCTTTTATTTAAAAAAAGAAGCTGATCCTGGCACTGTGAGAATGTCCAAGAGCAGAAGCGTGGGTCTTGGAGCTGTGACTGCCCCGTGAGAGTGGGGTTGTGCCAGGGCAGGGGCCCAGGAAGGCAGAGCAGCCAGCCAGAAGCACAGCATATCCTGGCTGGAGTTGTAAAGACAAGATTTATTGCAGAAGCAAAGGGCTGTGGGTAAAACAGAGCAGGACTAGGATCCCAGGTCTACACTGCTCATTTCTTTCTAATGAGCAGCCAATTCGATGAGGAAACCAATAACTTTAGTAGCAGCTTAAAAGCAATTACTGGAGGCTTGGAGCTTTGTGAACTGCTTGCAGTTCCGCCTGTCTCACCCCACATCCCCACTTCCATCCCCAGTAGAATGTTTCTTGAACATTCTATGGGGTACATGAGACTTTACAATGACAGTATAGTTCTTCCCAGGTTGTTCTCAGATATTAGCTATTTAATGAAGCTGTATCTTGAAAGAGTGCTGAGGTCTCTAGGTGTTTAGTGAAGAGCAGTAGGCACCTTTGAGGGCTGCTACAGGGAATCTTGGGTGTATTAATTGAGGCACACAGGCGAGCTGACTACTCACCTCTGGACGGACTGAACAAAACAGGAGTTCTTTGGAATGAGGTTGGACCACGCTGCTTTCAGCTATCTTGAGCCTCCTCCAATTTTGTGATAAATGGTAATAAAATTGCCATGTAGGATTCTAATAACATAATAGACCATAAAATCACAAACTCTGAGTCTGAAAGGTAAACAAAATACTCTTTTGGCAAGGGTGTAACAGGGAGTTACAATTTATCCCTCTCTGTAGAATCTCTGTATAACCCAACTATTCCACTTATTTAAATGATGATGCAATTGGAAAGCTTTTGATACATTGTCTTTAGACATTATAAAGCAAATTGTTTGTTAGAATGGCAGTTAGGGCTTTGCTGCAGCCAAGCATGTTCTGCAATGATAGAAGCAGATGGTTTACAAAGTTACAGAATAAGAACTGATTATCGATTTGCTATCCTCTAACAAAGTCAATGTCAAATGATAATGTACTGTACTGCTTGTTATGAAATAAGTAGCTATTCTTATATTACTTGCTTTCTTGCAAATTGGCTACTACGAGGGAAAGTAAAATATATGGCTGTCTAATATCCTGAAGCAGTAAACTAATCGCTCAGGGGGAGCATCATCGGTGAAGCCCTGAAGAATATTTGCTGATATTTATAATTTCTGTCTCTGTCAAAAAACTCCGAAAGTTCACAATTCTCTTAATACCAGAGATAGTCAGAGCCCTGTTGCTTTACCATTTAGTTTTAATACTTTTACTACATAATAGCAAAATATTGAAGATGTTCTATGCTAGCAGAACTCAAAATCACAGGATTTTTAGCAGTCACTGAGCATATAATGAAATATTATCATCTTTATTGTTCTAAAGAAAATTCTAGAAGGTTAAAAATGCAACTAAAAGCAGGATATTATAGTATTATAATTCAACGTGACTATGTAGCATGTATAAATAACCACACAGTAAATATTTTGCCTTTTATATTGTAGTAGCTTGTAATAGCTTTCTCCAGTTCAGGCTGGGGAAAGGAAGGCTATTGTATCTTGAAAAGGTGTTTTTCACTCAAGCTGTTGTTCTTTGAAGAAAACAGACTTCTTGCAGGTCAATGACACACACCTGTCACAATTTATGCGTCCAGAGTGTGGCAGGCATGGGAACTCTAATAGGATTTTCACTGTCAATTTAATTCAGTTTTTGATCACTGCCTCTTTCGTAGGTTAGACTCTTAAACTTGCCAGATGCTGATCCAGCATGTGAGGTGTTGTATGGAGTTATCCCAGTGGCCATTCCTGGAGGCTGCAGTGTGGTCCATGGGGCCAGTGGTCTGGTGAGCGGTGCAGTTCCGGAGCCAGAGAATGGTCTGGCAGTGCCTGTGCTCTGCTTCCCTTCTGCCCCAGCCTGGGGCATTCCCGAGATGTGGCTCCTGTGTCTGAGATATGAATGCCTTGTTCTGTCTGGTACAGGCATTGTAAAGGTTAGTGAGGCACTGAGTTAATAGTGGGGATAAGAGGAAAAACTGGGTTTGCTAAAGAAGAAATGATCTGCTTTTTCTTGATATTAATCCAGAATAAGGACCAGCGTCTCTTACCTTGTTTACAGCAAGCTCAGGAAGGCAGAGTTACCTGTCCTCTGCTCCTGTGCCAAAGGGAACACATACAAGTTATTAGGATATAATATACTCACTGATTAGGTAATAGCATGGCAAAGCAAGTAAAATATTTTATGACAACCTTAAACAGCAGTGTATTCAAGTTCAGAAGGACTGGGGATTAAGAAAATTAACTTCATCTGGTCAAGATAGGTAGTGGTAGTTAGCATAAACTGTCCTCTGGAAGACATGCTGAGCGTTGAATAACAGGAGTGTATTTTTGTGTCTATAAGTTTCCATAGCTTGTTTTCCTAATCAATTACAGTTTCAAGCAATTCTTAAATTGTGCCTTCTTCCTTCCTTGCCTCGCTCAGCACTCCTCCCTCTCTCGTTTGTTTTCCTTTAGTCAGTTTATGGGCTTATAAATAGGAAATAGAAGTTAATCAACTGCTTATGCTATATTTAAAATAGTGTCATACCTAACTCTAATTATACAGGACAAGATAATGAATGCCACCTCACTGGTGCATTGCCATCAGCAATGTCCACCCTATTTTCTTTGCATTTCCTACAGGGACTGCAGTATAGGCAGGAGAGGGGAAAACTATTCCATTCTAAATATTGTAAAAATACCTTGTGCATAAACCTATCCGTTCCTATTGTTGTGAATTTAGAGTGCTCAAACTTAGATAAGATCTGTGCTAATTAGAATGCTGCAGCAAAACCTTTCCTACTACTGGTACCACACTGATAAATCCCAATGCAAAACTGAAAAAAAAAAAGTGTTGATTCATTTCTTAAGTGCATCTTTTTTAAGCCATGCAGTTTTTTTGAAAATGTAGTGGGATTTCTTGTGAAGCACATCTTGACTTTTATAAATGTATCAAAAGTACTTTAGAATATATCATAGCTAATTTTGCTCTCTGACAAATCCATCACTTTTTTTTTTACCTTTTAACTAATTCACCCTTTTCTACAGCAGAGAGAAAATAGTTCAGATCTCTTGATGGTATGTTTTTCTTTCAATTTTTCTGGTTGTAAATGTTTAGGGGAAAAGAATTACCTAATATATCACTCTTAAAAGAAAGGAGAGAAATGTGTTCCCTCATGACACCTTGGCTAACTGGACTGTAATATATCTAAAGATACCAGTTTAAAAGGGTAATATGGGATAGCTTACAGTGCAGCACGGTGGTTTAGGAAACCAGCTTCTTACAGCTGGCTAATTCCTGAGATGGAGAGGTGCAGAACTGAAAACAAACCCTGACAAAATGCTGGTGGCTAACCTGGAGTTTGTTTGCATAGCAATCTCTTGCATTTCAGCTGTCTCCTGTGAGCTCTTCAGTGCTGTTTGTGCAGGAAGAGAAATACCTGCAAGTCCAACTGAGGTGCTTGGACCTTTAATGACATTCAGTTAATGCTTGGTAAATGTGATATGATTTGCAAAAATCATCTGTTGCTTAATCCTCTTCATTCCCAAGGGTTATTAGGAAGGGATTGCAAACAAGATGAGAAATTGGAACATTTATCTGTTGTGGAATTATTTAACTTGAGAAACCTCAAGTGGCTTAAAAATGATTGAAGTTTTTCTTTTAACCTGTGGTAAAATATGGATTATCAAATCAATTATTATAAAAATTGAAGATGACCTATAGCTGAGCGATCCTTCCACTTAAACCTTGAGAAAAAGCACAGACAGATGACAGCAAAAGCTGACTGCTGGCCATTGCCACAGCACTGGGCTGGATGCACAGAACTTGCTGGGGTTTTAGAAATTGTCGGAGTTTCTTTCCTCATGTACACCTAAGACATATCTCCAAGGCACATATATGAGATTTCCCACTTTTTGCTCTCCAGAAACTTTGCAATCAGTTACATAGTTCACAAGGGGAGAAGGAAAAGCTTTATTTAATGGGAAAGAATGAGGCAATGAGTTAAGAGCTGTCATTTTGGACTTGTCATCTTTGCTCTTACTGCCCAAGCTGAATAGCTGCAGGGTTTCTGAGCTGTTGCAAACAGCATTTGCAGCTGGATATGAGCTATGATAGACAGCTGATAGGTATTTCAGAAATGAGCTGCTCCTGCTGTAATTCTTATTTGGATGCAGTCTCTGTGAGCCCCGTTCCAATGGTTGGGATGATGTGTGTGAGAGGGGAAGGAAAAATGTCAGCAAGATTGCTGGATGCGCATGTTAATCTGTACTAATCTGTCTGGGAGGAACTTTGCCTGCAGCTATGGAGCCTGTGATCCACAGCGAGAAAGCTGCCGTATCAGGCATTGAGCCACACGGTCTCTGGCAGTATTCCAGAGGCATCCCATTGATCAAACAGGGGCTTCCACATATGAAGCAGACGGCAACTTTAAAGGAAGATATTATATGACAGGGAGCTTTAAAGTTACTCCTTTTCCCTGTAGTTATAAAATTATGAATTCTGTAACATACACCATGCTGCAGTACAATGACAATAACACAACTTTCTTCAGCTTACAGATAAAATGAAGTAGGAATTGAGATTTACAGGACTCAGCTGCGCTTCTGAAATGTTAGTGGATTACTGAAATTGCTTGATTTATGAGAAAGTTGGAGTAAAGCATGGGACACCTGGAATACCTGGACTGATTACCTGGAGAAGGCAGCCTGAGTCTGCTGGAGTCCGAGCTGATTAGCATCCAGGCAAAATCAGGGTAGAACTGTCCTAGTAGTTGGACTTCCCCAGTTGCTTCGGCCTCCTCAGTTTGTCTGGAGGAAGGTTTCTCAAGGAAGCCAAGTGCTTTCTGTCCAAAACGTGAGGTTAAAAAAACAAAAACAAAAGAAAACAAAACCAAAATTAAAAAATAAAAATCAACCAAAAAAAACCCGAAAAAATAACCAGTTGTTTTCTTTTAACTATAAAATAATTCTGTTATTTTTTAAATCTAATAATTGCAGCTTTGACTGGCTGGTAGAAAACAGTGTCCTATGCTTTGTGCAGGATGATTATTTATTTATTTATTTTAAAAACTAAATCAAGGCTGTCTGCTATTTGGATCTCATTTCACATTTATTTTTCATAGTTTGTTTGCTTAGTAGCTCTGCAGTAAGGCAATGATTAGTTAAATCAGTTATACATAAATTCAAAGACTTGTTCTTTAATTTTAGATGTTCAGACTTAATTTGATTTAAATCAGATTAAAAAGTGAGTTCTGAGGGAAAAATACCCCCAAGCATGCAAAGAGGGTTGCTTTTTTCAACTTATCACATAAATGATGTTAGAGATTTCTATCTTTATAACATTTATTCCCTCTTACAACTTACAATTCTATTTAACTTTTAAAGAAAATACTTATATATTAAAATGTTAGCAGGGCATAGTAGGAGGAAGCTGCTGACATTTCTTTCTCAGAATAACCTGTTTTCTACTCTAGGGTATTTTCTTTAAATTGTAATGAAATTTAAAACTTAAATATTATGAAAGGAGGTCATTCCATGATTTTATTTAATATATTAATTGCTGTGGAAATCACATAATGCAAGCCATATTAAAACCACGGAAAAGATTTTGAGTTTCTCCCAGAAGGTGCGCGGGTAGATCCAGATAGCTTCTCCCTTGGGGTTTAAGGGCCTATCAGGGATTTAATTACAGGCTTGGGCCGTGTATGTAAATAGGAATTACTGAATAATGAAAAGCAGGGTTGGGAGAGTTTGGATGAAGATGGAGTCTTTTCAGTGTTGTGGGAGTAGTTTGAAATAACCAGAAGTATCATCTATGAATCCAGAAGATAAATATCCTTGCAAAGGAACAGAGCACAACTCAGTCCTGACTGTAAAGTACAGTTTATGCTGTAGAGCAGTAGCATTTTGCTGCCTGGCCTTTTTCCTAAATTTGAGCATTTTGGATAGGCATTTGTAGAAATGAGGCTTCTGCGGGATCAGCTATCTGCAGCTCCGTAGCCTCCTCATGATGCAGAAGATGGAGGAGTTTATGCTAAAATCAGGTACTTAACCAATGCAAGGCAGGATGAAGGTACAGCTTTTGGAGGACAGAGCAGAGATTTGTATTCAGATAATTCCCCATCTGGACTGATACAAGGCTGGGGAATTCAAACCATCTCCCCCGAAAAGTGTGGTTTTTAGGGGTTTGACAGAGGCTGCCCTACTGCCTGCTACAGAGAGATGTGAAGAGGCAGAAGGAATAACAACTGCTGACTCCAAATGCCTCTGCTCATCTTTCCCATCAATTATTTAGACAAGAAAGATTTACATGAAAGTTAATCATTAAATTTTGAATTGCTGCTTTACATCAATAATGAAATAGTTGTGCCAAATACAAACAGATAGAGAGAACAGGATAAGAAATCATCATTAATACACAAAGGGAAAAGTAATATTTTTAATTAAACTATAAAGCTCATTACTGTTTTATGGCAGAGGGTTGCTGTCAGTGACCTACTACAGACAACTTTATATGCCAGAAATGAAACCTCCTGTTTAATCTATCATAAGTGATGTTGGCATATTAAAATTGTGTGAGCTGGATTCTGCTAGATTCTGTAAACAAGTCATTTTTGATACCAAAATAGCTTTAGTAATTAAAAAAAAAATCATGCTGTTTATTTTATAAATTAAATTTTTACAGATTTAAATATAGTCTTAATTTTAATGCAGGTTGTCTTTTAGGTGTGAATATCCAGAATTATCATGGTAGACACAAAATTTCAGTATTTTAACTGTTTCTATTGTTTAATCCTATTTTGTCAGGTATATTTCTGGAGAAAAGAGACTGAGTCTGAGACTTAGCGCATGAAAACCCATTTAATTGTTAATATTCAAAATTTTGCCAATTGCTATAATTGTATCATTAACCTAAAAATGCTGGGGGGAAGGGTTTGGTATGCTTCTTGAAACACTGTAACCTGAAAACTTTAGCTTCTTTCTCCCTTACCCCCATGGTAAATTTCTAAGGCTCCTGTTCAGAAAAAGGAATGTGGAAAGCATGGAAAATAAACAGCCTCTATGCTTCAGAATTGGCAAGTAAATAAAATTAACCCATTATTTATTTTAGTAACATGATGTATGTGTGATATACAGAATTTCTGAATGCTTGGTTTTGTGAAAACTGCAAACTAAGACACAGCACTGACCTAGAAAGCATTGAGAGTCTGCAGTACATGTGATAAGTACAAATGCTTTTCTAACTTTACTTACTTTTAGCTTGCTGGTTGATCTTCTTAAAATCTAGTGTGATAGAATCAGCTCCTAAGGTGTACTGTGGCCTACATCTGTGAATTTAAAGTAAGGAAATGGGTAAGTATGAAAAAATAACTTATATAATGTTTGAAGTTATGCACTATTCCATGACCTGCTCCTGCTCCTTCATTTAATGTTGTTTTCATTTTGATATAGATTTGTCCTACCATTTCCCTTCTGTGTTTCACCGGATTGCTACCTGTAGTGAGTTAGAGGGAAGACAAGCATAAAGTCAATTCCACTTGCTGTAATTCCCCAGATTTTAAAAGGGAAAGATATTTATTTAATTTGCTTTGCAACCTATGAGCTCATGGGGGTTCATTAATTTCTCAAGAAGTAAATAAGTTCCGGTGGTTTGTTCTCCAATTTATCACTTTTTGTCTCTTTCCATTTTACCTGGTAATTCAACCTCTCCATCTTGCTTGAATAAACTCTGTGAGAGAACACATCTGGGCTTTTTCAGCTTGGGGCACAGCTGTGCAGAAAACAGGCATTTTTTGCTTAATTGCTCTTGTAATTGGCACCTCATGGCTTCAGAGCACAGGTAGCACACGAGCTGGGTTGTATTGCACCGACAGAGACCAGTAAGGACTGTCCCTTTGCTAGACCATATTTTACTGGTACTGGGGTGAGTTTCTTGGGCATGGGATGGTCCTCGTCCTGCATCCCCCACTGAGTGGCATGAGGAGTGCTCCTCGACATGCCAGCTAGGCAGGAATTTTAGACATTGAGAGGAAACTGTAGTCTACTTGTCTGTTGTTTTAGGGAGAAGGGAAACACAATTAGGTGAGGAAGTCTCATTAATAAGGCCACTTTATTAGCTTTATTTTGGTGGGGTGTGGTTTGTGGAAATGTTAGCTTTAGAAGATAATCAGCCTGCCTTTTTATCTCTATTTAGAATAGTAGAATGGAAACTTATCTTATCTCCATAAACTGCTATTTTTCACTTAGTAAATTATTTTACCACCCAAAGCAGATGGCACACAAAGAATTGTGGTTGGAAGGCATATATTTATTTATCTTGGTCGGAATGTCTCAGTTAAAAAGCTGTCAGTAGGAGATAATAATAATAAATACAAAAGGCATTTGGCTAGAAGTATACAAGGTTATACTAAATAGAAACACATTTCTAAAAGAATAATTGTAGCTAATTAGAAATCTCAAGTTATGCTTTGAGTTGTAAGAAAGTGAAATCAAATTTAATTATTCAAGGTCTCAGTTGTGCCAAAGGTGTTATAAAGAATATCTTTGTGGAGGCATTCAGTATAACAAACTGGCTGGTGTTATTATTAGCATGCTCAATTGCACATTTTCTTTATATTAGTTTAAAGTTTAATGATGGTATTTGTAGGACTAATTACCAAGAATCTGCATACACTCATTGGGATAATCACCCAAAAGGCTTACATTTTGGCAACGTCGAGTTATTGATGACTCCAGAGTATCTTGACTAAATTCTTTATATTCTCTATCTGTACAAATAGGTACTTAAAAGTGAATCTGTGACTGTGCCCACAGGTCCTTTGGATGCATAAACAGTGAGTTTAAGCAGTTGTTCCCTCATTCCTGCATGCTAGCAGGATTTACTAGGAGGAGTGCAGCACTGCTCTAGGACATTGTCAATGAAGGATATCTTGGTGATAGGTGGGTCCAGAGGCTGGGAGCTGGGAAACATGGGCTGAGAGGACACACAGTAGACATAAATGTTTTCTGACAACTAGTTGTCTAGGCAGGTGTTGGAGTTGAGTGTTTTTCTATTACTGTGTCAATTTAAAGAATTTTTCCCGTTATCATGCCAATGGAGCTGGCCAGGTTACACCCAGGACCTCTGACAACTCTGGACAAAAGGGGTAGGTGGGAGCGGCTTATGGAGGGGCTCTCGTGGGTCTGGCGAGCTCGGAGGAGGACTCCCCCCATCCCAGCCACACGGCCAAAGGCAGGAGAGCCAGACCCTCTGCGATCACCTGCCCTGCATCTGCCCCGTTCCAGCCTCCTGCCTGTGCGGACACAGCTGATCACCCGGACACAAACGGTGAGTGAGGAGCTGCCCGCTCCAGCCCGTTCCCACCCGAGACCGGCGTGGCCGCTTCTTCCCCCTCCCACCTCCGCTCCCACCTGCTCTCTGCGGCTGCCGGGCTTTGCCCACTGGAGCACCGGGACCGAGTGCAGAGAGAGTTTGCCTGCAGCTAAAGAAAGGACTGGGACCGAGTTATCTGTTCTGTTTTGTTGATCATTTTAACAACTGCTGCTGTTTCTGCTTGTATGGTGTCCAAGTTTGGACAAACTTAGGGAAAAAACCCCCAGAAGAGCTTCCTAGGAAATAAGAAAAAAAAATTTCACTCAGGGGGAAAAGTGGAAAAAACCTATTTATTAACACATACAAGAGAAACACTTCCCAGCACAGACCCAGGTGACAAAAAAGTTTTTACCGAGAGAGAGAAACTTGGACGCTTTGATCTTCACTAGAAGGGCGAAATGCTTCTCTGGTCGGGTGTCCAGCAGCAGGTCGCAGGGTTCCTCCGAGCTGGTGCTGAATCCTCGGGGGTGAGGGGAGAAGGGAGAGGGGGAGAGAGAAAGAAAAAACCAGCCGGAATAGCCAGCAAGCCTTAAACAGCAGCGAGCTAAACCGAATAATTTAAGCAATATAAAGTAAAAAAAAATCAAGAAAAAAACCCAAAAACAGCTAACTCACAAACCAGGCCACGAGCCACCACCACAGCAGCGATAGCCACCCGCAGCAGTAGCCAGAGCCAAGCGCCGCAGCTGGCTGAGCACCCCCCAAGCCAAGCCCGCGGCAAACCAAGGCCATTCCGCAGAGCAGAGCCCAGGCGGCCCCTCCCCCGGGAGCAGACAGCTTCATGGCCAAGGGGGGCAGGGTGAGGAGTCAGTCAAATTATCAACCCAGGACATTCTACCCCTTATTTTATATTGTGATCATTGACACACGATTGGGATATACACTTATTAAACACAATATGAAAACTTCCTCTGGCTTGCTCAAACTTTTAACATTTACATATTTTTTCTGTCTCATTTCACAGTTAGATCTCCCTGAGGTACACAGCGGGTTGTTCCATCTTTTTGCATTATTTACCAAGTACATCCAGGTCCTTGAGCAAAGGCAATCCCCCGAATGGGTTTGCCTGTACTTGAGGCAGGATTAATTCATACTGTTTTCCCTAGCAATTCTCTGACATGGGCCGCTGGGACTTTGTCTCCATTTACTGTATTAAGGCACTCAGATTGGGCAGGACCTGCTCGGTTGGTGGAACCTTGAGTGTTGACTAACCAAGTGGCCTTTGCCAAATGCTGCTCCCAATTTTTAAAGGATCCCCCACCCAATGCCTTTAAGGTGGTCTTTAACAATCCATTGTACCTCTCCACTTTACTTGCAGCTGGTGCATGGTAAGGGATGTGGTACACCCACTCAATACCGTGTTCCCTAGCCCAGGTGTTGACAAGGTTATTTTTAAAATGAGTCTTATTGTTTGACTCGATTTTCTCAGGGGTACCATGCCTCCAAAGGACCTGTTTTTTCAGGCCCAGGATGGTGTTGCGGGCAGTAGCGTGAGATACAGGGTAGGTCTCCAACCATCCGGTGGTGGCTTCCACCATGGTTAGCACATAACGTTTGCCCTGGCGGGTCTGAGGCAGTGCGATGTAATTAATCTGCCAAACCTCCCTATACTGGTACTTGGACCACCGTCCTCCATACTAGAGGGGCTTTACTTGCTTGGCCTGCTTGATGGCAGCGCAAGTGTCACAATCATGAATAACTTGAGTAATGCTGTCCATGGTAAGATCCACCCCTCGGTCTCGTGCCTACTTATAGGTGGCATCCCTCTCTTGATGGCCTGAGGCATCATGGGCCCATCGAGCCAGGAACAACTTTCTTTTATGTTTTCAATTTAAATTTATTTCTAACCCCCTTATTTTTGCTGCTTGATCTACTTGATGGTTATTTCGCTGTTCTTTATTAGCTTTACTTCTGGGGACATGGGCGTCCACATGGCGAACCTTCACGGGTAGCTTGTCTAACCGAGTAGCTATGTCTTTCCACTCTTCAGCAGCCCAGATTGGTCTTCCTCTGCGCTGCCAGTTTGTCTTTTTTTATCTTTGCAGCCATCTCCACAAAGCGTTGGCTACCATTCAGGAATTAGTGTAAAGATAGAGCTTTGGCCACCTCTCTCTTTTGGCAATATTCAAAGCCAGTTGGACAGCTTTGAGTTCAGCGAATTGACTAGACCTTTCTTTTCCTTTAGTAGCTTCTGCAACCCGTCGTGTAGGGCTTTATACAGCTGCTTTTCATTTTCGATTTGTTCCTACAATGCGACAGGAACCGTCGGTGAACAGGGCATAGCGAATTTCCTCTGCCGGTAGCTGGTTGTAAGGTGGTGCTTCTTCAGCCCGGGTCACTGGTTTTTGTTCTTTATCTGTCACACCAAAACTTTTTTCCTCTGGCCAGTTGGTAATTATTTCTAAGATCCCTGGGCGATTTAATTTCCCGATCCGGGCGCGCTGCGTAATGAGGGCTATCCACTTGCTCCATGTGGCACTGGTGGCATGGTGGGTGGAAGGAACCTTCCCACTGAACATTCACCCCAGCACTGGCAACCGGGGTGCCAGAAAGAGTTGTGCTTTTGTGCCAATTACTTCTGAAGCAGCTTGGACTCCCTCATAAGCAGCCAAGATTTCCTTTTCTGTCGGGGTATAATTGCCTTCCGATCTTCTGTAACTTCTGCTCCAGAATCCCAGGGGTCGGCCTCGGGTCTCACCAGGCACCTTCTGCCACAGACTTTAAGACAAACCGTGGTTTTTAGCTGCAGAGTAGAGCACATTCTTTACATCTGGCCCTGTCCTGACGGGGCTAAGAGCTACTGCATGGGCGATCTTTTGTTTAATCTGGATGAAGGCTTGTTGTTGTTCTGGGCTCTAATGAAAATCATTTTTCTTCCGAGTAACCTGGTAAAGAGGGCTTACAATCTGACTGTACTCGGGGATGTGCATTTTTTAAAAGCTTATAGCACCCAAGAAAGCTTGTGTCTCCTTCTTGTTAGTAGGTGGAGACATAGCTGTGATTTTATTAATAACATTAGTAGGAATTTGACGTCTTCCATCTTGCCACTTTACTCCTAGGAACTGGATTTTACGAGCAGGTCCTTTAACTTTATTTTTCTTGATGGCAAAACCGGCTTCAAGGAGAATTCGGATAATTTTTTCTTTTTTCTCAAACACTTTTTCTGCTGTGTTTCCCCACACAATGATGTTATCGATGTACTGCAAATGTTCTGGAGCCTTACCTTTTTCCAGTGCAGCCTGGATTAGCCCATGGCAGATGGTGGGGCTGTGCTTCCACCCCTGGGGCAGTCGGTTTTAGGTGTACTGCACGCCCCTTTAGGTGAAAGCAAACTGAGGCCTGCATTTTGCTGCCAGAGGAATGGAGAAAAACGCATTGGCAATGTCAATGGTGGCATACCACCTTGCTGCCTTGGACTCCAGCTCGTACTGGAGCTCCAGCATGTTCGGCACGGCAGCGCTCAGCGGTGGGGTGACTTCATTCAATGCACGGTAGTCCACAGTTAGTCTTTATTTTCCGTTAGACTTGCGCACAGGCCAGATGGGGCTGTTGAAGGGTGAGTGGGTTTTGCTCACCACCTCTTGGCGCTCCAGCTCCCGGATCATCTTATGGATCGGAATTACAGCATCCCGAGTGGTTTTGTATTGCCGACGATGTACTATTGAAGTGGCAATCGGTACCCTCTGCTTCTTTACCCTCAGGAGTCTCACGGCAATTGGATTCTCACATAGTCCGGGCAGGGTGTTCAATTGCCGGATTCTCTCCGCCATCACAGCCGCTATCTTAAATGCTTACTTGAAGCCTTTTGGGTTCTTAAAATACCCGCTTTGAAGGAAATCTATTCCCACAATACACGGGGCCTCTGGGCCAGTCACAATCGGGTATCTCTTCCACTCTCTGCCGGTTAGACTTATTTCCGCTTCTACTATGGTAAAGTCCTGTGATCCACCTGTTACACCAGCAATAGAAACAGTCTCTTCTCCGACACATCCTGATGGGAATATAGTACACTGTGCTCCAGTGTTCACTAAAGCTTTATACTTCTGTGGTTTCGATGTGCCAGGCTACCGAATCCACACGGTCCAAAACACTCGGTTTTCTCTGGCCTCACCCTGGCTAGAGGCAGGGCTTTTTTAAGCCTGTTTGTCCTTTTTGACGGGGGCATAGGTTTTAGAAGTTCCTTCAAGTGGATTGGACATGTCGTTATCATCCTCCTCATATGTGGCACTGTGGTTCCGGGCGACTGGAGCTGCTCTCTTTCTGGTGGAACCTTCTTGTTGAGCCTTGTCTTTCTTCAAATCACGCACTCGTCGTGCCAGAACAGCTGTGGGCTTTCTATTTCACCTTTTCATGTTTTCTCCGCAGTCACGCAAGAAAAACTACAACTCCGCGCGTGGGGTGTACCTTCTCTCCTCAGCAGAGGAGTGTCTGCGTTGACTGCCAGGACGTCTGATTTGCACAGCTGAGATTTGGAGGAGATTCTCCTTGATTTCCTCTCTCAGCTTTTTATGGTTTTCCTCCAACTTATTCTCTAAGTTCTGTAAACGTGTTTTCACGGCTGCAATCCTGGCATGCGTTGGGCCATGCACAGCATCAGCGTACGCCCGAAGCTTTTTTGCCATATCAAGCACTGTCTTATATGTGTTTTCTGGTTTTATTATTGC
Source organism: Luscinia megarhynchos (assembly GCA_034336665.1). NCBI lineage: Eukaryota > Metazoa > Chordata > Aves > Passeriformes > Muscicapidae > Luscinia > Luscinia megarhynchos. The sequence goes on from CM067568.1 coordinate 1,036,283, forward strand.
AAGAGCTGAGGCATATTCAGATGGTTCAAGCCTCACAAGCTTCCTCCACATAATCGGTGTGCACGGTACCAGATCTGGATTTCTAGTTGTTACATTATCTGAGAAAATAATTTCTGCCACCGCCATCTCTTTCAAACGTTGGATTTCCTGCTTGATGGTTTTCCATCTGGTCTGCTGCATGTACAGGTCATCAGCGCAGAGATATCTTTGTGCCACACTGTTTAATACACGTGACCAGAGGCTCTGAGGACTAGCTCCCCTCATCATACCTTGATTGATGACTGGATCTTGAGACAGGGATCTCAAATGTCTCGCTTCCGTGCCATCTAGGGTGGTTGCTTCACCTGCCGCATCCCAAAGCCGGACCAGCCAACTAATTATGGATTTATTAGGTCGCCTTGTATAATTTTTTCTTAGACCACGAAGATTTTTCAGGGAAAAGTTATTAGTTTCTGATCTCTCATCAGTCACTTTAACTCCGGATTTTATATCAGGGGGAATTGAAGGTTCTTCTCCTGCATCCTTATCATTATCATTTTCCACCGGCCGATCTGTTTTCTTTGCACACTTTTTACTCCTGGTACTGGTAGCCACAGCCATAGGTTGAAGCTTGCTGTTTAATTTTGCCCCTGTTCTGGAGCCTGAGGTGTTAACTGCAGTCTGAGTAACTGGAATAGTAGCTACGTTATTTCCCTGTTCCCTCTCTTTTGTTTGTTGTTCTACACTATCTAACAGGGTTCGATAAGCGTACGCCAGAGCCCAGCTCACTGCAGTGATTCTCTTTTCCTTAGAATTGTCCTGACACTTTTCTTTTAAGTACTTTGCAATCTTGACTGGGTCTTGAATTTGTTCAGATGAAAAATTCCAGATTATAGGTTTAGAAAACTCTTTTAGAATTTGGCCCAGTTCCTCCCATTTGCCACACCACTTAGAATTCTTCACACTCTGCTTTGCTACCGAATCAGGGGTTGTAACACCTGCATCCCTAGAAATCTCAGCTTTCATTTTGTATAAACTGCAGACAGTATAGAAAAAACTTACTAAATTAAATACTAGAAAGATGGTTTCCTTTACACTCAGGGAGAGCTGAACATTTTCTAACAGAGATGTAAATAATTCAGGGGAGAAGAAGGAAAACAAAGGCAAAAAATTCTTTTTGCTTGCTTTTCCTTTAATGAATTGAGTGCACAACACAAACCACGACTTGTACATCCCTGAAGTGGATTTTAACACCTTTATAAACTTCTGGCAGATCATTACAACCAAGCCTAGCTTAATGAGTATTTTGGTTAATACCCCTTTCATGAAAAAACTACGTGCTAGAGACAACACTGGGGCTATCTCTGAGTAAGAGAACAGGCCCAGAGACCACAGGGGTATTAAGATCTCAAAAAACTCTAAAGAGCAAACATACAGGCAGGCTTTCAATTTAACAGACATCACGGCTTTAAAAAACATACTGATATCAATACAGGCCAATTAAAAACAAGATGTTATTAAAGTTTTTTCACTTTCTCCTTCCCCCGTGCATCGGCCAATCGAATAATGAATGTCCAAGTTTGGACAAACTTAGGGAAAAACCCCCAGAAGAGCTTCCCAGGAAATAAGAAAAAAAAATTTCACCTCAGGGGAAAAGTGGAAAAACCTATTTATTAACACATACAAGAGAAACACTTCCCAGCACAGACCCAGGTGACAAAAAAGTTTTCACCAGAGAGAGAAACTTGGACGCTTTGATCTTCACTAGAAGGGCGAACGCTTCTCTGGCCGGTGTCCAGCAGCAGGTCGCAGGGTTCCTCCGAGCTGGTGCTGAATCCTCGGGGTGAGGGGGAGAAGGGGAGGGGGAGAGTGAGAAAGAAAAAACAGCCGGAATAGCCAGCAAGCCTTAAACAGCAGCGAAGCTAAACCGGTCAATTTAAGCAATATAAAGCAAAAAAAAATCAAGAAAAAAAACCCAAAAACAGCTAACTCACAAACCAGGCCACGAGCCACCACCACAGCAGCTGATAGCCACCCAGCAGCAGTAGCCAGGAGCCAAGCTGCCCCGAGCTGCTGTGAAGCCACCCCCCAAGCCAAGCCCGCGGCAAACCAAGGCCATTCCGCAGAGCAGAGCCCAGGCTGCCCCTCCCCGGGAGCAGACAGCTTCATGGCCAAGGGGGGCAGGGTGAGGAGTCAGTCAAATTATCAACCCAGGACATATGGTTAGATGTATTAGTAAAAGAGCTGTTATTCCTACCCCCTTATCTCTGCCTCAGAGTCCTTGATTCAAACAATTATAATACTTGGGGGGAGTGGAATTAAAGTCTCTATTTCAAAGGAAAACTTCTGCCTTTATCGGCAGACACCTGTCCTTCAAACCAGGACAGCAGGCTGAGGAGGAAAGGTAATTCTTCACTGTAACTCCAGATAAAAACCTTAATATACAGTGAAAATATCATGCATCTCCTCCCTGAAGAAAAGGATTTTGGCTGGGCAAACCGAAGAGTGAACCAAGAGTGTTTTTCAGTAGCACTCACTCTGTCTTCACTGAGGGAGTCATTATCCCCCATGGTGAAAGCAGACCTTAGGTTCCAATGTGGTCGTGGATGAGCAGTGATCATGAGAAAAACGCTGTGATATTAGAGGGATGTGGTAAGATTTGATGTAAAGAAACTCTGCTAATTTTGGAATTGACATGGAAGTCAGGAATGGTTTTTGGATTATGCTCAGTTCCCCACTGCAGCCTCTCTGGAGGTGACATGATGACATGGATAAATGAAGCTTTCAAATTCATGCAAGTCTTCATAATGATTTTTTTCAGGCCCTGCAAGGTTATGTCTTTTCTTCTCTGTCATAAAAGCATCTCTTTCCAAGAGCACAATTTGCTTCTCAGCCCCAAAGGTGGCTTTCCTGCCACTAAAAATCCCTCTTGGTCACCACCAGGCAGTTTTGTCCTTAAACCAGCTGGCCTGACACACTGGGACCCTCTCTTTTCTTCCACACCTACCTGGAAGATAATCACAAGGCAACCATTTCTATTCTCATAGCTCCTCTCCCCTGTTTCACAGGGTCACAATTAAGTGTTAGTCTTGGGAGCTGACTGAGGGACTGACCCTTAATTATGGCAGGAGGGGGCTGGCAGGAGCAACAGGAACACTGCGTTCCATGGCCACCCATCTGACAGATGGCACTTAGCTTTTCTGCAGTGCTGTAGGTGTGGAGACAGGCTGAAAGCTTCAGCTTTAGCAGCTCTGATCTCCAGGAGGGGCATGCAGCTCAAACATAAACCTTAAAAGAGAAAGGAGATGTGCTGCATATCTCAGCCTTGACTGTCATGTTCCTGGGCTTTGCACTCGAGTAGGGGGAGGCAGCCAAAGAAAGGCAGCAAAGCACAGGACAAGTGTTTGTCCCAGTGGATCTGCAGGCACTGTTGGAAAAGGAGCCATTCCTGCTACTGACACTAACCTGGGATGGGATTCACTTCTCTCCATCTCAGGCACCTGTGATGTATATACACTTGCTGAACTGGGCACTCTAGGCTTCTCTTATTAGTTAATGGAAGTGATTATCTATTTTTAGACATAACTCACCTGTCTTATTTTAGCTCTCTATTTTAGTGTATGATGAATTGTATGATGTCCATTAACAATTCAGGAGAGAGTCTAATTCAAATAGCTCAGATGTGGACCTCTTAATTGATTTATTTGGATCAGTTCTACCCCATCTGCTTAGCACTGGGTGTCTTCCAAGGCTAAATCTGATGCAAATAGTGAGAGAGACAGTCAGAAAGCACTTTTGGTTTCTTTGCCGAGATAGCAGCATATTTTCAGGTGTGACTTTGGCAGCTGAACACTTGAATTGGCTGTGGTCACTTTGTATCAAAAAGTGTCATTGGTCCTTGTCTAAGGGCTGTATGGTCTCCATCTGTACAAGCTCCATCTAGCCAGAAAAGGAAAAGGAGTTTAGTTGCATTCCCTCTCAAGTATCTGCTGTTTAATTGGCAAATTCCTTTCCGTCCCTTGCCCTATCCCTTTTCCTTACAGCTCTCTGTCTGGACCCCTCTTGATGTGGCCAGACCTGGCAATTCTCTGTAACTCCTCTGAGGTTGCTTACCTTCCTTACCTTTTACTGAAACTAAGCCGCTCGCCACAGAGGCAAGAATTTCAGCTATACCTCAATAGCCACTGCTGTAGGACCTGGAATAACAGATCCCTGCATGTGACCTACACACATCTGCCTCCCACATTGTACCCAGAGCTTGCTATGGGTTGGAAGAGGCAGCAATGAGGAAAGCTGGGCCCCACCAAACATTTCTAAGCTGATGAAAGGACCAGGAGTTCCTCAGTGGTGGTCCACGTGCAGGGACTAGGTATAGGCAGCAAAGCATCTCGGTAGGGATGAAGTACAAGAATGATGAGAGACTGTTTTGTCTCCCACACCGTTTTCCCACAGCTGATGTGGAATCATGATGTTTTTCATGGGAACAGAGCTCGTGTGGCACATTTCTGAGCCTCTGGGTACTCAGAGAGCTACACTCCTTGAGGATACTGCAGGCCGTGAGCCATCAGTGGCTGCTGCTGCCCACACCCTGCCTGGCAAAACTCTGGAAAGATCAGCGGTCCCACTGCTGAGGGCTCTTACAGGGGGGTCTCTGCTATGATAGTCTCAGGGTGAGTTGGCCCTAGGAGTGGGTTATATGGAGACTGAGAAATGAGGCATTTGTGATCAATTCAGCTGTCTAATGGAACTAGGATTGAATTTCTCATTTCCTAGCCTTGCTTGTAGCCTGAATACTGGTGCATCTCTTCTTGCCCTTGCTTTTTAATCTGAAAGGTTTATCTTCAATTTGTTTAATCCCTTTCCACATCATATAGTTGTCAGTGGTGTACAAATCTGCTGGATATTTCTTTTAATCTCAGTTCTGACCTGACTGTGCATACCAACTGTCTAATGATGTCATGAGCTCTGAGACTCCCATCCTTAAACTCAATCTGAATCCAGTAGCTGTTCTAAATAGGAATATCTGTGTATTCACACACATAGGATGGGTTTCCATATCCCCTTTTGCCAGCTAACACTGGCAAACTTTGTCCAGCTAATCCTGGCTGGACTGAGGACACTGAACCACTCTTCGTTCTGCTCACCACTTACATTTTGTTTCCAGGCTGTCATTCCAAGACAGATGATTGTAGAGAATGTTACTCCCCCTAAAATCTATCCCTGGAATTCCATCCCATAATTACTGAACACTTAGCAACCGACTCCTCATCCCCCTTATCAAAATCCCTGTTATCTTTTAAAATTTCTATTGGCTCTTAAAGCCGACAAGTTATTGGTCCTTTTTTAGTTAAGAATTTTAAGATAATTGGTTAGTTTAAAAGCTGTAGTTTTATTGGTAGAAATTTCAATCCTTTGTAAACCTATAAAAGCCCTTTGTTATCTGATATATTCAGACATCGTTGTACCTCCCTTTGAAGAAGTAAAGCTATCTTCAGAACCAGTGCTGCGTTGTCTCAGCCTTTCTATACTCCGCTATTGGGTAGCTGTTAGCCCGACAGCCACAAGTCTAGAGAAATCTAGACCTGAAGCTGTTAGGCTTTGGGACTGGAAAGCACCGACCCAGAGAAAAAACAGCTACAGATGATGAACTTGGCCTGTGATTAATCACAGAAGCTTTGGATAAAGGGTGAATGTTGATCTTCACAGATAGGATTTCTTCTCTATGAGAGAAGTGCAGATGTCCAAGGATGTGTAGGATGCAAAGAATCTACCCTGCCACGCTGATACTTTATAAGCACAAGTTCAGAGTAAGTGTCCAGCTGTCATATCAGAACACAGCAGTGATGAAAGCTTCATCTTCCAGTGCAAGATGATCCGGTAGGATGTCCTATAATATGGAGTGCTGATATGTGTCATGTCCCAGGCCTCTGGTTCTCAGTTATCCTTCTTGGTCAAAGGAGAAAAGAGCACACAGCAGGTTCTAACTATATCAGTTACTGTACATCTGAATTGTGTCCTGATTCTAGAAGAATATCTGTTATATAGCATAAAATACATGAAATGCAAGTCATTTGGCACACTTAGGGAGCTCTGGCCTACAATTCTTTCCCCTTTCTGCTTCTCTTGTTGCTAATGAAACAGCTGCTTTTTGGTTTCAGGCTTTTACCTATTTTTAGGATCCTTTTATGCTATTGGCCCTTTGAAATGTATGAATTGTTTTGAAAGAAAGCCAGTGTCATTGCTGTGAGGCAAGAGGAAGGCCTACAGGTGAAGACATGTCTGGTGATGAGAAACTCTCACCTTTTCATCTCCTCCCTTCCTTTATTTCTATAGACCAATCCAGTTCCCCATGGCACATAGTTCCATGTCTTTTCTGCTTTTATTTAAGAATTACAATTCTATCAGCCACAGTCCTTCATTAGCACAGCACGAGAAGATATCTTCCACCTTAGGGAGAGAATTTTTTTCACATCTAGGCCCCTACTTCTACTGCAGGATTGTGCTGGCCCAAAGTAGAAGAGGAAGTGGAGGAGCTTGGTTTATAAGGAGAGAAGCTGGAGAACAGTGCAGAAAGAAAGAAGCTGTGAATGAAATAGAGGGCAAGTGGAAGGTAGAATCTATTTATTGGATGAGTATTAAACCTTGTTTCTGTGAGCGGGTCTGTTCTCACTGGGATGTCAGATTTTGCCACTGTGCAGCAGGATTTCACTGGAAGAGCTGTGGGTTGGCAAGTTGAAAAGAGTCAGGTTATCCTAATGACTGAGGATGCCAAAGATACAAATCCAGAATCACTGAATTGGTGTGTACTCTGATCTGCCCAATATGACTGCAGGTGGGACTTTAAATGTGATATAAATCATTGCAATTCTTCATTAGTTATTTACAATCTGCAATTAATCAATTCAGCACTGAACTAGCTTAAGCAGGAGTTTCTTATGGGATTTGCACTTTATAGGCTGGAGGCCCATCTGTGTCTCACTGACACAAATGAACACGCTGTGGTTAACTAAAGCAGGAAGAATCATACTTAGTGTCTTGGTTGCGGTGTTAGCAACTTACTCCTTCCTTTTAAAATCAAAGCCACATTCAGCTCATTTTGGATTATTAAAAAAGGAGTTTTTATTTTTGTTCCCTGGTTTCTGAGCTTTTGCCTGAAAAATGTTTTTGATCTGATCAAACAATTTTACCCTTCCAGACTTTATTCTCATTGCTGCATCCATTTCTGCCTTGAGGCAGAAGAAGAGGACTTCTTTTTGCTCTGCATCCCTGCACAATTTCACATGCAATTGAGTTATCTCCAGCATGTCTGCTAAAATCTGGCTAAAGACAAGATGAACACAGCAAGGTTTGGTTTTCTTTTTTATGGCTGAAAAATCTGGTTTGAATTCTGTGCTACAGAGAGGATCTCTGTATGTAGTATATGCAGAGATTGCAAATACCTGCCATGTTTTCCCCTGCTTAAAATAGAGCCACCTATGACACCTGTATAGTGTCCTGTATTCTTAGTGCACAGTAGACAATGAAGTTTAGGAAGCACATTTTGTTAAACAAAGCATGGTTAAGGAGGTAGATGGTTGGGAAAACTAATTCTCCTTAAGATTATATGTATTAATCCCTATCTGTTGTTCCTGCCCTTACTCTCATTTTTTTAGAAAAAAAATCAGGGATTTGCTTCCATATCATATTGCAGTTGAAAATACAGTGTTAAAATAGTGTTGGATGGCTGGAAGGGATGGCCTAATGAAAGTGATGGATGGGAGCAGCTGGAGAGATAGTGAACATCTGTGATTTTTGAAATTAATAACCATGGTATAAAATAAGTTTTGTGGTTTTATAATGTATTTGACATTGTCCCCAGCAGTAACTCTGCTTTATGTCTTTGTACAATGCTCAGCAGAATCTCTTTTTGTTATAAATGAACCGGTAATTTAGTGACCCTCAACTGATACACCAAACAAAGAGCTGGTTGGTCTCAGATGACCAGAAGCTGAAATGTTGGGATAATGTTGCTCCCTAGTAACTTTATGTGACAGCTAGTCATCTCAGATGACCATGAGCCAAAATTTTGGAATACAGATCATGTCTAGTAACCCCATGTAATAACTGATCTCAGATGACCCCAAGCTTTGGGTACAAGGGTAACTATGTGTGATAATTAGTGACTTTGGATGACCATGAGCCAAAATTATAGAGTAAAGGTAACCTCTAGTAACTCCATCTATTAATTGGTGATCGCAAGTTACTCTCTGTGCTGATTAGCAACCACAGATGATGCCCATGTTCTGACTGTTGACTTCTGCCCTCAGACACGCATGCTGTGCATGTGATTTTGGGGTCATCACATTATCTCCTAGAGGTCAGTTCCAGATGCCCATGCACCAAATCTAACTCTGCAGATCAGCTCAGGCCTATCCTGTCCTGTATTTCTTTCTCAGAAGTCCCCTGAGATGTCCCTGTGAGCCCACAGAGTACCCTGAAGTTACTTGGGGGCCAAATGTGCTTCAGGACATCCACTGAGATCATCCTGATACCCAGAAAGACATTTGGACTCCCCTGAGGCTCAAGAATTAGGCCCTACTACAATTTTTCATTCCTCACTTGGCTTCTTGGGATCATTTGAGTTTACAGAGGTACCAGTTAGATTCCTTGGGACAGCCCAAGGTGAGTTCCTGCTGAATTGTAACATTCCAGCTGCTTTCAGTGGCTCTCCAGATCCAATGTCAGTTGGAAGGAGCTGGAGTGGGATGAACCCAGTAGAAGATTTGCGTTACATATTTGTCCTGAGTGCAGCTTTCAGGCAGCATTCTCTGAGAAGAGCACATGAAGAGTAAAAATGGTGACCCCCCGTGCATCTCGTCCTCTACTTCCTCCAACAGACAGCATTATTTAATAGAAACATAATGTCAAAAACGGAAAATAGGAAGCAGCCCTGTTTTATTTCAGGAGGGAGGGTAAGAGGCAGCTGCTTTTCCTGAGAAAACTGTTATGAAGTTGACAGAAAGTGTCTTTCACCTCTTTACATCATATGGAGCTTTAGTAGAGTCTCAACCTCAGCAGGACTCTGATGTCATCCATCACCTCTCACCACAGTGCCCTCCTTCTCTGGGCCTCTTGGAACTCATTGCCTGAAGTCCTTCAGCTCCCCATTTTCCACTTCATGGTTTTGGCTACTAAAACCATTAATGTCACCTTACTTAGCAGTTGCCTTATAGGAAGAAGCTACAAACAGAATACACTTCTTGATATCTATGCACCTTGGAGACTTTCTACCCTGTGCAAACACATGGGCCCCCAGTGGCAGATCCCTGTGAGTTTTTTAAAACTGGATTAATCTTTGCTTCAAGTATTAGAGATAAATTTTCTCAGATTTCATAAGAAAAAAAATCAATTAAAAAAAACACCAAAACAAACAAAAATTCACCAAAAAACCAAAAACCAAAACAGTTACAGGATTGCATGGGGAAAAAAGACCGTAATACAAACTTATCCAAGAGAAGAGGGAGTCTGGGTTATAGGGAGAAAATCAGATATTGCAAAGTCCAAATGTGCAGTTCTAAATGCCTAGCACTAGCTGAAGCCAAAAGAGCTCTCTTTACACCTTTTCCCCCCTTTCTTTTTTGCAACCTACATCCTGCTGGACTTAGAACTTGTAGACAACAAAATACAGAAGCCCAAGGTGACCCATCTTCAGTCCAGCTGCAAATACACATATAAAGATGCTTCCACTTGGCTTTAAGCTGTTGAAAAATGTGAAGGAGACCATAAACACCAGTGAAGCCCCAGGAAGTCCTAGGGGTTGTCCTACATGGCAAAGAAGGACAGGGCACAAATGGGGCAAAGCACCATTCCACAGCGGCCATGCAGTAGAAGAGGCATAACCATGCTAAAGACAACAAATAGTGGTGCTACATCTCTTTGATGCATCTTAGCGAGTGAGTAAACCCATACTTGGTGCTGCCCTGCGACAAAATCCAGGGCAAGAGACCAGATCATGCTCCCTTCAAATGACTGTTAAAACAAGTACTGAAAATACTGCAACCAGTGCAGAACCATTTGAGAAAACACTGTCAGCTCCTGGTTTCAGTCATCTGTGTTTAATGGGTTTGCTCATCCTTTCATCCTGTCAAAACCAATGGTCAGAGCAGAGCATCAGATGGTGTCAATGAAGAGTCTACCAGAATGCCAAAAGGCAAAATTCCAGGTCCTCAGGTAAACCCTAGGCACGTTAGGTAATAGCAGTGGTGTTGGTCTGATTGAAAATGTTATTTGGGCCTTTATTTAATAGTTTTCTTTCAGAGCAGACTGCTTTTCATTACCATTTTAAATAGACATTACCACCATAGTTAATAACTTTCATGGTTTTTTACCCTCCAGCAGCTTTATATTTATTCTTAAATTATAAATGTTCTGCTTTTCTCTGGCATATGTTTTTTTGTTGTTGTTAGGGTTTTTTTTTGCTTTTTGGGGTTTTTTTTTTCTTTTTTTTGCTAGAACCTGGCAATAAAATACTCAGGAGAACCATGCACTTGCAAAAGAAAGAAACAATGGAAATGAGATGAAGACCTATGTCATATTCATCTCCCAGCAACCTGCCTGTCAGCCCAGAATGTTGCTTTAAAATCCATGCAGTTATGTGCCTCCACAGCAAAGCCTCCAGCCTGATGAAATTTGTGTGGAATTTGTGCTCGGTGGAAATACCTGAAATATTGCAGTTACCTGTTGGTTGAAGAACAAGCATCCACAAATAAATGCAATTTTGAATTGTCCCATTGACTCACCAACACCACAAAATATAACATTCCCTTTCCTTCTGGAGCTTAGCAGTGCTGCTGTCTCCATGTCTGCACAGACACCAACAAAAGCTGCAACAAAACACAAACACCCATCTCCTCTCCTGCCTGGATATGACTTCAGAGGAATTTTCTTAGGGATGTGGGATGCCTTTCAGATATTACAATAATGTTTTAATATACGGAAAATTCAGTCCAGCCATGGTATCTCCAATACAAAAATAGCTTGTTCTTCTTCTCTGCCACTCCTGTGTCAATAAAACTACTATTGAAACTTTGGGGTTTATTCAAAGAGCAGCAAACCTTACTGGGAGCCAGGAATCACTTAATAATAACAGAATGAGTGTGACTAAGTAAAAGGCCTAAAAGAGAGCTCAGACAGCTAAAATACAATAAAAGAGACAAGATTAGAAGTAACTGAATATTTAAAAACAGTGAAGCACTGGTTTTGGAACAAGAAAACTTTCTGACAAAAATACCAGTATAAGATGTTTATAAGATGTTGCAAAAGCTGTTTCCTACACAAAATGCTGGGAGCATTGATGGAATAGTCAAATTTGTGGAATCACTAGACATTCAGTGCAAGCCAGAAAAATTGTTTGGTGCAAGTCCTCTAAGAAGTGCATACCATTTCCAAATTCTTTGAGTGCTGAGTGCTGTAGGACATCGAGATCTGAGCAAGATATAGTTAGAAAGCAACACAGGCCTCAGAAGTTGTTCCCATTTCAGATATTTCTAAGGGCACTTTTAATTGGCAATATACAAATACAAACTCCTCTAGATATGAGTAATGACACAATCTTCAACTCTCCAAGTTTCTCAGTGACATATAATTTTAGTATGAGATAGTTATCTCCATTTAGAATAATAAGAGAACAACTTGGGTAGGTTCTGAGCTAAACTTCTTGAGACTGGTTTGCAATGAAAGAGAGAGAAAAGTAGCTCAGTAAATTAATCAGCAACAGAAGGACTTTTGGAAAGCTTCAGTATGTTCAGAAGACTCTGAACACTGAAAAATATGTATAAATACATATAAATATATCTTCATAAATACCCCAGAAGGGATTGAAGAATCACTTCCTGGTTTGACGGTCTGGCTGTAGTAATGCATTGCAGCCATGAGCAGAGAGCTGTTTTTTGTATCCCTCTCACATTTAAAACTGTACATTGTCCTAGCTAAACATAATTTGTCAAAGATGTCTGACTCTATCACCAGTTTCTACACTTAATCAAAATATACCATTCTGTCATTAGTCACTAGCATCAAAAGGATAAGAAAACTTACCACAACTCCCTTATTTTCCAGAGAGCTCTCTGTTAGGTAGTTCTTATGCCTTCTCAGGATGCAGTGACTTTGAGCAATGACTTTCTCTTATTGTATATTTATGAAACATTAATTACCTGCTGTAAATAAATAGTGGTGGCTTGTAGGAAGCACAAAACCTAAACATGTATGAAACATGCCAGCAAAGCATTTATTTTATTAAGGTACAAAACAACCTGCTAGACATTGAATGTAAGATAAGGTAAGGAGGAGAGAAAAATGCCTGTCTCTAATCAGCTCAGAAGTTTAACAACACTGAAATGTTGCAGATTCGTGCCACATACCATTTCACAGAGAGCTGCTGTAGAGGAAGCAGGGTGTGACACAGGTAAGGCTGGGTCATATTCTGCTGGAGATTTATTAACTGACTGCTCGATGTTTTCTAATTATCATAGAACATTTTGGAATAATCTCTTTCCGACCCCACTGTCATAGGGAGGGACACCTTCCACTAGACCAAGTTCCTCCAAGTCCATCCAGTCTGGCCTTGAACACTTCAAGTGATGGAACATCCAGAGCTTCTCTTGGCAACCTGTGCCAGTGCCTCACCACCCTCACCCTAATTATCTGAAACAATCTCAACACCATGCACTACTGAAGGACATAGAGCTATTTATGTTTTCTGTAGAAATCCAAACCTCCAACAGCTTGAAATAAAGGTGCTCTTTGTGGATTTATTGACAGCAGAGGAGATCCTTGCACTTTTAAAGAGACAGGAACAGGAGCTGGCAATGCTGCTGAAGACATTGGGGAAAGCTGAGGGCCACACTTCTGCTGTGTCGCCCATCTTTCACCACAACAGGATCACAGGGACCAAAATGCAGTTCATTTCCCATAACTTGTTTTCCCTTTTGCCATGGGTAACACATCTTCCAAATGCCATTTGCTCTAAAGAGGATCTCAAAAAAAACCTGAAAACAATCACCTGTGGAAATGTCATACTATCTTAGTGTAGTATTTATTATATAGTACTTATGGAATTGGTGATTTATCCTTCAAAAGGTAAAACACCCAAGTATTATATGAAACAACATACAGTTCTTGCTTTAGGTTTTGGCAGATTTTTAGGAAATCTCTGAAAATTTAAAGAATAATAATAAAAAAATTAATGTTTTGAACACTTATTTCATATAGACTTCCAACTGTATGGGCCCCACAGTAGTTCAGAAAGCATCTCTATGTATAGGCATGTGGGAGGTCACTTCCTTTCATGACTGACACGAGTCTGCCTCCTTTTTACACAGGAAGGCTTCAGAACTTGAGGAAACACAGGCTGGGTCTCTCCCAGTTTTCCCTTCCCCAAAGATTTCACTCTGCCCTTCCTTGTTAACTGCCATAAATGGCTACTGCAGAAAGAATGAGAATTTGATTAGGATGCATCACACAGGCCAACGAACATGAATCAGCATCATTCATCCCACTGCGGCACAGCACCTCACAATGAAAACCACATGGGAAATCTGAAAAGTGACAGTCCAGATTAAAAGGAAATTAGGCCTGAACTTCAAATTTAATTAATTAATTAGTCAATTATTACATGGAAATATTGTTTTCACCGCCAGACCTAAGTATCTCCAAAATATCCAAAGCTGTTATCTTTGTTAAGGTATGCTTCTAATAGCAACTTATGCATTTTAAAGATTACAAAATAATATGAGAAATAAAAACTTATTAAATAGCTGTTAATTCTCAGTATCCTTCTCAGTGTAATGAGGTCAATATTCTGGTATCAAGATGAGTTCTTTGGTTCAGTGGTGTCAAGTTGCTAATTAGGTACATTTATCAATAAAAATCAGCCATTTGTTTTGAATCCTTTTTATAGTGGATATCTCTGGTTGCCAGCAAAATGAGGTCAAAGTGAACAGAGGGGCAGTGATATCTGTATTCCCGGCCTCCACTCATTTAACAGCTCATCACATTTCTACTTCCTTGTGTTTAAAATAGAAATGAATTTCACAAATTAGATTGAAATCCATGAGCAATTAAAAAAAAAGAGTCAAATGCTGTTATCACTCTGTTAGAGAACTCTACTATCATTGCTTCGGTAACACAGCAAAAAATGGTCCTATAATTGACACTGGATAGATAGCTGGAAAGCAAAATAATGAAGTTGCCCGGGGTAAATTTGAAGAAGTGAAGTCTTTTAACTAAAGAGAAAATAATTGGAAAGTTTTAGCTAAGAAATAATTGGGAAATGAACAGAACATGACCATAAATGAAGCTTGTGTAGGCTTAGATAAAAAATAGAGCAATTGAGACAAAGACAGCATTGGCAGTGATTAGAAAAGACAGAAAATTAGAAAAAATGACAAAATGTTATCCATAGATGTTGCCTTCTTTAAAGTCAGAGTTTTCTATGGAGTTGTATGAAAAGAGAAGTTGGGGTGAAGAAATGAGACCACATCATTGCATGAGACAATCTTCTCTAATGAAGAGCAAATCACCTGTGGATTAATGATTTCCTCTGGGGCTGGGGTGCACAGTGCACTCTGCACTGTTTTTCACCAATTTTTCTGCTGCATGAAGGGTATGGAAATTTAGCAGGAAATAAACCCTCTTGTGTCCCAGCTGGTCCTTAGTAACCAGAGGGGCTGGATGGGGCTACACTTAATTTCTGATTGTAGTCAATTCAGCACTGTCAGTCTGGTGTAGTTCAATAGAATTTGCATGATCATAGATTTACAAATAGTGCATTTTACCAGTCCAGTATTATAGGTCTGGCTGAGTTCGGTGAGAGCTTTCACAAATCCGATGATTTATTCAAACAATGGGAAAGGAGATTCAGGATTACAGAATTCAGATTCAGGTGAAAAATGCACTAACTTGCAGAGTGTTGCTGTGTGTTGAGACAGAAGTGACAAAGATATTAGTGATGCCTATATTTACATATATATATATATATATATATATATATATATATATAAATGTAAATATTCAAAGGTCTGCTCCAATATGGTTGGAGGTGTAAAGTCCACCTAAAGGCCTCCCATCGGGACAGAAGGAGACACATAATCTGTCAGAAGATCCTGAGAAACCAGGGGTGTTTCTCCCTCTCTTTTTAAAATATTTATTTTTGTTTTCTTTATCTGCCAGAACTTCGATGTCACTGCAGGCACACACCACTCTGTGCCCAAGAGCTGTGCACATGCATCACCAATGTTAACAGTTCCCAGGCACTGGAATTAGCACCAAGGCAGAGCAAGGCAGCTGGCCACAAATGTGCCAGTGAACTGTGTGCATATATTGCAGTCAAAATCTGATGATTTTGAGGTGCAGCTCATCCGGGTTCAGCTCCAATTCTCAGCTGAAGCTACTGTCTCGAGTTGCTCAACATTCAGAAGAAATGGACACATCACTGATTTAGTATTTGTCCTTTTTTTTTTCCCCTGGGAAAATTTCTAGGGATCTGTAGGTTTTATTCACTCTGTCATCACCACTATTTTGCTTCTCACATCTCTGTCGTCCAATGAGCCAAATCACTGAAACAAGCTGGGTAAGAGAAACAGAATAATGTAAGCAAAATACTGTTCTGTACTCTGCAACCATCTTGCAAACAGATCACTGATTAAAATACCAAACTCAGTCTCATCCAGCCTCTGATCTGAGTGGGAAGCAAAGGTGATTTCTTCTACTCTATAAACATTCCTTTTTCAAGAATAAACCATCACCTCTTGTGACAGTAAAAAGTTTCAGAGATTCCTTGTTCTTTTCTTCCTGAGGTGCAATTTGGCTAGGTGGGAAGAAGCACAGTCCTGTTTCTGGATACTTTCACCAGTAAGACTGGTGCTGTACCTCTGTCATAGATCACTTACACTCCCTCAGGAAAGGTGCACTATCTCCCAGTTTGAACCTTGCAGTCCTGCTAAAATGGCATGGATGCATATGCAGGGGAAAACGTCAGAGCCTGACTCCAGAAGAACAAGTAGGTAAAGTTCCACACACTGCTTGTTTGTTATCAGGGAAGGAAAACCCCACCCTGCTGTTATGTCCCTTGTTCTCCTTCACAAAGGCACTCTATAAACTGGAAGTATGTGAAGGGCAACATTTAGAAGAATGTAACAGTGTCGATGCATTGTGATTCTATGAGAAATAGCACACCTAATCTTCTCATATGATACAGTTACAGCAGTAACATTTTTTTAAAATCAGCTAATCCCACTGGTTCCAGTTTTCTTCAGGGTGTCCAGTCCTTGCCTGTATTTTTCCTTTGCTCCATATTCATTTTCTATTCTTGCAGAGGGATTTTTCATCAATATATGCTGTTAACTCACAAATACAATGTTTTTAGGAGCAATATATCACTTTTAATAGATGATCCTTTCATAAAATATACATTTAAAACCATCAGCAATGCCCAATAAATAAATAGCTAATTAATACCCCATATGTACCAAATAAATATAAAATATATCTATATAATAGAAATATCCTTTCCTACACAAGTTAGGAAAGATCTCAAACAAAAGATTCTAAACCTTTAGCTTGGTAATACGCATATCTATCAGCATCTTGCACTGTTTGTTCCTTCAGCATTAAAATTGAATGAAGGTGGTTTCTAGTAACAACATCATTTGCTCCTCCCCCTACTCTTCACTCTTTTAAATGCTATTGAAATCTTTAACATAAGATTTTTCCTTTGCTGTTTCTATCCCAAGGTTAAAGCTTTTTCAGCAATAGCTGAAAATGGACTTTGAAATAAGCAATGTGGTTGCAAGGATTGCAGCGAGGTTGGATGTACAATTAAGATAATGGTTGCACTGTCCATCTGAATAATCACTTAGATAATAACTACTGTATTGGAACATTTTATGATGTGCAGAATAAAACCAAAATCAAAAGAAATTCCCTTTGAATAAATATTTGACATGGCTGAGTGCTGCAACAGCATATCTGAATGATAAAAGATGTTCACTAAGCCAAAACTGTATTCTCTGCTAGAGAAGAGGAGGATTTAATTTGTTGTTTTTTTCCCCCTCTAGAGTTATATTTTAAATCCAAAGTGTTGCTTTCTTGAATGCTCAGTTATTTCTTGAAAGGATATGCTCCAAAAATAAAATAAAATAAAATAAAATAAAATAAAATAAAATAAAATAAAATAAAATAAAATAAAATAAAATAAAATAAACAAAAAATCGTTTTAATCTTTGTTGTGCCAGAAACAACCTGTTTCAAGAGAGGATGTTCTGCACAGGGGAAACAAATCTTTGGGCTGATTCTCCCTGGGGTAGCAAAAAGCATCTTGAGGTAGAAGGCTATTGTGTTTGATTTCTTAGCTATCTGGGCATATAGACTTCCAGGGCAGGTCTATACTATTGCCATGCTATTGTATTCCCTGATTTGAATTTGTCAATCCAGTAGATTTATTTTCTCTGAGAAGTGGTACTCCAGACTCATTAACTACACCTTTTCGTAGGAAGCCTGGTCATAACCTTTCAATTACAGCTGCTGTGAGTCACCCAAGTGTCACAGTCAGAAATGAATCAGGATCCTTAAGTGTTTATTACCATAGCACCATCTTTTGCAATGCATCACTTTTGTAGATTTTTATCACTCTGAATATGTTTTGATCTTGTTTATTGAACTGGTGTTAATTTCTTGGTTGGTTTGTTGGGGTATCTTAGTAAGAGTTTACCAACCAAATTTCAGGAAAATCGTTGTTAATACAGTAGGTTAAACTTATAGTTTAAAGATATGCTACTTTGGACCAAAGGGTAAAAATATACACTGTTTTGCTACAGTGCCCAGGAGAACCAACCCTTCCTGTTTCACTAACCTTTATGAGGCAACAGTCTATCCCCAAAGTCCAAATGACATTTTTCTGATACAGTTCAGGCAAGAATGTATTGAATGTGCATCCCTTGCTATATAGTTGCTAACAGAAGTAGATAGTTCAAGTGACCTTTGCCAGGTCCTGTGTTTACCAGGGGTATTAATTAAACTTCCATGAAAAAGTCCTCAAAGATTACATTAGGACAAGGTATAACATTTCTGACATACTTGGCCTATTTTGGGTGTCATTTAAACAGCAGAAGGTACCTGTCATGCCTTTCATTAGACAGGATTATATATCTCTAGCTTTGCTGTAACAATTTTCCATTTTACTCAGCATGATGCAAACCATCAGATGCTCTGAAGGTCCTTAGATATCTGCTCTGGCTGGCTGATACTGTGTTTCTTGTGGTCCTAAGCAGGATCAAAAGAAAAAACATTGTGCCAAATGATCTAACTGTCAATCCCAAACTAATTTTTCAACAGTTCCATAAATAGTCTTTAGCACTTGTTAATAATCTTACAGTTTTGGATTAGTCATGTAAGCCTTACATGCCTTAAAATATGCAAGTTTTTTGGTTCTAGGAGGTGTATTCACCTATTCTACAAAGCAATAACAACATATAAGCTCAACATAAAAAGTGTGTGATGCCTGTAACCACCACAATCTTAAATCAGACCTGCCTTTGGGAGCATCTTGCTTGTATCCTGTGGCAGACATGCCTTTGCAAGACTTTGCAGAGCTGGTTTTGGAAGAAGGAAGGTTGATTTTTTGAAAAGTTAAAATTAATAATTAAGATTTCTATTTAATTTTGCAGTCCCAATAAAGTTGAAACTCACAACAGACAGGAGTACATAGAAGCTGAACATTAATACAATGTTTTACATTTTCATTTTAAAAGGAGTGTCAAAGCATACTAAAGCTGGATATAGATAAAACTGAGGGTGAAAACAAAAGCTTAGATAAGCGTAGATAAGCTACTCCAAGATATGAAGAAATGCAAGCCTCCTGCAAACACATTGGAAAGAAACTTACTGGAGAATTTACATTACTAACTGAACCTAATTTCTTTTGTTATCAGTCTCAGTAAGGAGAGTGATTGTTTTGTTTGTTTTCCTCTCCCTTCATGTGTTTATGGAATACTCTATGTGGCAATTTAAAGATACTTAGATGTTCTTCTGAGAAGTCAGAATCACTGGCCTCTTTTCATTTATCCAGTTTACCAAAAGAAATGAAAATTGAATAATCCTCCATGGTAGGGACAAAATGAATTTTCTCCTAAAACGATGCCTTGTTGAATCTTATTGAAATGAAATAATGATTAGACCATAGCAGAGAGGTGATATATGTGTGTAGGGACCCACATTCCACATAAACACAACTATAACTCACTATATTTTATTTGATCACAAATCTAGTACAAATGTTCTCCTGGCTGACAGCTCGGATCCAGTAAGACATAACTGGGGATAGGTGTTAATGTCTTGTCAAAGTTATACAGTTTCTTTTTGAAAAAGACATCTGGTTGAATTGCTCAATGCCAACTGAATCCTTATAACCAAAGGCAATAATTTCTTGCTACTGAATTATACCTATGAGTAATTGAAGTGATTTGCCTTTCTCTATCCTTACTTTGGTTCCTGGGATTGAAGAGACCCGGGCTTTGCATTTATTAAATAGATACAATCTTGTTTTTATTTAGTTTCCATTTTTTAATTTTATGTTCTCTGTTAAAATTCTTCCCCTATTGTTACATATGGAGTTGCGTGTGTAACAGTGCCAAAACACAAAGCATGTCTTATTTCCAGTTCTTGCCTTTCTTTAAAATCACAGCTTGGTGGGCTTTTCAGGGGAACCATGTCTGAAATGTCTAATGTCTATAGAAAAAGCTCTTAAAAAGGCATTAAAAAGGCATTTACAACAAAACACACTCATCAGTAGGGTTTTCTTTTAAATGAAGAAAGCCCTCATAACTAGCCCTAGTGATGCATTTCACAGTACTTTTTTTACTGCCAAGAAACTGCAATTATGATATGAAGTTAAGCTTCCTTTTCTTTACGCAGTCTTAGAATATGCTACAGGCTAGCAATCTGCTCTTTTCCCCATGTTTATTAAATCCAGAGGACAAAGAGGTATACTCATTCCTGAGAGGTAGCCTTATCAAAACCTCTGCATGGGAATTTTATAAGAGCATTTTACTTTATCTGTTGAGCAACACAGTCATTTTCATATTCAAGATTATAAAAGTGACTGAAGATAACTTTATGTACACATAGCCCCATGCACACACACACATATATATATGCAAAATATTGGAATGTTTTCCTTTATAACTGCTTAGGCTCAGACAAGGGTTGTTAACAGGTAATCTTCATGGCATTGACTAGACAGACCAACTATGAATATCAACAGTGGAAGGAATTTCAGTCTTTTCTAAGCACACTAAACAGTACTAACAATACTAAACAGTTGTCAACTTACCTGAGGCATCTCCTTCTTCCATTTAACTTGGAGTCAAAAGAGCCAAGAGGAATAATAGATTCATTGTATGCAAAATGCTGCATTTCAGCTTTTGACCACTGCTAAATGCAATTTAATAGGCTAAATGAATGCAGCATGCAGTATTTATATACGTCCTCACAGTTCCTTAAGAATATGCTATACATTATTTACAGAGTAACGCTAGACTTTGCTAGCCATTTATGAAGGATTAGAAAATAGCTGAATATGCCAACATACTTGTTCATTCCTTTTAATTAGTAATTTAGAAATGTTCCACCTTAATTAAAACCTTAGTGTATTTTTGCACATATTCAGCACTCCCTTAGAAATACAGGAAAGAAAAGCTCTAACAGAGAAATCTCCAACTCACCCCTTCTTTTCACCTTATAAATTCTTAGTTCCACATGCAAGAAAGAGATGCACAATTCTAGTAAAAGAGAGATTAGATAAATATTTGAGATTTTTTATCTGTTTGCAAACAATCTTCAGATAAAACCAGAAGTTACTTCACTGGCTCTGGAAGTTGTAGTGAGCTTCCAGTGGCTACTTGGCTTAACATTCAATAGAATAATTTCTAAAAGAGATGCTCAAAAGGACATCTGCTCAAGATCACGTGTAATGTCACAGTTGGGATATTCAAGTTATGTATTGGATCACTTGGTTCCAATCTCTGCTCCTGACCAGTTAAGAAAGGGGATATCAGAAGATCAGATAAGTATTGTGCCATGTGGGTAATGCTGGCTGGCTCCTCCACTCCAATCTCATTTCTGAAGAGGGATGGGAGCCACTGGTACACATAACTGTGTTCAGGAGTAAAATGGCACAGGCACAGAAATAACTACTGCGGGTTACAGAAAAATAAAATGTTCATACCCCTGATATTAAAATGGCATGAAAAAGAAATAAACTACCTTGCATTCCTCAACTTTATCACAGAAAAAGAGCATGCACACGGAAGTTAATCACAGAACAGCTGTTTCAGTATATCAGCAGCAAGATACCTCCCAGTTATTCCTTCTACCCCAAAGCCCTCCTTACTTTCCTGGGTAGGATTTAAACTGTAGCCTCTCTTTAAACTCTTAAGGGGCTCTCTCAGATATCTCTGCTCAACAAAATTCAAGTTTTTGTCATGCACATTGGTTTGGCAAGTACCATTCTTGCTGTGTATAGGAGAGTCCCTTACACAGAGATGTGCAACCATCAGTGCCTCCTGTGCTTCTAGAGTATTGCAAAGGTGCTGAAAGCTTAATCTGTCACACAAAAATCAAGCAGTCTATTCTCATTCTACACAACAACAAAGAGCCATTCAGGACCTGCTTTTTAAAATGTAAACACATTGCATTAACAAAAGTGGAAAACTATATTTTTGATAGAACTGATTTTGATCTGGTTTACAGCCTTGTCTTGAAGATCTGGAGCCTATTGATAAGAACCGTCTGTCCTTGGGCTTAAAACTGAAGACATGACATTTTTGTTAATCCTATTAATCTCATTAGATATCTGCCCAGAAGTTCCTCTACAACAAAACGAAACAGAGAGGAGAATGGTTGTGGATTTTTTGTTAACTTGTGAGAGATTTTCCCTGCCTTTGGAGCATTCATAGCTACCAAAATGAAACAGTTTATACTCTGTAGAACCCTGTAAGGCCAGCATAACTCACCATGTAAGGTAATTCCAACTGATTCAATAATGTGAAGGCTATTTTCAATTTGTTTGAATGTTGCATACACCACTTTCTATAGAGGAATAGCTTGAAAATTTAGGTTACTTCAATGGACTGTTCACATTCAACTCAGTTGTTACCATCTGTTCCACCTTACCATTATAAAAGCAAGCAAGCATTGTTCACAGTTTCAGCTTTGGTACATTCTTTACCCTGAACAGAGCAAGCCATCCGTCTGTTTTCTGACAGAGAATGGAGACACAATCTGGGAAAAATTTCCTCTTCTGATACTATGTATTCTTTGAGAAGATTCTGAATATTTTAGATTGTAATATGATGGGTTTGATGAAGACCAGATAAAGTAAAAAGTGTTTAAATTATATTTGAGAATACCAGATCCCTTTCACCTTCCTCCTTATGTTCCTGGCTCTCTCTCTTCATGTGTATTTTTGTTTCACTAGTGAGGAAAAAAGTATAATGCCAAATTAACAAAGGTGACGCTGTGATATATTCTCCTTCCCTTCCTATTACAAAATTTAAAAAGGGAAATGTGTAATCTCTAACTATGATGAGATTCAAAATAATGTTCATTTTGTTTCTGGGATTATGACTGTGTAATGAACTTCAAAGCCATTTCGAGATCTCTGTTGGAGTCGTTTTATACCGTGGAAACTCTTGTATAGCAGAATCAGCATCTATACACATTGATACACTATCTTTTCTAATGGATCTCCTCTTTAAATACACAAAATGATCTATCATAAAGAAACACAATAGGATTTCCCTGATTGTAGATTTTTTTCTTTTCATTGCCCATGCACAGTATTCTAGCTGACTCTGCTTGCCAAAAGCAGCCTTACAAAATGATAGACATGGGTCTCACAGTACTTCCACTTAATGAAATATCAATATTACATTGTTAATTAGTTGCTCATCATGCCATTTGCCCTGACAATATTTCAACAATAGAAACTCTTCTGTTTAAACACCCTTGATAATCTTATTTGCTTGACATATTATGACCAGAGTAATGAACTTTCTTTATTTTTCTGTTTATTTCTTTACCCAAAGATTTCCCTTTGAGCAGTAGTTAGAAACAAAGTGTCTCATCTGTAGGACTCTAGCTTGAACTCAGAAAAGTGATGCTGGTAACCAGAAACCTGTGAATTTCCATTACTGAATTTTAGTGTGTCTTGCAGAAGAGACATTTTCAGTAGAACGCCTATCACAAAACCCCACCATTGCAATTGCTGTCTATTCTAGGCAGCCATTCTCTCTAGGCTACAGAATTCATTGCCTTGTCAGCATTACAGATTACAAACAAGAAAAGATAGGCATGTGTCTTTATGGTCCTGCTGTTCTCTGAGGACACTCCAAACCCAGAGCTAAGTAGAAGTGGGTGATGCCAGACCTGACTGCATTCTCCATCTTAAACAGAAGAAAATCAGGTCTTAGGCTACTATGACAGCTCTGTCTTTTTAGAGGAGATGACATGCTGAAACACTCCAGTTCTAACAATCATCAAGATACAAAACTTAAGCATGAATAGTTGTGTTCACCACCATGTTGTAAGCAGTTTTATTTTCTATTTAGTCTCCCACCTTTAATCTGTATTGGAAATATTTTTCTATATTTCCTACTACAAACTGTTGTATAAAAAGTTTTTGAGACACCAGTTGGATTTTTAACGAGGGAGGACTAAAGCAATAGTCTCAGTGACTTGATCCACGTTAGAGAGATAGGCACAGCTTCACCCCACCTAACCCTAAGTGCCCTGCTATTATCCACACCATAATCTTCTCGATACAAGTACTAAAATTGTATTAATCCAGAGATGCTTGCAGTCTCAACTATCTCAACTCTTGGCAGGGAATCCTAAAGAGATGGACTTAAATTTCACCTCTTAAGAAGGAAAGGGCTGCAGGAAGATTTTGATAGCAGAAATGGTAAGAAGTTTATTTCAGACCATAGAAGCTCATGCTTCAGGAAACAAACTCCCGCTTTGAACAAACAATAGGTGGATTTCAAGCTCAGTTTCTCATCCTCTGGGTGGAACCTATAAACACCAGGTTCTAAGTTAAAAATAGGGGAAATGCACAACATGTTTCTTTTTCCTTTCCCCTGTGTTCAGCACGAAATCTCCCCTGGCTTTCTGTTATGTGTATTCATTTGATCAATCCTCCCAGGTATTATGGGAAAGGAAAAATCTGATTTCTGAATCATGGTGGAGATTAAACACCATGCTGCTCACTAATAAAATAATTTTGTGTTGGATCAGTAGACAACTACTGAGGTATCCTAGTTAGTGGACAAGTAGGTATCTGCAAGCTTTACTAGTCACTAGGAAGGCTTTTGGGAATCTTTATTTTGGATTTAGCCTTTTAAATAAAATCTCGGTACAGCTTTGTGCATTCTGTGGTTAGAAAATATTCTCCAGGCAGTTACAGGCAGTAACAGTCACTGCAGTGCTTTGGTTTCCTTCACGTGTGGACACCAAAAGGAATCATCAGGGACTAACACAGTGAGTATGTCTGTCTGTCCCTGAGCTACCCATTTCCCCACCACAGCTTCCTGCATTGTTTTCCTTTCCTGTCTTTCCCTGAGACCCTTTGTTTTCAGCCCTCTATAAAAGAATCTAAAGGGTGGTTTCTCTAGTATTTGGGATCTGTGTGTTGCTGAATGCTGATAAGGTGGTTTCCCATGCACCATCAGGCTTCCTCTGTATTTGTAGACTCATTTAAAATTATTCCATAGAGTGATTTGGAATCCTGTGTAATGAGATGCATTTCTGAAATTTATTTAATATATCATATGTTTTGATAAATACTATAACATCTACCCCATGGCATCCACGGTAATGGATGCTTTAGAACAGAGACTTTATGTGGTTATAGTAGTCTAGATTGCACATATACTGAGGGAAAGGGATCAAAGAAGTCTCTTGCTAGTGGTTTTTTCAGCAATTTTGTAATGTTAGCTGGTTTCACCCTAGTTCCATGAAGCACCTCACAGAAACTCTTCCCTTAACTAGCCCTACTGAGCCCTATCTTTCTCATTATTCTTTCAACTTGATTCTGAAAAGGATTGAGGAATTTTCACATAGTAATCTGAACACTGACATGTTCATGCTCAGAAAAAAAGTTAGGTTTTTTTTTTAAAAAGATTTTTAAATGTTAAAAAAAAATAAAGCCTTTCCAGGAGCAAAATATGACTGAATGAAAATTTCCAAGTCTAAATTAAGGATTTTCAGTAACAAAAGGGGAAGTCATAAGTGGCAAGAAATTAACTCTTTTCACTTGAAATTTATTGTCTTTAACCATACAAACAATGTGAACAGAAATTCAGATTTTAATTCATGTAGATCGGCCACCAAGGACTGATAACTTTCCACAAAGGCCACTGTCCTGGGGTGACATCACAGTGCTCTGTATCCCCAAATCGTGTGTGTTTCTCATGCCTGGAGGGTTTGTTTTGTCTATCCAGGCAGCATTTCCCCCCGCCTCCGAGCACGAGCACTGCCGCCGGCCTGTTGGCAAGCTCCGCCCCTTGCTGCTTGCTGCTCGCTGCTGCTCCCTGCTTGCATGCTTGCATTTCCCCGCGCTGCTTCTGCACTTTTTCTGCAGCTTTTGCTTTACTTTTCCTTCCCTTACTAGCTAGGAACACCTGATCCTGGGCGGCCTGAACATCAAGGAACCCTGGACGCTGCGCCATCGTGACAAGAAATAGCGTTTCACTCCACCCCCCACCCCCAGCATCGGAGACGATCTGAGATTGTACACCTACTCATACGGGTGACAAATTCTTTTGGCATCCGTGTTTGTTTTTTTTCCCTTGTGTTGGGGGGTGTTTTTTGGTGTGTTTGTTAAAATAAACAAGTTTTTTCCACTTTTTCCCTTGGAGAAAGTTCCTCCCGAACCTGGTAGTGGGAGGGGGGAGGAGTTCTGGGGGTTTGTTTCCTAGGGGGACTCCTTTGGGAGATTTTTCCCCTAATTTTGTCCAAAACCAGGACTACCACAAACACTAACATTGCTTGGACAGTTATATAGATTATAGTAGTCATACATAAGTAGAGAGAAGAAGCTTGAAGATTTTTGGTGACACCATTTTCATCTGCTACAACTTTTTCTTTTTCATTTGGTCAATTTGGTCACATTGGCCTGTTTCACATTTTAATAGCTCTTTTTTTTTAAGTTAAGAATTCCAGGTCTTGTTCTGGTTTCTGGTCCCTGTTCAGTCTTTCAGGTTTCAAATCAGTTATACCCTCCTTTACTTGTAATTCATGGACCTATTACTTTTTAAGCAGAATTAAAGCATATTTTCAACTGTTTAAGTTATTCTGACTAAAGTCATTTTAAAGAGTGCTGTGCCTTACTATACCTTGTCAGGTTGTATTTGAATTCTTATTTTGTATTTTCTACTCCAGATATCATTCTATACAATCCTTAACTGTAACTTTAAAGTCGTCTGCATTTTAAAATCAAACTCCAATGCTATTCACTTGAGGGGGGGAAAAGGCAAATTTTTAGGATGAGGATTGGGTTAGTACTGCTTACAAGTCTGTTATAGACTGAGAATGAAAACTCAATCAAGACAGTCCTAATCAATTAGAGTTTATTAGCAAGCGACAGTAAGCAAAACAGCACTGGGCGGCCGGGAGGCACTGCTCCACAAACGGCGTTCAATTTCCCTCTCCCCCCATGGCCTTTTTATGCAGTTCTAATTCAGTTGACGTGTCCTTCCTTGGAGTACTCTGCATCCGTGAGGCCCGTTGCTGGGGGGGGTCATAATCTTGTCTTCTGGTGGTCACAGCAGGGAAGAGGCACCGTGTAGCTGTTTTCCTGGGTTGGTGCTTTCCAACCCCAAGCCTAACAGCTCCAGGCCCAGATTTCTCTGGACTTGGGCTGCCGGGCTTACAGCTACCCACTAGCGGAGTACAGAAAGGTTGAGACAAAGCGGCACTGGTTATGAAGATAGCTTTACTTCTTCAAAGGGGAGAGTACAGCGATGTCCGGTTATATCAGATAACAAAGGACTTTTTATAGGTTTACAGAGGATTGAATTTTCTACCAATAAAACTACAGCTTTTAAACTAACCAATTATCTTAAAATTCTTAAGGAAAAAAGAACCAATAACTTGTTGGCTTTAAGAGCCAATAGAAATCCAAAAAGATAACAGGGTTTTCGATAAGGGGGGTGGGAAGTTGGTTGCTAAGCATTCAGTAATTATGGGATGGAATTCCAGGGATAGATTTTAGGGGGAGTAACATTCTCTACAGCGCCGGGTGCTTTTCTTGTTTATTCCCCCTTGCCTAGGGGAAAATCCTTAGAAACTGGTTAAACAATCCAGTCTTTTAGCATAAGTTATGCATACCATGCTCCGTGATTTGAAACTATGTGGTCAAAGTCCATACCCGTCTCACCTCCGGCTGAAATTCATTATTCCTTACTAGGAGTTTTAATGAACAAAGTGTTTATAATGTATCACAAGACCATTATGGGGCAGTCAAAAAAGACCTAACTTTTAAAGGAGAAAATGATGCTTTTTTTTTACTCTCTTATGAAAGGTCTGAGAATACAGTTTTGTGTCATTTCAAGACTAGAATTTAGTGAATTGCCATTAGTCAAGGAAAAATCCCTCTTGGAGTGTGTAAAGCAGGGGCCTCTCAGAGTTCTCTCTGAGACAGATCAGAATGCAGGAATCTAATTAAAGCTTTTAGAGAAATCAAAATATATTAAGCCACACAGACACGAAATGGAAGTGTAAGCTTTGGTTTTAAGTGAGTAGAAATATTATTAAGTTGCATGGATATGAAGTAGAAGTCTAAGTTTTAAGTAAATAAAAATATGTTTTAAGTGCCTTAAAGAGCAAAAGCCTTAGAATCTTAGAGAGCAAGCTTCAGTGGGAGTTCAAAAACATAGCTCTAGACAAAATGAAAACATAGTAAGAATGTTTCTTACATTCTTCAGATAGAACAGATAGAATTATTTGCATGAAAAGGTGGGCTATATGTACGAGTTATGCATAAGGATTAACACCACTTTTGTACCATAGAACTAGAATTCTAATAGATTTGGAAGAAATGCTTCAGGTTCATGTTTTTAGCTCATTGGATAATTTGTAAATAAAAATCCGTATATTGGAGCGAGAGCTCTCTCGTTCTCACTTCCTCCACCATCATCATCATCACTACCACCACATGAAAGAAGAAGAAGAGGAAGAAGAAGAAGAGAAGAACAGAAGAAAGACTGGGGAGGTTCTGCCTCCGCTCAGGGCTCTGTACCAGACTGCAGCCTCTGCCACTGCTTGAGACTCTGCACCAGGCCACAGCTTCTACTCAGGACTCTACCAGAGAACTGTGCTCCTGCCTCTGTCCAGGACTTTATATCAGGGAGCTGCTTCTATTTGGGACTCTATGCCAGTAAGCTTTAACATGGACTTCATAGCTTTGGACTCTGTCTCTGAGACTGATGTGCTCCTGTAATAAACAACCAACAACAGCTCTTGACTTTGAAGACCTAATCCATAACAATCTCAACAAATCCCAGCTACTATTAAAACCTACCTCAAACTTAAAGGTTCAGCCTCTTTCTGATATTCCATGTGAATATCCTTCACTTCCTGTGCAATGGAGAGTCTGAATTTTCTCTTGGTTTAGTCATTCACCATATGATCCTTTCTTGAAGAGAAACCAGTACATAACTAGTGGGTCTGACTGTGACATCTTTAGTTAAAAGTAATGGAGAAAAAAAAATAAATATATATACACACATACAAGCCTCAGATATCTTTGAGGCAATAAAGCTAGATATAAAATTATGAAGTTCAATTTTAAAATATGCATGCATAGCATCAATGAACAGTAATTGCAATATGTAACTGCAAGCACAAACACAATTAGACACAGAGACTTGAATGTGTAAATATTCTACTTGTTTATTCAGGAAGGGTTGCTCTAAATGAACAGTGAATAATAGCACATTTGTTTTGCAAGTGCAATTATGCTATGAATTTTGCCTCTGACTCATTAACCAGGCTTTGCTCAATGTTACAAGTCTAACTGCATTCATACGTATACTCTTGGTCTAATACTGAACATAGTATCAACTGATACATTTTAAAAGGCAGCCTTTGCTTTTATTTTTTTTTTTATCCCTTTTTTTTGCACAAATTGTTATGTGAGGAAACTTGACAACCCATATGTTGGGGTTAGATACTGGAGAATGTCCAGAGAAGCACAACAGAGGTGGGGAAGGCAGTGGAACACAAGGAGAGGCTGAGGGACCTGGGGGAGCCCAGCCTGAAGTAAAGGAGGGTCAGGGGCCCTTTCTCTCTCCCTACAATTCCCTGACAGTTATAAACAGGGGGAGTCAGCCTTCTTCTTCCAAGTAACAAGGGGTAGGATGAGAAAAAATGGCCTCAAGTTGTGCCAAGAAAGGATAAGGTTGGTTATTAGAAGAAAAAAGTTTCTCAATGGAAGAGGAATCAGGTACTGTAGCAGGGTTCCCAAGGAAGTGATGGAATCACCATCCCTGGAAGTGTTCAACAACGCATGGATGTGGCACCTGGGGACAGGGTTTAGTGCTGAACATTGGTGGTGGTGGGTTAATGGTTGGACTTGATGACTTCAGATGTTTTTTCCAACTTGATTCTCTGATTATGCTACCAGAATAATTCTGATCTGGTCCTGGTCTAGAAAAAAACAGGTGCTCCTGTGGAGCCCCAGGGGATAAATTTGTCCAACACAGTGGAGCAAATGTACACCATTTTCTTGAGTCCAAAAGTTCTCTGTACCTACAGAAGTGAGGTCAAGAGGTCAGGTTTTGCAGTGCTCTTTGTCAGTGACTGCAGTGTGCATATCCTGTTTTATTGTGCCAAATCGGGGAACATCTCTTTTTTTTCACCATGTTCCTGATGAAAAAGTGAAATCCACTGACTGTGAAGTATTATATTAAATCCAGCTGAGTTAGTATCATTATGGGCACGCAGACACCACATAGAAAATATCAAAAATTATATATCAAGTTCAATTAATGAGAAAGAGGAAGAAAAGTACTGCTTGCTTTTACAAGATAGTTAGAAATCAAATTGGCTGCATAGATACGCTATTTTGCAGGCAGAGGAAACACACTGCCCATATGAATCAGATAAGGAGTACATTCCCAGATAGAGTAACTCAAAGAAACCACCTGTACATCATTCTTCTTACATGTATATTGCAATGAATTTGAAAAAACCTCTCCATCCCACAGCATGATAATCTCAAAAAGTTCAAGAATCTTATTCAGACTGGATTCAAACCCCAAGCTTGGGAGCATAGGATGATTTTAAATGACAAATTTACTGAACTAAGCTCTCTTGTCAGTGCTGTGAAGCCAGCATTTTGCTGCCTTCAGTCACTGACTTAAATTGGAAGCCTAGGGAGAATAAAGAAGTCTAAAAAGGGGGCTAGATACAATGGTGAACCTAGTTTAACAAATTGAGAACATCACAAAGGCAACAGCTTACCTTTGCTCCCTCCCTTCTCCTAGAATGTTTCGAAAAAGAGAATGGCTGGATGAATTTTAGCAGCTTTTTGACCTGGAAAAGCTGTGTCCTGGATGTCACCTAGGGGGAAAAACGGTAATTTTGCTTAGTTCAAAGGTAACTCTAGTGTTCTGGACAAACTCAAGCATCCTAAAAACCAGTTGGCTTTGATTGGCATTGTAAGATTTTATGCTCAGGAATTAATTATTCCTGTACATTTTTTCAATATTTTAATAGTGACAGGCCTGAGCTGTGAAGCCAGAATTGTGAATAAGGCCTGAAATGCATCTCATATGCAGTTGAAACAGCAGTCTTACTGCTGCATCCAGAGTTATCAAATAGACATGAATTGATTAAAAGAAAAATCAGTGCCAAGTGTTTCCTGGCCTTATCTTGACAGATTAAATATGCACAGCCAGCAATCCTGAGCCATTGTGCTTCCCAATTCTATCAGTTCTTCATTATTTTCTTGGTCTAGTCTTTTTCAAAGACAAGTAAAAAACCCATTTTATTTCTTTGCTTTTTCTTTCTGCCTTTTTTGCAAGGGCAAAACGCAAAACGCGAAAGACTGAGTCCATTTAAAACCATGACGCCAAATCCTGCCACTACAGGCCTGTCACAAAATAGCCAGCAGAACTTGCTTCAAAACTGTATTTCCTCCTCCCTCTGCTTTCAGTAAGAATTACTTACAGTACCTTTTGGGGAAGCGAAAACATGACATTTTGCCATTCCATTTGATAGATACAAGAAACATCCATATGAAGAGATTAGGCAGTTGGATTTATTCCTTCAGAGTGATGGAAATTATAATTATTTTGTATATAACAATTTGATGAGACTGAATTGAGGTGGAGCAATATACTGTGAATTGTAAACACCTTCCTGCACTCTTCTTTGGAGGAGAGAGGACCCCAGTGTCTCTGTCCTTACAACAATGCTGAGCACATCTTCACTGCATTTTGAGAGCATTTTGTCAGGTTCAGCTCTACAGGAAAACACAGAATGTATGTAAGAAACTTTGAGATCTGTTTTAGAAAACCCAGGGGAGTAATCACACAGCTCCTGCAGTTCACAGACATGTTTAAGTTGTACACTGCTACAATCAATTGCCATCTTAGAGTCTGCTGCACAGCTGTCAAAAAAAATCTGGGTTAGAAATACAACCCACATGTCTGCCTTGCTCTGCCAAAGATCAGTTAGAATAATGAGAGAGGAAAATGAAGACTCAGAACAGGCCTTAATCTGCTGACTGTACTCTTCCCAGATTTATTTTCAGTGAGTTCTTGTCCTTACCTTTTGTGACTGTTTGAAGGAGGAAAAAAAATAAAAGAAAAAAAGGAAAAGAAAGAAAAGCACCTTTCCAATGAAATCCATGCATTTAGATTTCAGTAAAAATTGCGTAAGAAAATTAATATTTAATAAATTATTAGAGAGATCTGTCAGGTTCAATGAAGTGCGACACGGCCTAGTACAGAATAAAGACCTGTGCTCTTTGAAAGACCACATGATAGAGATTATTCCAAAAAGCAACCAAAGAAGCAAATGCTCCATTGGGGGGGCTACTATGGCTACAAGCTCCTCTGGGTTTATGAGCCCTGCAGCACTCATGTTCCTTGGCAGCTCCCAGCACACTGGATGCAACAATTAGAGCTGATCTGGAAATAAGCAGGAAGGAGCAGCACATGTGATGCCAATTCAGTAGAGAGAAATGAGCATTTCTGTAGCACAGTTTTCTGCTGGTATTTACATATTCACTCCAAGGAGAAATTAATTGTGTTCCATAAGTAACTTTTTCTTTCCTTAGAATACAAAAGTAGACAATTAGTTAAGATGCTGATAACAAGGACATATCATTATATAAACGATATATCATGATATATCTAAATGATACAACATTATTTAAATCTCTACTGGCTCTCATGTGAGTTTACTTGGCTAGCAAAAATGTGAATGGCTAAAAGTGGCGACACCCAAAGTAAAATTAATCTCTTTATTGGGATCCTCCCCAGCTCCAACACTATCATTGTACTTGTTGAAAAGTTAAAAAATAACAATGGAAAGCTGCAATTAAAATAAGTAGGTCTCACATAAAACCTTGAGTGACAACAGGTTCTTGAGAACTTCTGCTCTGCTGCACTTTCTCAGCTTCTTCTCGCACCCTGACTCAGCACTGTGCAGGCTGAAATGAATTGTGTTCCATAACTAGCTTTTTCTTTCCTTAGAATACAAAAGTAGACGAATAATTAAGAAGCTGATAACAAGGACATATCATTATATAAATGACATATCATGATATATCTAAATGATACATTATTTAAATCCTAACCCAAGCACTTTATTTTCATACTTTTTCAACAGTATGCCACTTTCTCCTTCCCTCCCTAGACTAACCGAGGAGGTTTTTTTCCCTGTTAAATATTCAGGTACTATATGGGACTGCACCTGTGGGAAAAAGACTGAGATTATAATGAAAGACAAGTGGAAATACATAGACACAGTTATATCAGTATGGAAAATATAGGGCAAAATGTGGCTGCTATTCTCTGCATGCTCAACTTCCCCCACACAATAAAATCTAAAGGGGCCTAAAGGGAGGATTGTGCAGAGTGGAGACACCAAAGCCAGGCTCTGCCAAAATCACTGCAGAGAAGGAAACTCTGGTACTTTTAGCCGACAAACAGCACAGCAACTCAAAACCACGGGTCATAAAAGATGTCTTGCTGTTGATCCAAGCATGAGAAATTCCTTTCCTCAGACGTAATACTGACATATCTCCAATCCAAGCTTACCTTGGAGGTAGACCACCCCTCACCGAGCAGTGGATGATTAGAATCATTCAAGTTCCATCTAAATGTAAAGAAATAGTACAAAAGTGAAGAATGAAGAGAAGTCAGGGAAGACTCCGTCACGGTGTGACTTGGGTTTTGCCAATTTTAATATATATTATTTCTTTTAGAGATAGGATTTAGGAGTAGAGACAAGGCAGGCTCAAAACTTAAAAAGGTACAAGAAAAAATTTACTAATAACACAAAAAGAATTCAGAATAAGATTCCTAGATTGTTCCCTCCTCCCTTCATTCCACATTTCTTACCAACAACATACAGAGAACACTTCAGTTAGTTATCCATGCAAATAATCAGTTCAGTTCACTTAAGAGAGAAAAGTTCCTTTTTTAATTTAGGCTTAAGGGGGTGTCTTCACCTTCACAATCTACATCTGCCCGGGAAAAATTGCAGATTATGACTCTCCTCTCATCTCCACAGTCCTTCCAGAGCTGTGCTATGGGTTATGTTACACACTTGGGGTACCAGCAGGGCCAGGGCCGGTGCAGAGCCATGCAGCCGGTGCCGGAGCCATGCGGAGCCCGGGGCACCAGGCCAGGGCCAGGGCCACCTGGAGCTGGGGCCGCCTGGAGCCAGGGGCCGCCTGGAGCTGGGGCCGGGGCCCCGGGGGATAGCTATCGGCCTGGCAGCCAGAAGGCCAAAGAGAAGAAAATTAGCCTTAGCAACGTGACTTATGAAAGCGAAATAATTTTTAATTGGTTTCCCAAGCTGTCCACCACCAAACCAGCTCACTGATTGGTCCCAGCAGCCCACAGGGGAAGCCCTCAGAGACGGGAGAGCCCTCCTACTCCTTGGCCACGTGGTGCTTTCCATCAGGCAGCTCCACCCCTCCTCCGTTTCATGTGCAACCAGCACAACTCCATTGTAATTTCTGGGATCAGTCAACAGGCTGAATCTGTCTTTCCCCCTATAGGGATGCCTTAGATAAGAACTGTACTCTATTGTGCTGAATAATTGCCTCAGACTAACTTTGAATTATTGCTCTGAATATGTTTTTGCAGTCAGATACTATCACAGGCAATCCTTGAACCTTAACCTGTCACAATTTTATTAATAATGTTATTCCATAAACTGTTAGTGTAATAAATAAGCAGGGCCGAAGCCTTTATTAAATGCAGCTCGTTTATTTGAGAGGGGCTACGGGAAGGCCGCCGCCTGCTGCTGTAGTTGAGCCAGTGACTTCGTGGGGAAGAAGTCCTCTATCCACCCTACAGGCAGGATAGGGAGTCCCAGTCTTCACACACACGCACAGATCTCTCTTAGTTCTCTTGGTCCAGGGGTGTCACTCTTGGGCACTACTCCATAGGTGATGGTTACTTTGGCGAGGCTCCCTTTCAGTATCTTTGGGTTTTCTCAATTATCTGATGTCAGGGGTTTTTCTATATCTGATGCCATTCTTCTTTTATGATGTCTTGGTTTGTCTGGGACTTCCGCCGCAGAGGTGTCCATTTGGGAGTATTTGCTACTTTGCATATCAGGGCAGAGTCTTTTGACTGGCAGGTCTTAGCAGCAGGCGGCCGGAAATGGGGCAAGGAGAAGGGCGGAAGTGGGAAACAGGAAGTATTGGTGTTTGAACTCGGAACCATTGGTGGGTACAGCCTCGAACTGAGGGATACATAACATATCTTCTTAGAATAGTAAGTAACCTAACTTTTTAGAATCTTATCTTTTAACGTTAACAGTATTGTTTTTAGTAACACTTTCAAATTACAGCTGCTGACCCTATATTCACCACAGAAGATTGGCAAAACAAAAACATTAATGAATTGTTAAGAGAAGCCCTGAGGGTGTACCTGAGGAGGGAAGAAGAAAAGAATCCATCAAAAGCCAGGGTTATGGTAGCAGTAGCCAGGGAGAGTGTTAAAGGACTGAATAATTTTGAGGCACCTAAGACAGCCAAGAGAGAAAAGCAGGGGTCAGTCACGGGAGAAAAGGGGAAAGGTGCGATGCCATCTAAGAATTTCCCACGAGGAAATAAGGAACCATTGAAATGCTATTACTGTGGAGAGGAAGGACACGTTAGGAGAGTTTGCAAAAAGGTTGCATTTGATGAAGCTATTGCTCGGGAGCAAGAGGCATTGGAAAAACTGTTAAAAGGGGAGGAACACGATGAATAGGGGGGTCATGGGCTCTTTGCAATGGGGGACCCCATGAAACACCTAGAAGAGCCCATTGTAAATCTAGAAGTGGGTCCCCATCATAAGGAAATAAAGTTTGTAGTTGACACAGGAGCAGACAGATCCAGCCTTAGTGAACTCCCGCCAGGTACAATAATAGGAAGTAAAACGTGAAGTTTTGGGGGCGGGAGGTAAACCTTTTATAGCAAACCTAATCGAAGAAGTTGAAGTAAGAGGCAACTTCCGACAAAGAATTGCTCATTTTATTTACTTACCTTGGTTAGAAGGAAACCTGTTGGGAAGAGATTTGCAGCTGGAGTTTGGGATAGGAGTGATCCCAAGAGGAGGAAGGATGATAGCACAAATGATGGTTTTGTCCACTAGGGATCTAGATGGAATAGAACCTAATGTGTGGGCGGAAGAAGGAAAATATGGTTGTTTAAATATACCACCTATAAGAGTAGAAATGCAAGAAAAGGGACCCCCAGTAAGGGTTAAACAGTACCCGATGTCAGCGGAGAGCAAACGGGGGTTGGCTCCAATTATAACTCATCTTTTAGCTGAAGGTATACTGGAACCATGCATGTCCCCTCATAATACACCGATACTGGCTATAAAGAAAGCAGAAAACAAATACCGTTTAGTGCAAGATCTGCGAGAAGTGAATAAAAGAACCAGAGCAAGACATCCCGTTGTAACCGATCCATATACGCTGTTAAGCCGAGTGCCGAGAGAACATGCATGGTTCACAGTAATTGATCTGAAAGATGCTTTCTGGACCTGCCCGTTAGCAGAAGAAAGTCGGGACTGGTTCGCATTTGAATGGGAGGATCCAGAAAGCCGGAGAAAACAACAGTTAAGGTGGACCCGGTTACCCCAAGGGTTCACCGAATCTCCGAATCTATTTGGTCAGGAATTGGAAAAACTATTGGAGTCATTCACACCAAAAGAGGGTGTACAAGTTTTACAATATGTAGATGATCTATTGGTGTCAGGAAAAGACCAAGACATAGTAAAAGAAACTA
The DNA here is from genome assembly GCA_034336665.1 of Luscinia megarhynchos. NCBI lineage: Eukaryota > Metazoa > Chordata > Aves > Passeriformes > Muscicapidae > Luscinia > Luscinia megarhynchos. Next base: position 1,072,821 of record CM067568.1, read on the forward strand.
GTATTGGACTCCTCAACTTTTTAGGTGCGAAAGGCTTAAAAGTTTCTAAGAATAAGTTACAATTTGTAGAGCCAAAAGTTACCTATCTGGGACATATTATAGAAGCGGGAAGTAAGAAATTAAGCCCAGAAAGGGTATCAGGAATATTGGCAATTCCTGCACCAAAACCAAAAAGCGACATTAGGAAATTATTAGGATTATTTGGTTATTGTAAATTTTGGATTGACGAGTACACTAAAAATGTTAAATTCTTGTACGAAAAATTAATTCAATCAGAGCCAATAAAGTGGACAGACACGGATGAGAAACAGTTAAAGAATCTAAAAATGAAATTGACATCAGCTCCAGTGTTAAGCCTTCCGGACCTAAAGAAAGAGTTTGAGTTATTTGTCAATGCCAATGAAGGAATAGCTTATGGGGTGATCACGCAAAAATGGGGAGAACATCGGAAGCCCATTGCATATCTCTCAAAACTCCTAGACCCAGTTGCCAGGGACTGGCCCACATGCCTTCAAACTATAGCTGCTGCAGCAAATTTAATAGAGGAAGCCCAAAAACTAACTCTTCAAGGAAAAATTATAGTACACACCCCTCATGACCTCAGAACTATACTGAGCCACAAGGCCCAACAGTGGTTGACTGACGCAAGAATATTGAGGTATGAAGCTATGTTGATTGCTACTGATAATTTAGAATGGATCACCAGCAAAAGTCTAAATCCTGCACAGTTCCTAACCGGTGAGCCATTAGAGGAACTGGAACATGATTGTCTAGAAATTATAAAGCTACAAACAAAAGTAAGAGACGACTTAGAAGATCAGCTCCTATCGTATGGAAGAGTACTGTTTACAGATGGGTCATCAAGAGTAGTAGATGGAAAGAGATTATCAGGGTATGCCGTAGTAGAAAAAAAAGAAGGGGCCCAGTTAGAAGTAATTGATCAAGGAAAACTACCCTCCCATTGGTCGGCGCAGTGCTGTGAAATATATGCTCTAAAGAAAGGACTTGACCTATTAGAACGAGGGGAGGGAACTATCTACACCGATTCAAAATATGCCTTTGGGATTGCACATACATTTGGGAAAATTTGGGAAGAGAGGGGCTTTTTGAATTCAAAGGGAAAAGAGTTAGTGCATAAAAACTTAATTAAATCTGTGCTAGAGTCCCTAATGAAACCCAAAGAAATTGCAATAGTGCATATCAAAGGGCACCAGAGAGGACATACTATAGAGAAACGAGGAAACAGAGGAGTAGACCAAGCAGCCAAGCTAGCAGCTAAGATGTCAGAGGGATCGGCCAGAATTTTGAATCTAGGGAGTGTAACACCAGATAGGGAAGAGGAACAAAAGCCAGTCTACAGCAAGCGAGAGTTGGAGGAAATGAAAGAGTTAGGGTTACATCAAGGAGAAAAAGGAGAATGGATAACATCTGATGGGAGAAAATATCTAAATAAAGCATTAGCCCGGAGAATGTTAGCTGAAATACACGAGTTAACTCATTGGGGAACGCAAGCCATTTGCGATCATTTCTTAAGAGAGTGTACCTGTGTGGGAGTACATAGTCTAGCAAAAACAATTACTGATGGATACCTCATCTGCCAGAAAGCTAATCAGAAGCAGATGCAGAGGCCAGCGTCAGGTGGGAGAGAATTGGCTTTAAGACCGTTTCAAAATATACCGGTGGACTTTACAGAGATGCCCTCCGTCCAAGGATATAGGTATCTGCTAGTAATTGTTGATCACCTCACCCATTGGGTGGAGGCCTTTCCAACTGAAAAAGAGACTGCAGATGTTGTGACTAAAATCTTACTGGAACAAATAGTTCCCTGCTATGGAATTATAAATAATATAGATTCAGATAGAGGCTCACATTTTACTGCCAAGGTCCTACAAGACGTAGTAAAAACATTGGGCATAAGGTGGCGCTTGCATCCACCATGGCATCCCCAAAGCTCCGGGAGAGTCGAGAGGACGAATAAATCCCTTAAAAAGATATTACCTAAATTAATTATGGAAACTGGATTAAATTGGTTTAAGTGTCTTCCATTAGCCTTGCTTAGGATAAGGACAAAACCAAGGTCGGATATAGGGGCATCCCCTTATGAAATGATGTTTGGACTCCCTTTCCTCTTATCCCCCTACAGCACGGGGGAATATTTGGAAGGGGAGGCGGCAGCTCAAAAATATCTAGAAACAATTGGAAAAACATTGGAAGAATTAAGAAGAAAAGGGTATCTTCCTCAAGCCTCTCCCTTAGATGTGAACATACATAAAATAACTCCTGGGGATTGGGTTCTAATCAAAACATGGAATAAGGTTCTTTTATCTCCGAAACTTGAAGGCCCTTTCCAAGTTCTCCTCACATCGCACGCTGCTGTCAAGACCCAAGAGAAAGGCTGGACACATATATCCCGGGTAAAAGGACCCTTGCCATCCCCATGCACTCCATCAGACTCTGCGACGCGTGACCCTAAGACCCTCAAAGTTCCACCAGACTCTGCTGCGACCTCTCAGCAGTGGACCGTAACACGTGACCCTAAAACCCTCAAAGTTACGTTAAGAAGGAAGCAATAGACTGAATGAGACTGATAAAAGGACTGGAAATTTTACGTGGTTACAGGAAATATAGGAGTTGTTGATCAATTATTCTCAGTTGCAAGGACATTACATCAAAGTTGTTGTTATAAGTAACTGTTATATGTTAATGTTAAACTTGAGTATATCGTTTTTGTTGAAAGGTTATACATTGAGTAAATTGTATCCAAATAAAGTCAATAACATACCCTTAAAACACTACGCCTATCCCCTCATAAGACATTCCCCTAGTAAGGTGTTACAAATTAATAAACGTGGCGGAGAAAAAGGAGGAATGGGCTCTCAACCTCAGGAGCGAAAACCAGTGACCAAGAGGCAAGGCCGGGCGAGATCAAAAGTAAGGATTCGCACCGGACTCTTGGCAGGACTAATCATAGTCATAATAACTGGTAAAATGGTAGAAGGGGGATGTCCCCGATGTTATAATCCTGGGTATGAAGGAGAAGATCTACAAGCTCTCCTCCAAGTCCATACACAAGTAAACTCCACGTGTTTTAATAAAGCCCAATTGGCCACATGTAAAGAAGGAGAAAGAACCTATTGGCTCGCTAGAAATATAGCCACCTTTCGGCAACGCCTGACCGGGGAATGTCCTATCAGGGAATGGTTTTGCATAGAGAACCTAGACAATTTGGAAGGAGCCGCTGATCTAATTAAAGAAAAACCCCTAACATCTATTGAAAAGGATTCAAATGAAATCCATAACGAAAACCTCTTCATAGAACTAATAGAAAGAATCAGCCATGAATTAAATATAACCAATTGTTACGTTTGTGGAAGTACACAGATGGCTGATGTATGGCCCTGGGAGGGGATAAGCCTCACTCCCTTAGAAATTTTGAGATGGAAGCAAATAGATCCAGGCCTTCCTGAAGAAGGAGAGCGTAGAGTAGAACAGTGGAAGTTAAAGACGAAGGTTATAGGGGAAGAGTGTATCCAGAGAAAAGGGAGAAAGTACAAAACATATGTAGGGGCCATGCCCTGCAAAAGAACAATGATACTAAAGGGTGGTAAGAAAGAATGGGTCCCCAATGAGTCTGAAACTTACTGGTCTCCAATGAAAAAAGAAAGTAGTTGTCTCCATCATGAAATTTACAACCCATATGAATGCCCCAATAGGGGATGGAACCCCTTTTGGGGAATAAAATCTATATCTAAATACTGGGAAAATCCCCTAGATACACAGGCTGTTAACTGGAAAGCCCCGCCTTACCTCTTTTGGATATGTGGAAACCGGGCCTACACCCAATTACCCAATGATTGGACAGGAATTTGCTTTTTTCTTACTTGAAAAAAATTCAGGACAACACCTAGGAGTTCCTCTATACGACCAGTTACGGAAGGGTACTCGCAAGCGTAGGACTATCCTCAATCTTGGCGGCTCTCAGAAGTGGAAAGGTAAAGTCTGGACCCCGGAAAAAATTATAAAAACGTATGGGCAGCCACCTGGGCCCAAGACGGGTCGTGGGGTTACAGGACCCCAATATATATGCTCAACAGGATAATTCGACTACAAGCAGTCCTTGAAGTGGTTTCTAACAAAAGAGCACTAGCCTTGGATTATATCAGTGAGCAACTAGCCCAGACCCGAACGGTAGTCTATCAAATCAGGCTAGCTGTAGACTACCTGTTGGCTAATGAAGGAGGTATCTGTGGGAAGTTTAACACCTCTGAGTGCTGCCTGGAGATTGATGATAAGAGCCAAGTTATTAAAGATCTCTCAAAAGAAATTCGAAAAGTCGCGTATGTGGGGACGCAACAATGGACACCATTAATAAACACAGACTGGTGGGACAACTTCTGGTCGTTTAGGGGAGCCTGGTGGAAAAAAGTAGTTTTTATAATTTTGAGTTCCCTTGCTGGTTTTCTGGTCCTTCCGTGCTTAGTTCCCTGTTTAATTCGGCTGATCACGTCTACCGTACAAACAAATTTCCAAATTGCTCCAGCTGTAACTTCCAGACAGGCAACTGTACTAAAACTAGAATCACGAAAAGAAGAAAAAGGTACAAAAGTTAGTCCAAGGGAAGTAGGGGTAGCCCGGAGTCTGTACAACCAATTCCAAAAACTTCGGACGCTCTATCCAGAAGACCCAGAAACAGCTAATTGATGCGGGACAGAGTCCCGATCAAAAAGCAAGAGGGGGAATATTGTGGTGAATATAGGGTCAGCAGCTGTAATTTGAAAGTGTTACTAAAAACAATACTGTTAACGTTAAAAGATAAGATTCTAAAAAGTTAGGTTACTTACTATTCTAAGAAGATATGTTATGTATCCCTCAGTTCGAGGCTGTACCCACCAATGGTTCCGAGTTCAAACACCAATACTTCCTGTTTCCCACTTCCGCCCTTCTCCTTGCCCCATTTCCGGCCGCCTGCTGCTAAGACCTGCCAGTCAAAAGACTCTGCCCTGATATGCAAAGTAGCAAATACTCCCAAATGGACACCTCTGCGGCGGAAGTCCCAGACAAACCAAGACATCATAAAAGAAGAATGGCATCAGATATAGAAAAACCTCTGACATCAGATAATTGAGAAAACCCAAAGATATTGAAAGGGAGCCTCGCCAAAGTAACCATCACCTATGGAGTAGTGCCCAAGAGTGACACCCCTGGACCAAGAGAACTAAGAGAGATCTGTGCGTGTGTGTGAAGACTGGGACTCCCTATCCTGCCTGTAGGGTGGATAGAGGACTTCTTCCCCACGACGTCACTGGCTCAACTACAGCAGCAGGCGGCGGCCTTCCCGTAGCCCCTCTCAAATAAAAGAGCTGCATTTAATAAAGGCTTCGGCCCTGCTTATTTATTACATTAGTATAAGCCGTTCAAGCAGTTGGCAGCTGGTAGCACACTCAAAGAAAGGTGTGGAGACACGGGAGGAGGTGTCTCTGTTGGTGTGTGACCCTGCCCAAGTCAGTCAAACTGCCCTCTGAAACAAGCAGGACTGCTCAGTAAAGCACATCCCCACAATGGGATGCTGACAGATTGGTTGGGTACAAGGGTCTCTTCTTTCCTAGGTGCTGACAGAATAATCAAACACTAAGGGCTTGAGGAAATCTCCCCTTTTCAGGTGACAGCACAACTTGATTTCCCCACCATGCATAATTTCCCAGCTCTGCTGCTTCTAGCTTCTTTCCACGTTCTCTTGCACTCCCATCTCTCTCTAATGTTACTCTGGTTACTACCTTCTCTGTAAGAGTTTGTTTCAGAACATTTTGATTGTGGGGAAAAAAAAAATTTTGACCAGTAAAGCTCAAAAGGTAGTGTAGGATTTTATTTAATCCAGAACTATCCTGCACTGTGGTCACTGCTGTATTTTCTTTACATTTCATAAACATTTCCAGAATGAAAAAGCATTGGTTAGTGTCTTTTGATTGTAGATAATGATAACAACTGGGGCATAAGATTAATGTATATTCATGAGCAGAATTATAGCTGTGCATGAAAGCACTACATTAGTGCTTGGTAATCAACATCTGCTTTACTTTTTCTAAATTTTTTTATTTTAAAGTTAGCACAGTCACTAATCAAAGATAATTACACCACTGCTATTTGAAATATTTATCACAAGTTCTGTAGTAGGAAGAACAAGAAGTACCGGTTTTTTTGTACAGTTACATGCAGTACTAACTAAAGATGGGCCAATAACACTGTGTATGACTTTGCAAAGCTTCTTTGTAGAGATTTGGCGTGGACATAATAATTGTCAAGAAGCAGTATTTTTTAGTCAGAATACAACCTTCTACTTCAGAATCACAAGTTGATAGTAAATTTTAGTAAACTATCTGCAGTAGGAAGTACAGAATCACCGAATCCACTCATAACAATAAAACTAAGGCAGAAAATGGGTAAGTTTCTGAAGAAGTGACAAAATCAAGGACAGCATTCAGATCCTCTTGCTCTCACTCCTCAGCTTTAGACAACCTTCTGAAAAAAAGAATGAAAAGGAAGGACCATTTCCATTCTCTTCAATCCACAGAAGGAAATGAGTAATGTTTTCATTGTGGATGACTACATATTAATTACAGAAGAAGGAAAAGCAAGAGTACTTATCAGCATAACAATAGTTGATTTAAAACAAAAAAATACACAAATTCATATACAACATTCATATACAGAATATGGTGGAAAGTTTCTAACTTCCTAAATTTGGATTTGAATGAGATAACATTTCTGTCTGCTCAGATTAGATGGGTAATTTCTTTACAAAGAAAAAACAGATCAAGTGACCTCAGCCTCTCCTCGTAAGGCTTCTCCTCCAGACCCTTCATCATCCTCATGGCCCCCCTTTGGATGCTCATGTATGTATTGTATGTGTTGTAAAGGCATATATGTTTGCTCATGTATTTAAATTATTTAATTTTGCTTTTAAAATTTTCCAAATATTTGTTACCTCTTATTTTGGGCAGACTTTTTGGCTTTTTTTTAACTGGATGCAATAATTTTCCATCTGTGTAAATCATCGAATGGGAATGTGTAATAACAGGTGAAAAATATAAACTCTTAATACTGTCAATTGTATCAAGAAACCTTAAACATCCACCAGCAATGAGATGAAATACACTGCTTTTAAAGAATCCCATTCCATCAGTTAACACCAAAACAATTGTATCCCATCAAAACCATCAGGCCAGGAGCTAGTCACTAGAGGTGCACAGTACTGCAGAGTGTCATTATGGCTTTATTGGCACGGCTCTGAGGCTCACATCACCTGGGCCCCTGCAAAATTCTACTTCAAATTCTGGCAGTCCTGCCTCTTCCCTGTGGCTTTCTGGAGCAGTAAAATCAGTTCCATGCAATTTACTCAGGAAGGATTGTTCAGGAAGGATCCTAAACCCAAGATGCTATCAACAATCTGTGAATGTAATGATCTTCTGGCACTTTTCAGATCAGTGCTGTTTGAATATCTAGACATAAAATTAATTTGTGAGAATTTGTGCTCCAACTCAGGTGCCTTCCTTCACTTCCCATTCTGTGATTCTTCTTTTACTAGCAATTTGAACTCAATAAAGCCCCAATGAAAGCCACAGCATGAAGTTTTGTCTAAAATGTGATGTGCTGCATAGGTGTCTGTTCAGATTTCTCAGTGGCAGACCTTAGCTCTTTTCATGTTGACCATTAAGAAGGCAGAGCAGTTTAACACATCACCTTGGAAATCAATGGCTGCATGCAGCAAAAGCTCGAGGTCTGTTCATGGGCACAAAATGCTCAACAACCTGCCCAACAGCCATTCAGATGGGTACCTATGAATAGCTGGCATTCTTCTGCTCCCATGGAAGAGCCAAGTGGCTGCCACAGCTGCCAGAGACATGGACCTCTTGCTGCCATCCACAGAGAGTCTCATTACCAGATGGGCTCTGTTTTAAGAGGCCCCTGCTTCTCCACACAGAAGTTTTGACTGAAGGACAGCCCTCAAAAGTCAAGGTTAAGCATTTTTCTGATCAAGGTTTTACGGCAAATTTTCACTATGCTAATGCAGAATGAAAGAGGAGTCCACATCCTACTGCAGCATGAACTAAGAGGCATCTGTGTATCAACCAGTTGCCATATTTTGGCAATGAAGCCAGGTGTGGCTCTTCTGCCAATGCCAGTAGAGATCTCTCTGCCACAAAAAACCTCCAGCAGACAGCAATTGCAGCAATTACAAAGTCCTGTGCACTCGGACACACAGAGTGCATGTTGGCTCAGATGGCAAATACTAGGAAATGAACATGGATGATGCATCAAATAGGCAGGAAAGCAGTGAAGGGTTACAGTGTCCCATTGCATTTTTTTTAGGATTAGTATCTTCTCCATCACATTTATGAGAACACTTTAAGCTCTCAGATAGTCAGGAATACAACTGTACTATTTCCCAAAGACAACAATTAAAGCATAATCAGCAATCACTGTTTGAAACAGAATAATCTTTAAAAATGCTTCGTTTGAAACAGAAATCCACAGAACTCTCATATTAAAGTCTGAAACACGATTGCTGCTTGAAGAATTATTAACAGAGAAAGTTTGTTTCTCTAGGCATCAACTTCTTCAGGTCTTAGAGCAGCTTTGCTTCTCTGCAGCTATTGAGGTGGTGATGAGCAGTGCAAAAAGAGATGAGAAATAGTCCTGAACTCCACTGAGTAATAAACACATCAACATGCCACTTCTAAGCAGAAATTACTACAATCTCAGTGCTTGAAAATTAATGATGGGGGGACATGACACATGCACAGCCACGGAAAGCAGGGCAGGATTTTTATTGGCAGTATCCACTCATTTACGCAGCAAGTTGACATTCCTCATATGCTTAGGAATTAGAGTCCATTAAGTGAGAGAGGAACAGAAGAATAATAATTTTCATCAATTGTCACAACACACTGCAGGGTGGGGGTGAAGAAGGGGAATACACTACTTTTTTGTTTTTCACAGAACATTCCCATGAAAATGTGCTTAATTAAAAAAACAAAACAAAACAAAACAAAACAAAAAACTGTGTGTTCAGAATCAGACTAGTCAGGATTCAATAATACAGCTGCTCTGTGGATCTTCATGCCTCCAAAAAGGCTAAAGCAGTTGCTTTTAAAAACTGGATTGGGAACGACCCACAGATATGAATATAATATTGGTAGCCTCTGAGTGGGCTGAAGAGCCTCACAGAGAGCCTTGAGGCAGTGGCAGACCATGGATAACTGTATTTCCAGGAGCGGTTAACCTCAGAGTGATGTGTAAAGGCACAGGAGATCCTGTGAGGCATCCTGTTGGGAAGAGGAGGGGGCAGAATGTCACATAGCATTTCTGGAAGACTGTACTAAGAAACAACAGGTCTTGGTTTCTGGATACACTGGAACTTGATGAAGTCAATGCTCCAGTTTGCCCAGTTTCATAGAATGAGTAGGAAAAATACGGACTTTAAGTGATTAATTACGCAGCTAATTGTGTTACTTAATGCTGCACTGTACATTGAAAATATCCTCCAAACAACTCCAGATCCTAGCCATGTCCCTTCCTGGTTACTGCAAAAATTAATCTTGTTCAGGCTGGAACACAGATACTTGCTCAGAACAGAAAAGCTTTTGGATCTACTCTGTCTTTCTAGATGGACTGAAGTGAATTGGATGGGCTGTAGGAAGCTCTGATCAATTCTGCAAATTTTCTTGCAACACCTTGCACATATACTTAGGTCTCAGTTAAAAATAAGGTATCTTGATCCAATCAGTGTGGAATTTATTTAAAAAAAAAACCTGGAGGTGCAGGATCCCATGCATAAAACTAAAAGCAGTTTTGAATCAGGGATCCAATACATGCAGAACTAATACATTTTGCTTAAAAACTGAAATGCTTTTTGCCATATGTAATATGCCATTTATGATGACACATAATTTATGATGATACAAGACATATGTATTAATTACTGTTAATTTTATGTACTGTCCAGAGTAATTTGGGTTGCACCATTTTCAAGCATTTCAAAGTTTTTCACACTCTCCTAGAAGTTACACTCTCTGATGAAAGTTGTGGTTGTTCTGCCTGGAAAAGAGAAGCTTCTGTGGGGACCTCACAGCAAGTCTCCAGTACCTGAAGGGGCCTGCTGAGAAACCAGAGAGGGACCCTGCACCAGAACTACAGTGACAGGACAAGGAATAATGAGTACAAACTGAAAAAGGGGAGATTTAGGCCAGTTATTAGGAAGAAATACTGTGCTGTTGTGTTGGTTTTATGTGGTAAGGGGGATGGGTGGTTTCACCTCAGGGATGGCTCCATGAGGCTGGGGAGTGGGAGGCACTCTCCCGTCTCTGGGAGCTTCCCCTGTGAGCTGCTGGCACCAATCAGAGAGCTGATTTGATGATGGATAGCTCGGGAAACCAATGAAAAAGTTATTTCGCTTTCACAATTGCATCGAGTTGATTCTCTCTTTTGGTTTCCGGTCTCCGGAGGTGGGGGTCCCTGGTTGGGGAGCTCCGGCCCGGGCTCCGGGCTCCGTCTGGGGTCCGGCCCGGCTCTGCGGGGAGCCCCTGGCTTGGGGGCCCCCCGGGCTCCGCACGGCCCCAGCACCAGCCGCATGGCCCCGGCCCTGCCGGCTGGGCTCGGCTCGCCTTTCCACGTGGCCGAGAAGAACTCCAGCTGCCCAAGTTTGTTTCTTCGTAATCTGGATACAATTGTAACTTCTTTATGCCTGGATGGAATCCTCCATCTTCTAAGTTCCCCTGAATGAAAAGAAATGAAGCATAGAGACTACAGAAGTCAGCGGGATGAAGACAAAGTTCCTGGTGGGAAGAGATTGAAAAGATACAAGTAGCTGAAAACCTTTTTTTGTGGGCTGTGGGGATTGTGACTTTACTAAAGTTCCTTTAAACTGTGGAAAATTCATGGGGGGTTGAAATATTTGAGAAAAGGATCCTTTGCCCCGAGGGAATGGGGGTCTCTGTTCTGGAACTGGAATATGAACAGAGATTTGATAGAGAAGCAGATGAAGAGAATTCTGTTTTTCAGTAGCCTGCCTTTAGAGGTGGTACCCCATGTGTGCATCGTAACCCATAACACGACTCTGGAAGGACTGTGTAAATGGGAGGAAAAATTCATAGTTCTGTGGGTCTCGGACGGACGCAGACTGTGAAGGTGAAGACACCCCCTGAGCCATAACCAGAAAAGGGACTTTTCTCTCTGAAGTAAACGGAACTGATTATTTGAGTGTATAACTGACTGAAGTGTTGTCTCTGTATGTTGGTTGGTAAGAAATGTGGAATGAAGGGAAGGAGGGAACAATCTAGGAATTTTATCCTGAATTCTAATTCTTTTTTTTTGTATTATTAATAAATTTCTTCTTGTACCTTTTCAAATTTTGAGCCCACCTTGTCTCTACTCCTGGGTCCTGTCTCAAAAAGAAATTAAATATATTAAGTTTGGCAAACCCAAGTCACACCGTGACAGCTGTGAGGTGAGACATTGGAACAGGGTGCCTCTCTGCTTCCCCTCATGCAAGGAGAGGTTAGGATCAGATGATCTTTAAGGCCCATTAACATTCTATGATGCTATAATTTTTCATTAGCTTAGTACGCATTTCAAAGAGCAGTGAGTTGTTTCTGTTTCACCATTTTGATTATGCAAGACCATAAGCTGCTTTATGCATTATATTACAAAAGCATTTTCATTCTTAAGTTGCAATTACATAGCAAATGTGGAATGAAATCAGAATGCTGGAGTTTGAAGTCAGATTAGCAGAAGTACAGACATTTCTATGAGAGATATCACCACCAGGGCCAAAAGCTGCAAACAGGTGCAACTCTTTGAAGTTAACTTAATGCCAGTAGTAAATTCAGCCACTATTTGAAAAGGAATTTACTTGTTTTGTGTCTGATAGAGAAAGGTTTGTGGGTCCCTGTATGGCTGCTTCCTTACATCCCCAAGTATGCTTCATTCTGCTTTTTTTTTTTCAGGTACAGACTAAATAAAATCCTGACCTAGTTCTCTCCTGAAAGAAAGTTTGCTGCCCTTTATGTGACATCTTCTGATCAACTGAAGCGAGGAGAGAGCAGAGATGAAGAGTGAACAGAATTACCAAAGCCACTAAATATTCTTGCCACTAGAAGGAGGGGTACTCTGCTGCTAGTCATCACAGCAATGGTGCAAGGAGGACGGGGTTTCATTCTGAATGCAGAACAGCAATAATGTCAAGATCTATTAAAGCTTCTCTTGGAACAGAGAAATCTCACACAGAGAATCCCTAAGAGTCTCCCACCAGTGAGGTGTAACATCCTCACAACTTGGAATAAAATGCTTAATTTTTTCTTGTACGTCTTACATTTTCTGAGAATAATTCTCCACACGTGTCATCCTGGCTTCTAATAGCAAAATCAAAGATTCTCAGAATAATACTTTAGAAGACATTAAAGGAAGGAAATATTAATAAAATTCCCAACAATCTCAGTTGGAAAGCAACAATTAAAAAGAAATTCAATGTGAAACAGAAATATACAAAAGCACATCTTGACTCCCATGCCAAGTACCTGGAATTCAGTTGTATCAACCTATCAGGAAGACTGTGCCTAAAAATTAATAACTTGAGAGTTATTTAGAGCTTCCAAAAAATTCCAGGTGAGCAAAACCAGAGGAGTAATTCCAACCTTTTTAGTAGCTTCCATCAGAAGTGAGAACATCAGCAAAGAGATGCTTGGTCAAGATGAGAAGAGGACATAGGAGTAAAGGACAAATTAATATATTTTGAGAGCCATTACATTTTTGGTAAAGATTCTTTAATCCTTCTTCTACATACATCAATCTCTTAAAGATATCTTAAGGAAGCAGCTTGAGTAGATGTTGAAATGAACAAGTGTGTTGGCCTTGTTACAGCAGAGGACTAAGACCAAGTAATATGAAGAAATATAGCCCATGGTGTTCTTCTGACAGAACATTTGCAGTGACAGAAAGGATATAAAGCCTGAGGATTTCTTTCCATCCTTCCTTTTTAACTTAATTTATGGAAGCACAAAACAATAATTTTCAGAAGGACAAAAGGAAAACAAAGACAAAACTTTGCTCCTACTCCCCACCTTTATTCCATAAGCAGGAGCTATGCTAATTTATTCCCTTGGCTTTGACCTTTTGAAGGAAATAGTCTTATTTTGCTCCAACATTTATCATTAGGCCAAAATGTCAGCAGTGTCAGTGGCGTTTTTTAACAGCACTTGTAACAGTGGCTTGCATGCAGTTCTGGAAATGGAGCTTCTGATATGCTGGTGGATATGGTAACTCCTCCTCAAGGGGCACAAACAAAATGGAATATCACAATCACTTTTCCCCAGTACAAAGACTCACAACTTCATTGGAAAAAAGAACATGGAAGGCTTTTATTGCTAAATATATTGTATCTGTGAAGGCAATAAAGGAGCAGCAAGTTAGCCTAAGGTTTTCTTTACCAGTACTGTGATTCTGACAATTTCCCTATCTAATGGTTTTTGTTGGACTTTGTACTGATTTGTGCAATAATCTAAATGGCTGCTTTCATCTGAACCATGGTGCATTATCAAGACTGCCTTGTTCTCTTCTTGGGCCCCCCCCTCCACTAATTCATTTTTTTAAAATTCATTGTCTGAAGTCAGTACCTCAATGAATCAATATACTGGGTGTTCTGATGATAAGAACACAGACTTCAACAACTAAAAGAGGCATTTTTCATGTTAGCCATCATCTTGCATACCACTTAATGAGCTATCTATATTATGACCAGCAAAACACTTATCTATTCTAATTGAGTTGTAAAAAGACCTATATAAATATATAGATATAGTAAGGATGCTTTGTGGTTTTTCACCATCAGTAACCTTGTCAATATACTAGTAATGTAGTGTTTCATTTATAAGTCAACAGAAAAGAATTTGAAGCAAAAATTGCTGCAAAGATTTAAAGCAGGTAACAGAAATTGTCTCATGGCAAATACGAAAGGAAAAAGATAAAGAAGCTTGGGACAAGGAAGGAGCTATTAATCAGACTACTGTTTCTCCCTGTGAATTAATGAGGGGCTGTGATCTTAAAAAATTTTACACCAACTTGTTGGGTTATTGTAATTTTATCATTCTGCAATGGATTACCATTTCTTTAAGTGAGTGCAGTAGTGTAATCTACTTCTATAACTTAATACTAGTTTGACTATAGTGACTCTCACTGGAGTCAGATATAGCATGTTTAACCAATTTCAGTCAGTTCCTCATGTTTGAAATTTGGCCAGACTCAATTGTTTATGGACCTGCTGTCAGGCTCTATTTGTAGTCACATCTTTTCAAGATTAAATATAATGATGACTATGCTAAAATATATTATAATGATGACTTATGCTAAAATATATTAGATATATGTTTTATAACCTAATTGCTAGGAGATATAGCCTAGTTTTAATTCTCCTTAATCTCACCTCTTTCCTGGGTATAGCATTCATTCTTCAATGTACAGAGTCCTCTAAAAATTAAAATCTACTCCCAGGCTAACAGATGCTTGGTGACTGACTGAGGAAAAAAGGTATGTAAATAATTGAAGTTTGTATTGCAGTTTGCCACAGAGCATCAATACAGAAAGTAGAGTTATAATCTTTGTTTCACTATTGTCTACAGGTTATGGTCTCAGGAGGGACATGTTTTAATCAATAAAGCCCCAGCATTACCAGGCAGTGTGATAAGATTCCAGAGCATCTGCTCTTTTCAAGATCCATAAGCATATTGGAGAAAGCCTCTGTATGCCTCCATGGACCTCTCCACTCCTCATCCCCACAGTCTTGGTGCTACTGTGACTACAGGATGTCAACAACTTCTTTCAGCTATCAAAGTGCTCAAAGCAGGGCTGAAGTTAATAGCTCAGACCATACATGCTAACAGTTTTCAGCAAATTGACATGTTATTATTGCTTAATTTTGTAAACATTCTTACGGGAAAGGAGTGTCTCAATTGCAGCCCATCTAAAATAAGCTCATTTATGCTAATGTCTTTCTCCTTGACACTCAGTAAATCCTTCCTAATGCATTAATTATGACTCCAGATATACCAATGATTATTTCATATATGCTAATTAGGAACCATTTTATTCAGTCTGCCACACATATCAGTGAACAAGTGGAATGAATTCCCTATAGGGAGGATAAAAAGACAATGATTTTCCTTCCAATGAAGCTTAGAGAATTTACCCCACAAACAAGACGTAATTAGAAAGAAATGAGGATTGAGAAAAATACACTTAGAGGTGTGAGAGACACCAAGAACATGTTCTTTCGCAGTGACAGAATAAAGCAAATTCTTAGCTAAGTCCTTAGCCAAAATTTGATTCTCAGTTAATGAGTTTTTACCATTTAAGATTAGCAAGTGCAACCACTTTCTACAAAGTAAATAAAACTTACAATCATATTAGTTCCATTGGTGGCAGAACAAATTGATAACTAAAAAAAGTGTAATTTCAGCCCTAGGTTTGAAAGAGATAGAAGGCTGAAGAAAATGGTGTGATGTATCACTGTCACTTGCACTCACTGAATGTCAATGTTAAAACATGGTGGATTGAAGTTTTTGCTACTAATACTTGTGATCCTTACTGCTACTAAATCCCACAATTCTACAACTGGATCACGTACATCTCTTGTTCATGACTGATGTATAACTAATAAGGATATCTCCATAAAAACATAATTTCAGGCTTGAAAACAACCAAAGGGAAACATAAAATGAATGATAAAAAATAACATCACAGGGTTATATATTGTTAAGCACAAACT
Source organism: Luscinia megarhynchos (assembly GCA_034336665.1). Lineage (NCBI taxonomy): Eukaryota > Metazoa > Chordata > Aves > Passeriformes > Muscicapidae > Luscinia > Luscinia megarhynchos. The sequence continues at coordinate 1,088,635 of CM067568.1, forward strand.
CCTAGAACAGCGTGACCTAAATGATAAAATACTGTGAGATTAAAGCTAGCAATATTTTTTTGCAGGTCAGATGCCTAAATATGTATTTAGAGTTGAACTTGGAGAAAAATTTATTGTTTGTGTATATGACAATTTGTACTTGAGTTTTTTCTCTTCATGTCTTACATCAAGTTAACTCTTTGTAAGTTTACACACTCAGAGCCTAGAGTCCTGCTGAACACATTCTAAAAACATGAATAAATATTATAGAAGACTGCAATTTAAACTCAAGTACCAATTTTGATGTGTGAGCCAATCTACAACTAAATTTCGTATTCCAAAATCAGCTGTTTCTGTGTTTGAAGGTTGACTGGTTCATACAGATCTAACAATAACTCGTACAAATAGGAAAATATCAAAGTCTAAATGAACAGGCCATGTATGGTTCAGAAACAGATAATAACTCTGAAGGCATCTACTTTTTGGGATATGCCATTTTTCTATAAACTCTCAATTGTAAGCATAGACCTATATTTAAAAAAATAAAATAAAAAAAAGATAGGCAAGTGAGAAATTGCCTTTGAGAAATCCACACCTAATTCTATCTATGCAGCCTGTGACCACAGAAGTGGGATGAACTGCACTGTCTTAAGAGAGACACGTACTACGCCTGCAAGGAAACAAAGCACAGATTTTTACCTTAATTATTCTAGAGTCTGGGAGTGTTGGGATGAAACCTGGGCCAGTTCTAGACACTAAAAAAGTGAATGCCGTCCTACAAAGATTCCAAGGAATATCAATCAATCTTTCAAAAAACTAATGCTGCCAGATGTACTTTTGTGGGTTAGCTAGGCTGAAGAAAATGAAGGTACCTTTTCTTGGGCAGGTGAATCGAAACTTAAAGTGACTACAAATTAAGGTAAAATTAATATTTTCTTAATACTTAAGAATATGTTGGTTCGGGATTTTGTGTTTCACAGCAGTGAGCAGTCCATAAAAGCTTCCAAATTCATCTGTGAATTATTTGTTGGTTGGTGTTTGTTGTTTTGTTGAGTTTTTTTAATTTCTTGTTTTTATTTTTTGGGAATTTGAGGAACACGTGATCAAGTGAGACACAGAAAACACAGTCCTGAAGATATGCCATCAAAAGCAAACATCCTTGAGTGAAATCATCCCTCTACATATATACTACTATCACCACATTTAATGAGAAAAAGTCTAGGATTATTAAAATTAGTGTCAGTCAGCTTGGACAGAAAATCCTTAACTGTCCAGTTAGATTACTCAGCCATTCAGACTCCATGCACATAAGGGCTATTTACAGGCTGTTTAAACTCTGCTATAGTTCTAATGAATGCAGAATAGATGAGTTAGAAAAGCAAGCACCTTGGAAAAAAAAAAACAGAAAATGTAAATTTTAAATTCATTCATGTACTTCTGTGTATGGGGGGCTAATATCTGGTTGAGTGGTTGCTAAAGTTTATAGAAAAGGTAATGAAACATCAGTTGGGAGCTGTTCAAGAGCATTACCCATAACAATCACATTGTAAGCTATTAGCAGTTTTAAATATATAAATATATTACAGCTAATGGGATACGTGTTTACAGCAACACAGCAAGGTTATTTTGCCACTATTTTTTGAAGAGAAGAAATTGAAATACTAAGTTATCTGCTTACTGTGCTATTTAAAAGGGAGACCGTTCCCTTAATGTTAAACAGTTATGAAAAGAAAAGTTAAACTTTTATACAATGTATTGAAAATTGATTAAATTATAATGATGGTCCCTTGCTGGTAGTAGAGCAGTAACATGCCTCACTTGTCTTTCAATAGACTACCTTAATATTCAGATATATCTGTCTCACAAAACATCAAATGAAATACCACGGAAATAAAAATTTTTACTGATTTTTAGCAACAGAAGTAGGGGAAATTTAATTGAACTATTTTTTTTGTCCTTCAGAGAAAATCAAAAGCTACAGGAAACCTTCTTAATTTTATTTACATCTTCAACAACTGTCTTCTCACTAGAAAATATTTTACATGGTTTTGTTTTCTAAATTTTTATTTATTTTTGAAAAATTGCTTAAGGCGCAAAATCACTTTATTAACACCTATTTAGTGCTACTCTTATTACTCTTACTGACTTCATGGGAGGTGGGACATCCCAGTAGGCTTCTTCATAACATGGATATGAAACCTTAACCCACGTGGTTGATCCTGCAAGCACAATGGCATCTGCTTGGAGGAACATCAGAAGTGTGAAGATAGGGATATTTTGCAACTAACTCCGTCATCCTCTGCAGCATTCCACACCTTTGGGGGTTTTACTATTCACTCAGGTTTGGGTTCTAACAGCACAATTAAATACAGCATGATTAAATCAGCACTTTGCCACATAAAGTGGGTTTGGGACAGGTGGATCTCCTCAGTCAGGCAAGGAAGATAGGAAGATAACATATTAATAACACCAACTAATAAAAGCTTTTTAGTGCAACTCTGCTGAAGAGTCAATGTAAATGTAGGTTCCAACACAGGTGGCATTTCTAAACGTGGGACAGAATGGTGCATCTCAATGTCTCACAGTTCACTGCTACACATACAAGACTAATTTTGCTATCAATGTTTTATATTAGCAACTGGTTTTGAGCAGCTGTCTACTTTCATTTAAATGCAAAGAAGAAACTGATTTCTCGATCAAAATTTGCATTTATATTCTAACATAGTATAGTTGTGTTCCTTATACTATTCCAGAGGAAGGGATCTGAAAATGCTTTGCTACATTTCAACTTGCATTTGTTTAAAAGCACAGAATTTATTTTTAAGCCTTTTAGGATTTGATTACTTGTTTGTGGGGGTAGAGAAGCAGTGCTGAAGCCGGAAGAGGAAGTAGTAAAAGTAGTAGTAGTAAAAGGCACTTAATTTTCAAATCTGGGAATTATATTCTTTTCCACTGGACACAAAAGTTATCCTCTGGACAAGACTGACATCAATTATATGAGAAGTTTTAGAACTTTCATTAAAACGGATGGTAGTTTTAATTACTTAATACGCAATTGTCTCACAGCTAAGCACACTCATGTTTGTGGAGATGATGCTGGAGGACCAGTGGAGCACAGCACACTTTAGCCAACTAAACTAACTCCCAACACATCTCCTGTACTGAGGTGAGAGGAGGTCCTACACTAAAGGCATCCTCCTGGCACCTTACTTGGAGAGGTCCTGACAGGAACCAAGTCTCTGTTCAGCCTTGATCTTCGGCATTGCATGACCAGCACAAACACTTTGATCTAAAATGAGAGGTTGACTCAGGAAAAATGTCAGATGATCTGTTAGGAGTATCTATGAAAAGAGTGTGGACCTTGAGAAATATCTAGAAACCCCCTCTCTTACAATAGAATCAGTGCAAATGTAAAACCAAAAGATTTTTTGCATTCTAAAAATAAATTAGAAATATACACAGGTAACACTGGAGTAAATTCACCTTAGTTGTTTGTTAAGTAAGATGTTTGTAATGTGTCAGTTTTGAGTAAAACATTTTAAATGAAGTCAGAAAGAAAAATCAGGACATGGAGAATGTAAAGAAAACTTTAGCAAGGCATTGTAGGAAAGATGATCTCTTTATGCTTAGAAGCAGCCAGGAGAAAATAAGCACACACATTATTACATCCACTTATTGTAGTTGAAATAAAATACCTTCTCTTGGTGATCACATGATCAGAGATGCATTCTGTCCTGGAGCAGTGTTCCTCTGACACTGAACTGAAATCCATGCTGAGGTTCCCACCTGCAGATGCAATGACACACTGACACACTTCTTTCAGTTACCACATATCAATCTCAACCTCATAAAATACTGAGCATTAGGAATTTTCACATTTCACTAAGTTTATAAAATTCTATTTCATATTTCTTTAAGACCATTTCTACAGATATAATTTTCTTGTATTTAATGATCAGTTTGGTAAAGTGGCTTTTAAAAAAATCTCTTCTTTGGAATATTTTTCTCCCTGGGAGCTGTTTTCCCCACTTATATTAAGGAGTCAAGAAAATCCTGCTTGACCAGCAAAGTTGACCATTTTTGGTCTCAGTGAAAAAGAGAACATCATTGAAACAAAACTGATGTGATTACTAACCAATATGATTGAGAATTGAGTTCCATTATATCCATGTATGACAGCAAGAGCATTCAGCACTCATACAGAAGAAAACCAGAAAAATAAATATTCAGCAAATATAAATATTCTACATATTATGTAGAGCAAAATCAAAAGCCCAATGATTAGAAAGAGACTGCAACAAACTGTAATCAAAGTTTAGATTTAATTTCTTTCTTCTTTGGCTGTTTCAAAAGCTTCTTGAATCGCTAACATAATATTAGAAAATTTAACAAAAGTAAGCTGAATGGGCATCTGAAATTTTGGAGCTGCTCTTCACCTTCTCTATTATTATTCCTAGAATTTCAGAGAAATGTATCCAGCTTGAATACATCCTCAGATTACTTGGCAGAAATGCTGTGTGCCTACAAATCACTAAAGTGTACTTGGCTGAACAGAATATCCTTGGGGAGAAGGGGATGTGTGAGTCCTCGTTTCCATACAGAATTGAAAACTTGAAAGAAAATTAGCTCAACATATAGAACTAATTCTAATCATTCATGTCTTTCATGCATGTTAGTTGAGCATTCCCATTGCTCCACACCTGCCTTGATAATCACTACAAAGAATGATTTGAACATGAGACAGTGTTGTCATTGGAAAGTAATTAGTTTCAATTTGTTGTTAATGATATCAGAATCAGCAATGGGGGTTTGTTTAAAACTCTGCATCTATTCTACAATGATTTTTAGTTAGACCCATTTTTATGATGCTATAAGACTACCATTCCTGATTACATTACTCCTTGTTCATACAGGTATTAATCTTTCATGGATAATGTGGCCTGTTTCTAATGAACGCCTTAAGCCTTGGAATAAAAGCACTCAATTTACGCTCTTTAGAAATAGTGTCTCATTGTAACCACACAGGAGATTGATTAAATACCTTGCTGTCTAAATAACTTCAGAAAATTAATGGACCAAATCGAAGTAAAAACCACTATGTTCTTTTCTTGTAACAAAATAAGGACAACATAAACGTAAAAATTTCCAAGGAGGCTATATAAGCAATCAGTTGCTAACAATGCTCTTCTAAATGAGCCAATGTATCAACATTTTACAGAATTCAGGCTTTATTCAGGCTTCATTGAGAAGAGAAATTATAACAGAGAAATAACAATGGAATTTTCTCTCCTGTTAATAAAGGGTAGTAGCAGAATTTTGGAGGCTATCATAAAACCAGAGAGACATTTTCAAACTGAAAGACAGGAATTTTAGGTTAGATATACAGAAGAAATTCTTTACTGTGAGGGTGGTAAGACACTGAAACAGTTAGCCCAGAGAAGTTGTGGATGCCTCATCTGTTACAATCCACATCTAAGACAGGGTAACTAAGGTTCCAGTTAATAAATCCCTTGGTGTGAATTAAAGTGAAAGAACATTGAATGACCAGCATTTCTATGAAAAAGATTTATTTTAAAACTATGTAATTGCAGTGGAAAGAATGTATGTGGCCATTTTGGTTATTTTCTACAGAAGCATAAAAATTCATGAAGAAAATATATCAGGAAAAGAAAAGAAAGTGAAGGAAAGGATAGTGGATAATAGATAGCAGAGAGGAAAGATATCTGTGGATATAGCAACAAGACCTGATCATCGCAATTTTGATGACTGTGGTAGGAGTGATGGTCACAGTCCTGATCTGTTGGGGGTGGGGGTCCACAAAATAAAACGTTCATTGCGTTGTGCACATTCAAGTTGGCACTGCGAACACCTAGATCTTCTCCCAGTGAGTGTGATGCAATGCTATGGGCATGTGTTCTGATGGAGAGTTTCTGAAAAGGGTTGTGGGGTGCTTTGGCAGGGCTTGGTGGCCCATATGAATATGGGAATATGACGGCTGCTGCACCTGCTTCTTGTGACTGCACAGCTGTGTGGTCATCATGCACCTGAACAGAAAAATTGGCTCCAGAGAGGTGCCGTCCTACCTTCGTACAGCTCAGCTTTTCAGGTACATCTTGTTTTAACCTGACTGCTTGAATGGTCATCGGAGTTGGAGGCATAGCAATGCATTAACTCCTTACTGCCCAGCCTTCTACATCATCCCCGGCAGTGTTTGAGGCCAGGCTGGATGGGGTGTCTAGTGGAAGGAATCCCTGCACATGGCGGTGAGGTTGGAACTCAATTATCTTTATGGTCCCTTCACCTCAAATCATCCTAGGATTCTGTGATTCTAAGACTTAGGATTAGGTGTTTTCAGAACCAGACATGAAAAAGCAGGAAAACGTAGATCCATTGCTAATTCCTACCTCAAATAGCTAGATGTGGGTTTCCAGACTGGCATCAACATCAGCTTCTGAGCTTTCTTCTGCATGTTATATGTGCCTAAATATGCATGTGGGGAGATCATTTCACACTGCTCTCTAACAAGAAAAAGCACATTTCACCTTACTGGAAGGATACAGGAAAAACCCATCAAGACAACAACCTAGTCCTACCTCACTTCTTTATGGAGAACGCCTTTACATTATTTATTTTGGGGAGCAAAAATATGTCTTGTATTTATTTAGTATGTGGGGCAATGGAGTTCCCTCAGATCCCATGATGATGCTGGGCTGGAACTAATAACTAAAAATCGTCAGACAGAACTGTCAGGAAAGTAAGTTTCTTGCAGAGAAAAGACTTCCATGAATTTGGAAGTATGTCTTAGATAATTTTTCTTTGTGCTCTTACATGCCTACATCTGAGAACAAATTGATATGCTGACAGTCAAAAATGAAGCAATTAAAAGAGTGGAATTTAAGTTGCTGCCAGCATCACGTGAAACTGCAGCAGAAGAGTCTGAAGTTTATGAAGAAAAGACGTAAAAAGAAGTAAGTGACAGCTCTGAAGCAGGCATTTAAATGAGTGGCCAAGCAAAGGGACTGAGGGGTCACAGCAGAACATAGGACATTTTGCAGAAGATAAACCTGGAAGACATGCTCAAAGCCTTTCTAGAATATCTGCCTTAAGATATTCCAATTTAGTAAAGGAAGACAGCTCTAGACAAAAAAATACAAGTTTGCTATATATACAAATAAGTATGAGTGGGAAAGTTCCACAAACAGGTGAAGAGAGCATCCCTTTAAACCTCAAGGGCCCGGGGCACACAGGATCAGCCTCGACAAAGAAGGCAGCTGCCTGGCATCTGTACAATATATACCCAGGGAGATGATGAGCACAACAGCATTTGCTGGAGAGGAGCTGAGTCATCACTACAACTGGCTTTCCCTCTTACTTACCACATTACTATATTCTGTCCTCTGATATAATTAAAAACCAGACTCACACTCCCACAATTGAATAGGTTGTTGTGCTTAAATTACATCCATCAATTTCAGTATTCCAATCTGCAGAAGTCTTTACACAACAGTTCATTACAACTTTCCAAATTTCATAACAAACCCAAGATATATATCCTTAAGTTTGCCACTATTAAAATATGCTGGCAGAAAATGCAATATTCAGAGTATCCTAACATTGTGTCGAGTAAAAATTGTGAACTTTTCCTTCCTTGAAAGAAAACATTGCTCTGTTTAAAATATTTTCTCCAATAGCCCATCTCTAATGTGAAAATTAATGTGCTCTGCCTGAGAGCCTCTGCAATAATATTGAATGCATTAAAAATTGCTTCTCCTATTTGATACTGATTAGTTGGCTTTTAAAGTATGACATAGCCAGCCACAACTGCATTTCATTGGTTTACGTTTTTATCACATTTTGCATAATATAAAATTAATTTTCAAATTATTATTAGGTTAGCAAATATTCTAGTTACTTTGAGAGTTTGAAAAAGCCTTCCTATGCATCAACATAGGAAAAAGTGTAGTAAGGACTTCAAAGGTAGTATCGTGGTAGCTGCCAAAAGTATTTCACTAGTGTGGCACTACTGATGGCTAAGCCTAAAAGCCTCATGACGTGCCAAAGATCACAACAGTTAAAATAACCACAGAAACGAGTGCTTTTCATACCAATTATTTAAGAAAAAAAAAAATTTGCCTAAAAATAATAGGCTTTATGGCTTTCCAAAAGGAAATTAAAGAAGTGCTCTAATGATTGTCTTGATTTGATTCTAAATTATTTTTTTTTTTTTAGAAAAGACGTGAAGGAATTACCAGCTAGAAGGTGTTGGGAAGAGGAGTAGATCTGTCTCCAAATAATTCCATTAATCTGGCATATTTTTAATACAATTCAAAGTAATAATAAAAAAGAGCCCAATGTGAAATTGTGTGGGCCTAAGATCTCTGAGTCATCTTTAATCTGACGTAATGTAGAACTAGACTGATGAATAATCAGTAATTTAGAACTAACTGAAATTTAGATTGATGAAACAAATTTCACAGAGGTATTCCCAGTTTTTACTGGATTTGTAGAATCATTTTTACAGCTACAGCTCACACTCCTGTGACCTACATCTATTCCACCAAAGAAGTTCCAATCTCGCGGACCTTTTCCTTGATGTGGGGGACAGTCATCCCCAAGGTGTGGCCTCGTTCGGGTCAGGCAGGCACTGGTGCAAATCCTAAATCATGCTCCTCTCTTGAGCATGGGATCTCCAAAACCCTGGGCCTTGCCCTGGACAGAGGGTCCCCCTTCCCTACTCCGTCTCACCCTCCTGCCCCAACCTCGCTCAGTTCGATTCCTGTGCCTCCCGTGAGGGACAATCTCCACACAGATCCTGGTTCTGATGTCTTGGATCCACAGCACTGTTTTTCCTGGATTTTAGCCAGGGCTTCCCCAGTGTAAGGGATATGAATAAGCAGGAGGAGTGTGTCGAGCTTTCCCTGGCCACCGTTAGTGGTTTCAGGCCCTCAAGAGCTCTTTTGTTTCCATTTTCCCCACCAATATCCCTCCCTCCGCTCCATCCCGACGCTTCCCCTCAGCACAGCCGAGCCTTTTCCCGCCCTTTTCCCCGCCCAGTGCTGGCCTCGCCCCCTCACACCCCCACGGCTCCGCTGAGAACGTGCCGCGCCCACAGTGCTGGCCACGCCCACAGCTGGCAGGGCTGCGCGCCCTCCCCTGCGTAATTAATGCCTTCATTTCTCCCTCCTTCCTATCTCACTAATTAACCCCCTGGCGGCCAAGAGCAGGGGTTTGAAGGAGCTCTGTGCGACACCCTGGCGGCATGGGGTAGGGCAGAAATGCCCAGTCTTTCCCTGCCATTCAGGGCAGGGATCCTGGGCACCGTGACCCCCCGGGAAAGATGCTCCATCTCATCCGACACCTCCACGAAAAGGAGAGGAGAAAAGCAGGGTCCCAGAGACACAGAACCCCTCAAGAGTTCCCCAGCTCTGTGTTCTTCCCACTGCCCCACCCCTTCCAGCTCCATGCCATGTTTACAGGACCTCAGGATAAAAATAGAAACAACCTCCACACCGAGTTCCTGGAAGAAAAATCCATCAATGCTGAGGAGGAACCTGTGGCACCTTCCTGAAAATTGGTGCTATGCGGAACACAGCATAGGGTATCCTAGAACACAGAGCTTGACACTAATCCCTCATGGCCCCCTGAATCCTCCCCGTCGCAGGCAAGGATGGTCTAGAATATCCTCCTGGATCAGTACAGGGAAGGTCCCTGCTCCCAGGTGTGGGACAAGAGGAATAGAGGTGGCCCTCTCACACTCATCCCACTCATTCCCCCATGCACTGCCTTTGCCCTGGGGTGTTGACCCTCCTTTTTAAGGTGTTCCCAAGGGGAGGGCAAATGGCAGCACCCAAAACCACAACCAACATTTCTGGGGGTGCTGGAAGCACTGCTGAGGGAGGGGCTGTTAATGCTGACGAGAAACTTGGCCCCTACGCTATATCCGGGGCAATTTACGTGATGATTTAGGGGGACTCCCTCTCTGAGTTCAGCCCAACACCCATACTACACGTTGCTCCTTCCAGACACCATCTCCTACAGACTTATCTCCCACTCACATATGCGAGCCAGGGGTCTTGATGCTCACGGAAAGCGCTCTCTCCCTCCCCAGGGAGCTGCCTCCCAGTAAAAAGAAGCACTACAGAAAAGGACTAAAAAGTTCAGCCAACCAAAAATGAAACAAGGGAGGGC